>VZRZ01000583.1:129406-285143 GCA_013398175.1 Climacteris rufus
TTTTTTTTTTTTTTTGTTCTGCACAAGAGAAATAAATAATAATAAATTGAGGAAGGGGAGCTGAGGGTGCAGAGAGGAACTGAGGCAGATGTGAGCCGGGGTGGGACAGTGCTCTGAAGGCCAGTTGTGAAATAAGTGTGTGTTGTGGGGTTGCTTTTGTGAAGCACAGCCCACTCAGGAGGTCACAGACAAGCACCTTTATCCCTGATCCTTCCATTGCAATGTCCTGCTCCAGAGTTTCTGTTGTGGGGAGGAAAATCATTCTGCAGAGGAAGAAGAAGCAGCCACCATGCCCGGGATCTCCTCCAGCAGCTCTTCAGCTGTTGAAGTTGGACCAAGTGTCGCACTCGAATTACAGGCTGATTTTAGTTTTCTTTATTTTTTTATTTCTTCTTCTCTGCTTTAAAAAGCATGTCCATAATGGAGCCTGATTCTTCTCAGGCACACAGAATCACCTGTGGCTGTATTTAAAACCAGGAAACCACCAAACATGTTGAGACCCACAGAAGGTGCATCATGGAGCAGTCAGGACCACTTTGGTTGCAGATGTTTGCAGGTTGTGGAAGGTTGAAACTTGGAATTTCTACAATGGTTTTCTCTGCAGAGAGGAAGGTAAGCTTAGGAGAATACAGGTTTTATCCCTGTTATACTTTTCCTTTTGTCTTCTCAGCCATGGAAGTGAGTAGGTGTAAGTGAGAAGGTGATTTTTTGAAGGAAGTCACCAGATGGGTGTGTTTCTGTCGATAAATGGTCCTGGCCATGTTGTGTGTCATGGCTGTTGCTTTTTCAGCTTGGAAAGGGGCCATGAGCATGCTGCCTTCTCATTATTTACACTTAAAGGATTACACTTGGTCTATTGTGGGACAGTGGTGCTGTCATAGAATTCACATACACCGAAGTCTCGGAGAGATTTTGGGTCTTAATTCCCCTCATGCTGAGGAGCATGGCAGTCCTGTGTCAGTGACAGTCAGTCTGCTTCAACCATCTGTGTTCACACAAATATTCACATGGTCATTAGATATTTCAGTTAAATCCTTGAGGCATGCCATGTGTCCTTGTCCCTGCTCCTCTGTGGAAGGAAACGCTGATGAGCAGTCATCACTCCTCAAAACAGAAGGTTCTAACAGCTGCTTTAATTTTGCAAATAAATGAAGAATTTGAAAAGCAAATAAATTACTGAAAGCTACAGCTGACTGAACTAGCAATTTTCTTAGGTAAAACCCACCTTGTAAATACAGCATAATGCAGTTTTTTGAGTGTTAACGAACAAGTTCAGCTAATTCAGGCTTGTGCCTTGCTAGATAAACAGCTTCATTTTAAGGATAGAATATTCTGTGAAGCTGCTACCAGCAAAGCAATAGGGATCCTACATCCAGTTTCATAAAAATGGAACAGTTTGGCATATGTGTCAGTGTAATTACAGCTCTGCTGGTATCAACTAACCCAATTAAACTGGTTTTAGCATAGCAAAATTTGAATGACTTGCACATAAATAAAATTGCCTTATCTATTCACATGTCTTGCCTTTATTTTAAATGCTGTTATCAAGCATTGGATTTGTATTGACTTGTCATTGTGTAGTCCTGGTCATAAACAGTAGTTGATATAGTGAACAGGATCCAGTTTCTCATGTGCTCTAACTTGGGATTAGTTAGGCTGTGAATACTCAAATATTTTACAGTTTGCTCTTGTCTCTTTTATGGTTACAGTATCTTGGTTTGATCATAAGGAAATGGTGGGAGAATGAATGAGTTTTGTTTACGTACAGCTTAGGATTGCTGCTGGCCTTGGCCTTGCCACTCCTGTTCCAATTTAATTTGTCTCTATTTCAATGCCTACCTTTGATCACTCTTGGCTGCTTGTAAAATACTTCAGCAGTGCTCTTACAGTGCTCTATAGAGTGAATAATTCCTTTTTGTTGTTCTTTTTCAGTTCCTGTCCAAGCCCTTAGTGCCGGTTTTCATTTTCTACTGCTCTAATTACAGGGAATCAGCCCAGAATCAGAGGCAGTGGGTACTGACTGTGTGGGTACAGGTGTTGCAGACAGGATGGCAGAGCTTGGTCTGTCTGGGATGGCAGCAAGGGTAGAGCAAACTGGGCTGAGGCATGAAGAGCAGGAGGTGGTCTGGTGGGTAACTGCCCGTTTATAACTCCTTTAACACCAGGCAGCTGAAAGGTGGTTGTGGCATCCAGTGCTAAAAAGGACTCAGAGGGAGCTCTGGGAAGCTGCGTACCCTTTGGCCTGGGCTGTGTGTGGAACGTACTAATAGAAAGTGGTCTGAAGGGTAGAATTAATCACAGAGTCACAGAATGGTTTGAATTGGAAGGGACCTTAACAATCCAGTTCCACCCCCTGCCGTAGGCAGAGACACCTTCCTGTGTACAATTTTCGGTGTAAAGAAAAATGGAGATAATCATAGAGTCAAAGAATGGTTTGGGTAGGAAGCTCCTCTAGAAGAGCTGTGCAAGAGAGGAAAACACCAGGGAGATAAACTGCATTTCAGAAGTGGTGGTATTGAACTTGCCCTTTTCTTCTGTGGGAAGAATCATCAGTTACATATATTTTCTCTTTTTCTAGTGCCTTGAGCTAAATTAAGCTTTGTCAGTGTTCAGAAAGGATTTGACAGCCTGACACATTCAGCATAGACCATTTTAAAAAGCCCCATGAAACACAAGCCCCTTGTTGGCTACACTGTGGTACTGGGCAGCTTTCCCTGAGCTCTGTCAGCTTCATGCAAGAGAGAGGAAAATGTGTTTGCTTCAGTAGATGTTTAATTAATTTCTGATTTCTGTCATTAAAGTTTAGCTTGAAATCTGAGCGTTGTTAGAAACTGGTGCTTTTCAGGTTCTTTCTAACCAGTGGATTACCAGGGTTACCTGTAATTTGATTAAAGTGACAGAGCTCTTTGCTGGTCTCTATAGGCTAAATGTCCTTTACGGTGTATTTTCCTTATTTCTGCTTCCAGTGCCATATCTGAGTTGCTGAATTACTGAAAGAACTCCAGGACAGGAGATTGAATGGGAATAATGCAATTCAGCGCTCGTGTTTTGTAGCATTCTCCCCTCATCTGCTTTAAATTTGACATTTAATGAAATAAAACCTTCGGGAAAAGGGATATGAGGGGTTGAGGAATTCTTTCTCCTCCAGCTCTACCCCGTTTCTGCCATTTGGGAGGATTTTGGGGGTATTTGAGCAGATCTTACATAGGCTTAAAATTTTGTTGATGTGGTTTCATCCTGTAGTCTCAGGTCTGCACTCTATATCTTTTTTTAATGCAAACAAAGTCTAACACTTGAAAAGGAAAACTGACTGCAACAGAAATTTACTGCTTGTTTTCATAACAAGATGACTTAAAAAGCTGGAGCAAGTGGTGCTGCCTTTCTTTTTGCTCTTTCATCTTCCTCCTCTCATGCACAAAGTTCTACCTTGAGTCACAGATGGGAAATTTCTGCTAAAAAAGGCAATTTTAAAAGGCTTCAGAAGATGCTGAAAATAAGAATTTTCGATGGGAAATGATGTGGAGAAGTGTACACTGTGCCACAGCTCCGAGGAGTCTAAACCACTTGATAAGTTTGGATGGGAAGATGAAAGTCCCATCTCATCCTCCTGCCATGTCTCTGTGTTAATTAAATAACTTCTTTCTCCTCAGAGCTTTCTTCTACGGGGACAAAGACTTCTTGGCAGCCCACGTTGGAAAAAAGCCTTACCTAGAGGGAAAGTGAGAGTGTTTTCTCTTTCTGGAATCGTTAATAGGAGCAACTTTCTTCCTAAGGCTTGCAGGAGTATTCCAGGGAACCTCTGCTCAGGAGATTCACACTGGGGTGCTCTGAAACTAAACTCTTTGGGCTGAGCTGGGAGAGGGCATTTTGCTGGCTGGTGTCTCCAGCAGTGATAAGTTTTATAAGAAAATTCGTTATTCCATTGCTCTAAATGAGAGAAGATTGTTGCATAGTAATAAGCAAAATGGAAGTTGGGCAGACTGCAGCCAGGTTAGTATTTTAGGCAGAATTATTTTCTCTCTGAATACATAAATTTATTGTGAACATCATTGTAATGCCATTATTGAACACTCCAGACAGAAATTTGTATTGTTTTAGTCTACATACGTTTAAAATACATATAAGCCTTTCAAAATCGGGTGATTTTCTGCCTTGAACATGGAGTAGGAATGTCTGTTCAGGCAGAAGACCATTTTGATCAATTATTTGTGTTTTTTTGGGAGGGTTTGTAATAATTTTGTTAAGATAGGTAATAATTTGATTTAATTATACTTTTTCAGAAGATTCATTTCTTTTTGAGGTCACTGACAATCTCTTTGTAATTTTACTGGAGTGACTTGCTGGTATTTTCTGTGCCTTGTTCATCTGCTGAGAGACAGAGGGCAGGAAAGAATGTTCCAAGAGGTTTCTCTGTTCTCACAGGATTGCAGAATCCACTTCTTTGGAGAAGGTTATTCCTCATTTTTTTCAAAGAAAAAATGAATTTCAAGGGCAGTAATAGGCAAAACCTTCAAGCTACAGATGTCTAAAGAAGAACTTTTAAATTAAGATAGTTGCTTTTTTGAGCTCTCCTTTCCCGTTGCTGTTCTTCCATCACCTGCTCACTGAACTCTCTTCCTGCTTTTTTGTTCTATTCCTCTTTCCATTTTCATTTCCTTCAATTTTCTTGTTTCAGGGCCTTATCTCCTAAACTAAACATGTTTTCTAAAAGTTTTGGAACAAGTATGATGTTTCCAGACCACACATTGTTCTCACCACTTGACTGTGCTGCCCTGCCCTTGCTGCTGTGATAACGTGGGATGAGAGGAGAGCGGCTGGGAAATGTAATTTTAAAAGCTTGTATAGTCTCAAATAGTAGAAGAGGAAAAAACTGTTATACAATTGATTCTGTAAAATAATGCTAGCTTGTGTGAAGAGGATGTTAACTTTCTCTGTATGTATTGTCACTGGTTTAATTTGTTTTTTTTTTAAATTTATAGCTAAAAGTCCTAATTACACACAAATGGTATATTTTTTCTTCTGGTTTCCTGGAGAAGCCGTGGCTCCCCCATCCCTGGAAGTGTCCAAGGCCAGGTTGGATGAAACTTGGAGCACCCTGTGATAGTGGAAGGTGTCCCTGTCCATGGCAGGGGTGGGACTGGATGATTTTTTTTAAGGTCTCTTCTGACACAAACAATTCTGGAATTCTAGGATTAGTGCCACAGCAAAAATAATCACGTGGTCTTTAATTTCCTCTTTATGGCTCTTACCTCAGCCAAATAAAGGGTCCTTTGGGCCAGAGGCAGAACCAAAGCTCCATCTCCCATGTGCTGGGTCTAATCCAGCTGTGTTGAATGTGGCAGTTATTTGTTCCAGGAGCTCTGTGGATCAATAACTCTGCAGCACTTAAAACATCTTAGTTCAAGGGAGGCTTCAATGAAGTCAGCTCTGCACAGCACTGCGGAGCTGCTGGGACACTTCCAAACACGAGTCAGGCTGTGCCATGAGCCGGGATGAGCGAGAGACGGGAGCAGAGGATGCACTGAGCACCCACTTTTACTCTTCTTTAAATCCAGGTTTCCAAAGTTTGCTCTTCAGACTATCGCTCTGGTTCTTCCCAACACCTCACAACTTGGGCAGGATTTTGTAAAACTTACGGATTTTGAGGGTTTAATTCAAATACGAAATTTGCATTATAAAAGAGGTTGTGGGGGTTATGAAGGTTGTGGCTTTCCCATCCCTTGGATAAAGCCTTGAGCAACCTGCTCTAGTGGGAGGTGTCCCATACCACCTATTGGGGGTTGACCGTAGATGTACTTTGTAGTACATTCCAACCCCTTAACATTCTATGATAAAATTGTGCTTACAGTAGTTAAAAACACAATATTAAGGTGGAAAATTCAGCTCTTCCTCAGCTGGATCAGTTACATGAGATGACTGTGTGGTAAACACCCAATGGCAGGAATTTGGCACTAGATGACCTTTAATATCCCTTCCAATCCAAACCAGTTTATGATTCTATGAAAGGTGCCCATCTTTTGTGGCAGGTTTTTACCTCTTTAACTTGTGATAAACGTGATATTTTTACACAGAGAGAGCAAATTTCCTTATTTCATTCTCTTGTGGTAGAGGGAGGTTCAAAGTACAGGTGAAACTCACCTGTTTAACATGGGGAGAAGACAAAACTGGGCTGAAGGCTGATTTTCAGCCAAGCTCTTTGGCCAGACGCTGCCCAGGACCTGCTGTGTCAGGAGAATCCAGGCACATGGCCATGTGTGTTTGTGTTCTATACTGATCAATTGTGTGAGTCTGTGAGTAAAAAAAGATACCGCAGTGGTTTGTGTTGATACAGTTTGGGCAGTAATGTCCATTTTCCTAGTGCTTGTAGGGAGCTGGTACATGGAGAGGCTCTCAGGTTCCCTCAATAGGCTGAAGGAGAACACAGTGCTACTAAAGATAAAGTGATTATTCCAAAAGAATAGACACATCCGGATTTATTTCAGTTTGGTTTGATGTGGGAGTAGATGCTTGACATTGATCACAAACAGCACTGAATTGATCCCAGTGCTCCATGCAGATATTCAAAAGCATGAACCACCAGCAGCTCCTGGTCGCAGTAGGGGTCACACAGCTCTCCCAAACTGCTTACCAGCCTCAGGAATGCAAGCCTCAGCAGTAACTAGTATGGGCATTTAACTTTGAGAGAGATTATGATTGGGGGTGATTGTTTCAGTTTTCCACGTGGAACCAGAACTTTCACAATGTTCTAAATCTCTGTTTTTAAAGAGTGTCTTAAAAAGCCAGGCTGCTGACATTGCAGTTACTAATGAAATACTTTCCTTAGTGTTAGTTTATCACAGAATCCCAGACCTGATTTGGGTTGGGAAGGGACCTCAGAGCCCACTCAGTGCCACCCCCTGCCCTGGGCAGAGACACCTTCCCCTATCCCAGGCTGCTCCAAGCCCCATCCAACCTGGCCTTGGGCACTGCCAGGGATGGGGCAGCCACAGCTTCTCTGAGCACCCTGTGCCAGGGCCTCACCCCACTCACAGGGAACAGTCTTTGTCCTGACTGGAAGACAGACAACCTCCTGCAGAAAGTGTCATAAGCAAGCCAGCTAATTAAATTTTCCAACTGCTAGCCCTGCTAATTGTTTTGCGTTACGTGGTTAATTCCTACCCTGGAATTAGCATCACTTTCCTTGTGCAGGAAGAGTTGCTGCCAAAGTCAGTGAGAATTTTATTTGCACCAACAGAAGGATTTTCAGTTTTGCTCTGCTGGCTTGAACACCAGTGGGGATTAATCTCACTATGAACTGCAGAACTGGCTGCAGAAATGTGCAGTATTGGTTTGAAGTAACTTCTCAGCCATTGATATTGAAATTCCTACTTTAGTAGTAGCAAGTGAGTTTCTATCTGATGTCAGCATTGTGTTTGTCCTCAAGCCCTTTGGCACAGGACTGGTCTGAGGTGAGGGAGACCTATAGCACAGACTGCAGCCATCGGCTCCTGGGCTTTCGTTGGTGATGGCTGGTGGGACCCCAGGAACAAGGCTGTGACTTTAGGCTCCATGTAATCAATATGTTTTTCTGAATTAAATGCTCGTTTTGCAGTTCTAGAAATCCAGCATTGCTAGCAACTGCCATCTTCACGCAATCCATCTTATTTTTATAACTGGATATTGCGGATGCCCTTTTTCCTGGTGTTTTTGGAAGACATAATGTTCTCTGCACAAAAAACTGCAGTTGTGTAACAGGAAGGGCTATTTTGATGCTGTTTAAGGCCTGGAGCTGGTCTGTTTCATACAGAAAATCCTTACAGGAATAAGAGGCCAAATGGACTGAGCAGGTACAGAATACTTCAAATAATTGTTTCATGCTTTTGTTAGTTTTTGTAATTTGTGCCAAAAACTCGTCCCATGACTTTGATCTTAAGACTTGTCTGTGCTGACAGGAAGGGGTTCAGGACTGAGGCAAATCATTGTGGCTTCAAAAGTCACTTTTATGAAAAGATCGATGTTATCCATTAACATTTGCCTAAAGAGTGTAAAACCAGATTTCAGAGTTTATGACATTTCCCTTTGTTATTTGTTCCAGTAGAAGACTAATGCCCAGATCTGAATCTGTCAGGATGACCTTCATTTGGACACAAATCAGGGTTCTTAATTCTTGTATGTGAAAATCCTCCTTTCCAGTAATTGGGTTACTGGTGAGCTAGGAGGAATTTTTGTCTTTCCCACATTAAGGATACTTGAAATAACAGAAACTCTTCCTCTGTGGCTTTTCCCCACCTGTATTTACATGGAGAGGATTGTATTGACTTAAGCCTTTTAAAGTAAACTGTTGTCTGTGAGTCATGGTGATGTGGTGTGTCTTGGCTGCTGAAAACATGCTTTTAAAGCTCAAGTCAAGCTTTTGAAGGAATAAAAACAGAAAATAGATGCCAGGCCAGGTTGGACAGTGCTCTGACCAGCCTGGTCTAGTGGAAGATGTCCCTGCCCATGGCAGAGAGTGGAACTGGATGAGTTTTAACTTCCCTTCCAACCCAACCCAGTCTGTGCTTTTGTGATTCTATGAAATGCATTAAAATTATATGTACAGCTGAACTTGCAGCGTATCGCGATTTCATCACGTTGGTGTTGTGATGTTCTTTATTGCCCTCAGGAGAAAAAGTGGTGGATCAGCTTGGTGGATCCACGAGCTGATGGCTTCTGCTGTCATCAGTCAGTTCTATGGAGAAGGCAGGAATTAGTGGAGCACTGGGCACCTCGGTGAACAGTAAAGGAGAGCCAGATAGATGCAGAAATAAAACACAACAGAATGGGAGTTTGATTCATCCCTTACAGGTGGGAGGCAAAGTGTTCAGTGCTGATCTGTCAAAACATGCAGGTCTTGCATCTTCCACAGACCTGTGTGTCCACAGCGAGTGGTGTAGTGGTAACATTGCTCTCTCTGTGTTTATTAAAATTCTCCTTCCTCTTTTTTAAAATAATCTTTATTGAAGAACCTTCTAGTGACAATCCCATCAGTCATTAACATTTCTTGAACTGTGAAAATTCTGTTAGTTTCGTATTTTAGAACACAGTGAGCACTGCCACATGTGCATGGGATGATGTGTGGTCCTGATGTCAGACAGAAATGATAAAGAAAGAAAAGATGAGCTATTTTTAATATGTGCTATAAAAATCACTGTTACTGAGGATGTGTGTAAAACATTAACATATTTTTAACATATTTGTTAAAACTGCAATTACAAATGAAATATTAAAGGATTGACCAGTGCCAAATTATTATCCCGAAGAATTTTCAGGCCATGGCAATAATCTCTTCAATGCTTAAATGTTTTTATTACATCAGGATCTGGCACAAGATCATTACTGGGAATGATTTTTCATGGGTGTTGGCCAGTTTGTGGCGGTGGGGGCTTGTGTGTGCACATGTGGGATTTTTTCCAGGGGCGGTTCTATAGAATTGACTACTGGCTTGTGGTGTTTAGCATCAGGTTGTGTGTTGGAGTGGGGCTGCACATCCATGAGCATCGTGGAACGGGGGGAGAAGGGGGCTCCAGGCTGTCCTTATCTCACTGGGTCTCTCGCCTTCCTCCTGCCTGGCGTGGCTGCTGTTACACTGACCCTGCTGGGCTGCCAGGGAATGTACTGGAAGTATGTCTCGTATTAATCCAGGATTTTCTTGTGTGAAATGGAAGCGTGGTACCTGTTTTCCCTCAGCATATCTCCTGGGATAGATCATGGGCAGGGGAGGGGTTTTAGCAGCTATTTTGGTGCAGAGCTGGGGGATTGATTCCTTGCCCTTCTTCTGCTTCACAGGGACTTTTTGCTGAAAAACCATACCCCAACCTCCACCTCTGTTTTCCACACGTCTTTTTAAAAAATGCCTGGGATCACTAATACACAGCTCCACTAGAGAGATCTGGTTGTGCATTGTGTGTCGGGCTCCCCATCCTTGGACCTGCTAAGCTTTTCCCAGCACCACAGCAGCTCCCTAAAACAAATAGATTTATCGCTGCCTCAGAGGTCATTCTCTGACCTCTTGAGCTTTTATTACAGGAGGTGCAAAAGAACAACCTCCCAATCTTTAGTTTCAGATCCCAAATTTAATTTGCAAGACAGGGAATTGTAAATATACATTATGTAAGTGGAGGGGCAGAAGCCACTGACCCCTGGAATGGCTGCTGAGTGGCTTTTCAAATTAGCCTTTCACTGTAACGGGCAATGAGAGTTTAACTTGGAAATACAATATAATAATCTCTGCATGTAACTTATTCTCTAGTTCTCTTTCTCTTGTCTGGCAGGAATATGTTTAAAGACTTTTTTACTAAACCACTTTTATTAATTTTATTCCAACGAATGTTGTACTGAATTTCGTGTCTTTTAGAGTTCAGACTGTTAAAACATGCAGACAAGCCCATTTTTCTGGCACTAGTGGTCAGTGCTGCTTTGTTACAGACACTTTCGCCTTTTTCCCATTCTTTATTGAGTCTCTTGATATTTTCTGCATTTGCAAGGATAAAAGTGGAGTGCTTGTTTTTCGCTTGAACAGCATTAGCTTTGCTCTGCTCTTTTTTGTTGAATACCAAACCTGTTTGGTCCAACATGGAGACTGTTTTGAAATCGAAATTTTATGTTCAAAGGAAACAATTACTGAACACAGCATTGACGTGTTCAGATATTTACAACTAAATATCTTAAAACTTCATTGGCTCTGTGCACCTCTCTATGATCTTCGCTTTTCCACAGTTGCTGAATCCAGGCTCATTTGCTTCCTCTGAAAATATTTAATAAAGTAGGAGAAAAGGAAGTGTTTCAGAGTATCAGGAATGTGCCTCAGTGCTCGCACACTTTAAAGTCAGCCCGTGCAGTTTGAAAGTTTAACCAAGAGCCATCTCGTTTGTAAAGAATGCAGATAATTTTTTTTTCCTGGGGAAGAAAAAAAGGGTAACCTGATATGAGTCTGACAGTGTTGTTTCGTTAAGTGCTTCCATCTGTTGCTTGCTATTTCCTTTACTCATGACCTCTCTTTCTCTCTCCCCCTTCTTCTCCTTTAGCCCCTCTGAGGAAAGCAAAGTTTGTTGAGAGCCCTCGAATCCCAGAGTCTGAGCTTGGCTCCCCAACCCTCTCTGCCCAGAAGCTGGACGTTGATGCTTTCTGCCCTGGTAAGGTGCATGCAAAGGCTCTGTGCGAACAGGGGCAACAAGCAATTCCAGCCAGAAAGATTTTTTTAAATGTAATGTGGCTCCTTTGGCCAGATTGTTGGTTAGAGCTTGCCCAGACAAGTTCCTTGACTTGGAAACTTGAATAAGTGCCCATTTACGTTTGTTTCTTGCAATTTTGCATGTGGCCGCTCTCCCCTCAGAATAACTTAGAAGGTCTAGAGAGCTGCTTTTGAGAGGATAGAAATGAGCCAATAAACATACTGCTTTAAATTCAATTTTTAATTGTGTTCTACGGAGAGGCTGGAATAAAATCACATTTCACAAATATCATTAAGTCAGCTAAAGCAAAACTGTGAAACCTGGTTACCTGCATCCAAGAATACTGGGTTTTTTACTTTTATTTGATTTTTAAAGAAATACTTTCTAATTTATGTACCCTGTGGTAGTTGCTCTGAAAAGTGTACCTGTTGCTTGAGGCCCCTGGTTGAAATATGAATAGAAGTGGGTCATGTCCTTTCCTGGCTCAACCCCATTCGTGTCTGTCCTTGTGGACAGGCATTGCCAAAATCCCCCTGAGCCCCAGCAGACCCCGTGTGTGTGTGTGTGGGTGCCTGGAATCTGCAGTTTGGTATAATTTCCCAGATTCTTCCTAACTTTGAAGTGGCAACCTGGGTGGGGTCTGGAGGCTGTGGAGGTACTGGGAAAAGACTGAAAGCAGCAGCATGTTCGTGGATTTTGTGCTGAATTCTGAAGTTTCCTCCCCTGGCTTTCCTTGGTTATGAACCAAAGGGATCCATGCTGACTATAGGCTTTGGATGGGATAAACGATGTTTAAGGTGTTGAAATGGTGTGAAAAGTGCAAATGTGTGACATCTGCCTCTGAAATCTGTAGCTACAGTAGCCAAGGTCATAGTAATAAATGACTATGAAATTAGAGTGTTGCTTATTTCTGTGACTGGTGAACCTGAAGAACTTGTAGAGTACTCAAAATTGGAGGAGTTAATTGAATGTTGTCCAGATTTCAAATGTAGGCTTTCTTAAATGTATTGTGTCTGAAAGAGGAGTTGTCTTAGAAAATCAAAAGGCAGTTCCTGTGCTTGGCAATGCCTCCTATGAGGCCGCAGTTGCCTTGAAAAGTGCTGCTCCTTTTTCAATCACCATGAATTAAAATTGTGCTGCTGCAGCCCTTTTTCTAACTCAATGCCTTCTACTGTCATGTTTGTAATTGTTAATAATTATCAACTTATTATGATTGCATCCACAGAGAATTATAATTGAATTGTAAGTTTAAAGAAACATAAATTCCACATTCCTGTGCCTGCCCATGTATCTCCTCTCTGCCAGCATTTTGAAGGGCAGGACTTCTGCCAAGCCTGAGAATGGGTTCTGACAGTGGGATCTGCAATTTCTTTAATTTCTTTTTTTGCTATTTGATCTCCTTCTCTTGCTGATAATCTAGTGATCTAAGGAAAAGTGGAGTTTCATACTGCTTTGAAGTGTCATTAAAGGAACACAAAGCGTCATTAAAGAAAGAGAAAAGTGACAATAGGAGGGTTGTCACAGTGGAATCATAAAACCATTAAGGTTGGAAAAGCCCTTTAGAACTATCAAGTCCCAAGTGTAAACCCATCTCTACCAAGGCTAGCATGAAACTATATCCACACGTGCCGTCTTGTGTACTTGGAAAAGGGAAACAGCATAAGAACAGAACCGTACATGCCAGGGAAGAGCAGAGACTTGGAGTCAAAGTAGGAACTGCAGGTTGGGGAGTCAGGTTGTTTCAGGTTCCTTAAATGTGTTCCCAGGGAGCTGCTGGGGAGCCCCTCTCTTCACGTGTGCCCAGGTCCAGGGTGTGTGGCCAGGTTTACATTGGCAGTGTGGGACAGGCAGGGGAAGAGGGGAGGGAAGAATCCGTTGGGGAGGGGCTTCTGAGGCTGTTGATGGACAAACTGCCTGAATTTATGGATCCATCTGTGAAAGTAGCAGTAATGTGGGGGCTGGAGGTTTTGCTTTGCTGGAAAGCTGGATTGAAGGAGCTCTGGATATGACACCTTGGAAGGAAGTAAGTGGTTGGGGAAGGGTGCTTGTGTAAAGAAGTAAAGAAAGAACAAAGTTGTGGTCAACTTACAGGGACCAAAGGGTACATAGCATCCAGCTTCTGATGGGAGGGTGGAGGAAGACGGGCTGAGTCCCACTCTAGATCATGGCAAAGCTTCAGACACTGCCTGTAATCAGTTTTCCAAGGAAATACAACTCCTTTCTTCTGTGTTAGGCTTACATTAACCCTCTTCTAAAACGTGTGCATCCTGTGAAGGATGTAGCGCACAGTGCTAAATCCCAAGTGTTACCAGGAATAATGATGTGAGTTGAAAGAAGGAAAAAAATTAGGCTGGTATCTGCCTGGCAGTGGAGTGGAGGTGGAGTGGTTTGTAAAGTGATCCCTGACAAAAAATGTAATTAATTATATGCTTAAAAGCAGTTGATAACACTAAATAGCAAAGAAAAGAGAACATTATCTACTCTGCATGTATAGGAATGATGATTTCATTTTGAGATGCTGAGAGGTGAAATTTTGCTCAATACCAAAATGTTTATTTTAAGGCTTCAGACAAATTTCTGCACATTCCAGGGAGATGGTTTCCTGAGCAACCACGGTGCCACTGCTCAGCCCCTCCTCCTGCTGGGGGGAGGATTTGCTTGTGACATCTTCAGTGTGAGTCAGTGTGGGGGGTGACACACTCCCAACATTTCAACTTTGAGGAAAGAGAAAGAAGATCAAGGTGCTGAGTGTCTTTTGAGAAAAGGTCTAATACCAAGCACGTAGTAAAGTTTTAAGCTTCGTATAATTTCCTTTTTTTATTACATTCATTTTATAGAGATAAGAGTCTAGATACTTCAAAATTAATTAAATCTCTTTAGGTGAAATTAGAAATTGGCCCACATTGTATAATTGTTGCATCTAAGATGATGACACAAAAGCTGTTCCATGACTTTGAGAAACCCCTTTCTACCAGAATTATCACAGAATAAAGCTGAGCTAGAAGGGACCCACAAGGATCGTTGAGTCCAGTTATGTTTCTGTAGATGTTTTTGTGGTTGCAGAGGTTGTTCAGATTTCAATCCAGCACTTCTTGACTTGAAGCGTCCCTGGTGGTGAAGGAGTTGTTCTTGTCTCTTCCCAGGATAGTGAGGCCCCAGCGCAGGTTTCTCATCCCTGAAAATGTTCAAGGCCAGGTTGGACGTGGCTTGGGGCAACCTGGTCTAGTGGAAGGTGTATGGTGGAACTGGATTAACTTTAATGTCTCTCCAACCCAAACCATTTTGTGACACTGTGACTTAGCAGAGACTTTATAAGGAGAGTCTGGAAGGTTTCTGATCCATCCTTCCTCCTTGTCTCTGCTCCAGTCCTGCAGACACTGTTCAACAGAGGCATTTGTGTTTTCCCTCTTGTCAACCTTCTGAAGGCAGGGAGGCTGGGGATGACACCCTCACATCCGTTATTGCTCTTCAAGGGAGATAACGTAGAATAGCAGGAGTTGACCTTCACACCTCTGTTGTTCAACTCTCAAACCTTTTCTGCAGTGATTTTGGTGGCAGCTCAGTTTAATGTGTAGGGGTTTTCCCCCACTTTATCACACCCCACTCCTGTCAAGAAGCACTGCTTGTGTGGTGAACACTGCCCTGGCTTCTTGGTTCTTAGTTGTGGCCATAAAGGCATCTTTCTTTGAGCTGCTTTTTGTTTTTCATGGTAGCTAAAACATATTTTGACTTCTAGGTGTTCGGGAAACCTTTTGGAAATAGTCAGAGATGGATGGTGCTTTCAGGTAACGGCCTTTTGCCTCAGATTAATGTTTGCAGTTGCATTTTATGTGATTTATTACCTTATCGCCAAAGGCTAAGTATGTTATGACATTATCTTTTAATTTGATTAACTCCTTCAGAAATTTTGGGACACAAATCTTGAGTGTCTGGTTTGCTATTTCGACATTAGGATAGCAGGCATCTGTCTCCATCCCTGATTAAGTTAGGAACCACTGTGGTGCTGCTGCCACAGACAGGGAGGGGAGTGATTTACCATGGCAGCAGTGCTTGTGTCCTTTTTCTCTTCCTTTGGTTGAAGCATCACTGAGGTTGACATCTGTTTGCTGCTGCTTCTCTTTTCATCATGTAAAATGCGTATTTTCAACAATCCTCATGTTTCTCCTAAACAAAACAAAACACTACTCAGGTGTTAGAAAAAGCCCTTAAAGAGGGAATTCAGAAACCAGCATTGCACTCTGATTTTTCATGGTGAAAATACAGGCACTGAGCCTAAAAAACCCACAAAACCCCAAACAAATTCAGCCAGCAGGATCCTGGTCTCTCATATTAGACAGTGACGAATTGGGGGGAAGGAGAGGGAATAATCAAACCAACTGTTGTCTGACACATGGTTTTGCTGTTGAATCCTGTGGTTGTCCCAGCACTGTCAAGCCCACTGACCTGAAGGGAATGAGAAATCATTGTGATCAGCCCTAATTGCAGAAGAGCCATAATTTGGCACATCGGTTGCTATGGAAGCGATTGACTTTGCTCGCACAGCTCCTGGGAGGATGGTGCTGGTTCTTTCTGCCATATCAAGAAATGGATACAGTTTCAGAATAAACTCCTGGATTAACAAAACAAACCCCAGTCTGGCGTGAAATTCTGGATTGGAGGGAGGAATACTGATGGCATTGCTAGAGTTCCAGATATGAGTCCGTTTGGGATTTGCCATGGACCACTTGCCATTAGGTATCATTGAATTTGCTTGAACTGAATGTTGCAGCTTAGAGAACAATGGCTGGGTTGGGGTTTAGCATTTATTGAATCTTCTTAACAAAGTGGGATTGTTCAAGATAAGAAGTGAAAATAGTATGAATCCCATAGATTATTTGCACATGTTTTAACTGTTAAATAATTGGAGACAATGTGTTTTTCTTGAAACTTCCTGATGCCATCTGTTAATAACCAACCCTTACAACCGAGGGTTTGGGTTTATCTACCTGGAGGGGGAAAAAGGAGGGGGGGAAAGAGGAGTAAAGGCTGTAAATTATCCAAAATCTGTTTTTGTGATGAACTGCCCAACTCTGAAGTGTTGTGGCTGCTTCTAAAGATGCAATCTAGATGGCTCCTGGGGTGTGTTTCACTCCAGATACTTCAGCAGCAGCAGTTCCTCCAGCCTCACACCTCTGGTTGCCCATCTGGATGGATCCCAGGGAATCTAAGGAGTTGTTTTGCCTCATCAAGCAGCAGTGCTTGCTTTCAGCTGGCCTGTTGCAAAACAGTAATATTTTCGGCTTTATGAATATTTATTGCTTTCTGCCAGGGAGTAAATATGTACACAAGCAAACCAGCCCTGATGGTTTTGAAACTGTCAGTGATGGGCCTGTAAGGATCAGTGTAAAACCTCCTTCCACATCTGAGCAGGTGGGACAGATTTCTCATTGATTGAGTGACTCCAGCACAGGAGTTTCTCTTCTAGCATATTATTTTTTTTAAAACAAGGGCAGCCCACAGAGATACTCCTGAATCCCAGAATGGTTTGGAAGGCATGTTAATCATCCAGTCCCACCCCCTTGTCCTGGGCAGGGAGGACACCTTCCACTAGACCAGCCTGCTCCAAACTCCATTCAGCCTGGCCTTGAACACTTCCAGGGATGGGGCAGCCAGAGCTTCTCTGGGCAATCTCTTAGGAAGCATGTGTGCTGTCAGGCACAGTCTCAACAAATGTCCATGCTCTGCTTCTAAGCAGAGGAAGTTTTTGTCATAAAAATGTAGCTGGAGGAGAGGGGAAAGAAAAAAGCCAACTTTGGAAAGTGCTGAGGCATTTTAGCAGTGCTGTCAATGGGTGATGCTTCCCTGGATCTGTGTTGAAGCTACCTCAATAAACCAAACAAATCCCTAATTCCCCCTCTGTTCAAATGACCTTTCTCGGACTCTCAGTTCAGTGCAGACCTCCGGTATTGTCCCAGTAGTCCGTGCTTGCTGAAATGCCTTTTTATCACCTCTTCTGCAAATGTCTCCAGCTCCTCAAATTGACCTAGTATATCTATCTGTAAAACAAAATTACCTAGCAGGGCCGGGACAAAGACAGGAGAAATAACAGAATGTCGATGTCTCTTCCACCAGTGTCAATGGGCCTACTAATGATAATAGTTTACCTGGAATTTCAGTCTGAAGCAATTTCAGTTCTGGCTTAGATTGCAGGACACTGATTTGTCTCTAACCTGAGAGATTCTGCAGAGGTCCAAAGTTTCAGACCCAGAAATCATATTGAAAAGTTGGGATGGATTTTTTTTTCCTTCCCTGTAGGTCTCGGGTAACAAATCTGTCTCCTGCTTGCCTTCTGCTTAATGTCTTTTGGACTATTTTTTGTGCTTGGTCATCAAAGGCATCTACTGCCATCATCATCCAAGTGAAATTTTCAGCTGGTTTTCCACCTTCAGGATCTCAGTTTATTGCTGGCAGAATGGTAAAATGTGCCCTTTGAACTCCCAGCAGTGCTCCTCACTTGGTGCTGAAGACTCTGGTGTTTCTCAGTGTCTTCCTGAAGTGTCACGGGAGCACCAGTCTGAACTCACATTTTATAATTACCAATTCTGGTCAAAACTAAATCACTGTCCCCAGATTTTCCTTTCTTTGGAGAAAAGACACTTTGGTACTTCTGATCTGGGGAGAATACTGCCTGTCAATTTAGATTTGGGAATTCATTTCAGCTTTGTTCGTCTTGTGGTAGTTCTGTTCCTAGTCAGCATCTGTCAGGCTGGATTAGTCCTCTGTCAGCACGTGGTGGGTCCCAGCACGATGACAACCTGACCTGTCGGTGACAGCTCTGTCCCGATTGTCTTGGGACTCCTGCTTGCCATGCCCTTGATGTCTTTGCACAAACTTAATCTTCTTTCTTAGTTCCCTGTTGAGGTCTTTAGGTGGGGTTTAATTGGAAGTCAACCTTTGCCTTGTGTTTATGCCTGCCCCGAGTCAAAATACAGGGATGCTAAACGAGGCAAAAAGGAAGGAGATGATGGTTGCTGGAGGTCTTGGTCATAGTTGTGCTATTAGTGACTAGTGTGACTAATCCCTTTTTCCTTCTGGCTCAGATATTTATTCCCAAACACTTTAGAGTTTAGAGGAAGTGGTCGGTAATTCTATTTCTTGTTTTCCCTACAGTGTTTTGGGATGCTGTTATTTTGTTTCCACTCTTTATGGAGGCAAACCCTCAGTATTCATTTTACCAGCTGTAACAATAGAAGGAGGGGTGGTTGCATTTGTGGATTTGTAGGAAACTGTTCAACTCTTTTATAAGCCTCGTTCTCATGTGCCACTGCCTATGGATGAAAGCACTTGAACTTCAGTGATGCTATGGAGAGCTGCCCATCGGTGAAAATATGCAGTACTCTGAGAGCCACGCCATGACTTGTGCTCTCTTGCCAGTTGCTGTGACTTCTTCACCCTCCCGAGGACTGCAAAACAAGAATTTCTTTATTCTTATCCAGCATGACTGTTGTTCCCCTGGTGAAATTTGGTTTAATTGTCAGCATTCCCCCCATCCCATCGTCTCTGTTCTCTGGGGCAGCACAGCTGCACTTGGACCCTGAAGAAAGGAGATCAGTTTGCTCATAGCCTCCTGTACCACAGTAGATTTTCTGCTTCATTAAGTAGAATTTTTGACATTTTATGTCACTAACTGTTTGATTCCAAATTGCTTGCAAAGAGTGACCTTGAATCCAAACATGCCCATTTTGGCCAGATGCCAGTTTTAAAGTACAGCCTTGCTGGGGAGCACTGGCTATGCCATCCTGGCTTCAAAGTCCTCCGGTGCCCTGGAACTTACTGCAGGCTCCAAAATCCGTGTGTTTGGACTGAGCCTGTAGCAGCCTTCCTCCCCGACTCCTCTGTTTTCTGTTTCTGTTTTCTCAGAGTCAAGTCCCCACTGGCTCTTCCGTATGTTCCCGTGAGGAGTCCTATCCCTCTGGGGAAGCCTTGTCCCACCACACAAGGGCTCTCTGCTCCTGGCTCGTGGCAGAGCCTGGATGGGGAAGCATTCCTGGGCTCCCTGTTCTATTCCCATCTATTCTTGGCATGCCTGGCAAGGGGAGCTGTGGTGATGTGTGCAGTTACCTCCATGGCTGTCACCTGTACCTATCCCCCTGTAGTAACTTCAGTTTCTCCACCTACGTTTTATGGCTGAAATTACAGCTCCTACGCTGTGTAACTTCAGTGCATTGTGAGGACAGTGTGGATGATTTTAGTTGAGTGGGGTGAGATTTTCATTGATGCAGTTTATGCTTTAGAGAAAGAACAAAGTTTAAATGACAGTAAAGTTTTCCCTCTCCAACCACTGGAGGTACACAATTAGCAACAGCCCTACACATTGGTTCTGTTAGAAAATAGCCCCAAAGAGAATCACAGAATAACACTGGATTGGGTGGAAAGGGACCATGCCAACCCCCTGCCAAGGGCAGCAAACCTTCCACTAGAGCAGGTTGCTCCAAGCCTTGTCCAACCTGCCTTGATATGCTAAAGGCTGGCAACGGTCGATTATTCCACCTCTGTAGTAGTTATTACATCCAGAAAGAACTTTTGAGATCTTACTTAGGTATATAATGGTAGTAGGTTTTCAAGATTGTCAGTGTTGTAAGTGCAAAGGTCATAATTTAGCCTGACGTGCTTTTAGTGAGTTTAACCTGGGGATATGCTAATAGATCAGATCAGGTAAAGACAAGGTCTTTGTGCTGTCTTGTCTCTTGCTCAGCTACAAACCCATGACCACATGACAGTGGTCAAAGGTGACAGTAAAGTGTTATCATTTGCCTTGTTAAAAAGGCCCAAAACTGAACACAGGATTGGAGGTGCAGCAGTATAAAAACAGGCATTTATAGTGATGAGTGTGGGGCAGCCTTCCTCCCTCAGTGGTTAAATTTTTTAAAATCTCTTCTCAATGTAAACAAGACTAATGAAAAAATCTTCCATTAATTCTGAGATCAGGGGGATATGCAGAAATGGTCAAGGACATTTTCCAAATACAGCTCAAGTATATCCAGAATAATTTAAAGCAGATGTACATAATAATGGGACAGATTCAGGTCACGTGGAGGGAGGGAAGTTGTTAGATAAAACTCTGCTGTTATGTAATTGAAGATCAAAATCCTAAATGGTATCATTTATTTCTGGCCTTCCATAGGTGCTCACTCTTTGCACATAACTATTCCCTTTTTTTCATTGCTAATTTAAGAATTTTTGATTTCTTAAAGGTAAATCGGTCTCATATTCAGGCAAATTCAGGGATGGGTGCCACTAAGGGAACTGTTACTTGGTTCTTGTTAGACACTCACTGAAACAGATTTCAGATGTTTTTAAAGTAAAGTACGGCCATTAAACCCAAAATATTCTCTGGAGTACAGATGCATTGTTAATGTCTCCCAGGAGCACTACCCTCAATCGTTTAACTGGAATTAGATGATGGTGGCTATCACACCAGTCACAGAATTACCAAATAAATCATGAAGAAATTTCATTTGCTTGTGAGCAATTGTAGCTGAAATATGTGGCAGCTTTCATGTAGGAATTGAAAGGAGGGAACAGAAACAATATTTGAAAATGACAACGTACAAAAACATTATGCGTTGTGAATGGTTTCTTGAAAAGAGCAAACCTCATATCTCTGCCATAAAATGATATATTTGGTTTTCAAGGAATGCTGTGAACATTTATGAGCACTTATGAACTCCATCCTGCTGCCTGTGACGCCAACAGAGGTGTTAGAGTTGACCCCTTCAAAAATCTGAAGGGTATTTGTAGGTAAGACATCTGAGAGCTGCCAGGCTCTGTAAAATTGCTCATAAATGGCCTAAATCAGGTAAATTCCAGGGTGAATTGCAGGGCTCTGCTGACATATTTTAAGTGGGTTGAATTTTTTGAAGGGAGGAAGGATCAGAGGTATTAAATTGCTTGACAAGCTCAGGTTGTAATCTTTCTAATTTGCATTTTTGCAGTTCAGTGAAAGAAAAAAGTCATTAACTTAAAAGGAGGCAGAAGTAGCTGGAAAGTGTGGGGGTGTTCACTGCTGGGATCTGCTGAAATTGTTTAAAAGAAAGGAGGAAAAGGTATATGTGTATATATGTGAGCCTTGGGTATCTCCACCCTTTTTGAAGTGTCTAAATAACTGAATGTTGGATTTAATTATTATTACTAATTACTTAAGTGTAATATTTGAAATTTGATCTCATGGTATCAAGCAGGTGAGGAGGTCTTGGGGAGGATCGTGGCAGAGCTGCTCCGTCTCCTCCCACATCCCGGGAGCCCCGCTGGCCTCCCTGCTCTACCCGTGGTCGCAGCCGATGGATCAATAGCTCGGTGGAGCTCCTCGCCCTGCACTGCAGTGTTTGCCTTCCCAGACTTTCCCCAGCCTGCCCTGCCTTGGGCTCCACATGCTCTCCTTGGAGAGCTCCCAGCATTCCAGACCCCTGATCTAATTAACCTTCTGCTGGTCTCCCTGCCCACCCAGTCCTCTCATGGCATCTCTTCCAATGTAATTCAATCCAGAAGCAAAATAAACAGTCGGGGAAGAATCGTGGTAGGTTTCTCAAGGACTAGAGGTGGAGAAATCACGTATTCTAGTTTCTTTTACTTTCACAGAGCACAGGATGGTTTGGGTTGGAAGAGCCCTTAAAGCCCATTCCAGTGCCAGCCCCTGGCATGGGCAGGTGATACAGCAATACACAAAAGGAAGAGCCAGAGACACCTGTGTCCAGGTTCGGAGGAAAGGAAGCAAGGGGCACAAGACCCGCCTTCTTTATTTTTTATATTTATTTGGAAATCACTATTCATTGGAGGAAATCAGTTCTTCCTCCCTCAACTACAGTGGTCAGAGGAAATGTCCATCAAAGTTCTGTGTCCATGAGAAAGGAATGTGAATGATAAGATACAGTTACAATAACATAGCTATGTTTACAGAAATAACCGTGAGAGAGAAAGTAAAAAGCATCCAGCTGCAAAAGCAGGGCAACAGGCAGGGACACCTTCCACTGTTCCAGGTTGCTCCAAGCCCTCTCCAACCTGACCTTGGACACTTCCAGGCATGGGGCAGCCCCAACAGAGCCCAGACTCACCTTGTCAATAATCACCTTTAGCCAAAGATGAAACCACTTCCAATGATATCACCTTTGCACACTGTTGCATTTACTAATTCCACATGAAAAGTGCCTTTTCTAAACCTTAGTAAAATTATTTCCCAATAATTTATTACAAAAACTTTTCCCCACTTGGAATTTGTTATTGTTAATTGTAAGGCAAGTGCTCCAAACCTGGAGTCAGCATTTCAGGTACTGAAGTCAAAGATTTATAAGCTGTTTGCCACTGGTCCAAGGACTTTCATCACAGATACAGCCTGCAGAGCACAAACACATTGCAGTGAATTGCTTATTTCTAATGACATAAATAAAAATCCATGAACAGCTTCAAGACAGATTAGTCTCCAAAGCTGCAGCCTGGTTGGAAGCAGAGGTAATTTGTCCAAGGAGCACAGGGATTATTTTTTTTTTTTTGTAAGAAAAATGTAAGCAACAAGCCTTACTTTGCACTGCAAAAACAAAAGAAATAAAAAATAAGACATTCAGATTCTTTTGCAGTGAGCTGTACAGAAATTAAATGTGTCTTCTAAAAAGTGAAATATAATAATATTCAAAAGATTACATGAAATACACAATCAAATTTTAGGTAGTTAGTAAAAGCTATGCTACAGGACACCTCTTTCTTTTAATCCTTAATTTTCAGAAAAGCCAGATAACTGCAGGATTGTATGGCATAAATAAAGCTCTCAGAGATATGTGAAACATGCTGTCCTTTTAAAATAAAATACTCCCTGTGTTCAGGCATTTTTATATACCAGAGCATTAAAATGCTGGAAAAAGTAACTCTGAGGCTGTGGATGTAATGCTGCCACATGCACAGGGTGATCTGGAGGGGGACAAACAGCAGGAAAACCAGGAGGACAGGAGCTTCCTGTTCCCAGTACAGAGCCAGGGAAGGGAGGGAATCACAATCCAGCCCCAGCCACTGGATTCTCTACCTGTGCCCAGCACTCCCTTAGGAGAAATCCTGTCTTCGTTGTAATGGAAGGGTTGGAAATCCAACATTAGTGTGACTTCGTTGCTTTGATGGCCTTGAAGGTCCTTCCCAACACAAACCATTCTGGGATTCCCCTTGGAGCCAAGCCAGTTACTGGTGGGTGCAAGGCTGGATCACACTGCGGTTCCCCTGGTGTCCCTTCCAGGGCCATTTCACTGCAGAGGGGCTTGTCATTAAACTCTCTCGCTGACAGCCAACCAAGGCTTGCTGGGATCCACCAGTGGAGGGACAGGATGGTCTCTGCTTTACTGAACAACAATCCAAAGCACTTCAGTACCCATTTGCATCATCTTAAGTTCCATCATGCAAACAAAAGAATTAGCTTTTTTTTTCTTTCTTTTGTTCTTTTTTTCTTTTTTTTTTCTGTAGAAGGGGGGTTTCTCTGGTTGGCGTTAAAAACTGAATTCAGCCTTCCCTGCCATGGTTCACTTGGTGGGTAGAGGTTTTGCCAGGGCTTAGGGATGTATTCAAGATGTGCCTACTCTAAAGCACTTGGAAAACCTGGATAGGGAAATGCAGCTGACTTGGAGATGTGACAGTGTGCTGGGACACAACACTTACCTGACTGTGAAATGCTGGGAGATAGTTACTGAGTGTGATTCCACGAGACATAAATGAACAGCCCAGTAAAGCTGTCAGCTGGTGTGAAAGCCCAAGTTACATGGTCTGGTGGCCAAGAGGAAGCTGACAGAGACTTGGCTTGGTGGGTGACTACAGTCACCTTCCAGCACAGCAGCACACCAGCTCCCAGTAACCCTTTTCCTCCAGTTGTTTTGTGTGTGTTTATATAAAAACAGAAGCTTTCAGCTGGACATAAAGCGACATCAAGTTACGCAGCCCATAGAACTCTTTAAAATACTCATGCATATGCAGTGGGTCAGGGATGGGGTTTTATTCTTCTTAAAAATTCCTGGCACTAAGCTTTGGTTGTTGCTTTTAGTGTTAATGACTGTTGATGCAGAAGCACTTGAGCTCATGTAGTAAGTGCAGCAGCTTCAGACAGTGAACACGTTGGGATCTCTTTAATCCACTAGTTCACTTTGGGTTTGCATGTGCACAGTTGGTCAGTGTGTTAGTGGTTATTGATATACCAGTATTATTGGAGTTGGTTGGGGGTTGTATGTTAGAGCTGCTGTAGCTGGTTATAGCAGTGGCATCAGAACAGTTAAAAATACCTCAGGCGAATTTTGTTACCAATTCTGTGCTCAAATTGCCCTGGAGAGACAGGAGTGTGCTGAATGAGTGTAAAATGTGGCTGCAGCACCAACTGGATAACACACGTGGGAAGGGAGAAAAAACCAGTTTTGCCCTTTCACTGAACTTAGGAAGAGAGTATTAGGTCTTACTGTCAGCCCTGAAAGGCAACTTACATCTTCTTTCCATAATACCCATTCACAGACACCTCAGAGCTGTTAAGTCTGTTCTTTGACTTTCAGTTAAATGGCTCCACTTATTTTTTAAGACTTAAGGAACAGATAATCCAGTACAATGGAGCTTTGCTTAAGTTCAAAGTTATCTGTACTCTGAAAGCCAGGTTATAATACAGGAATTGATAGTTCTACATGAAACATGGAGATCTCACAGCTTTGCTGCTCTGGCTCAGTGGGTGAAACCTTGTGCCACAAGCATCATCCTGCAGAGAGTGAGCATGGAGTGACAAGACGAGGTGGAATGTCCTTAAGCTGATGGTGGTCAAGGTTAGATGGGATATTAAGAAGACATGATTCCCTGTGGGGGGGGTGAGGCCCTGGCACAGGTTGCCCAGAGCAGCTGTGGCTGCCCCGTCCCTGGAAGTGTCCAAGGCCAGGCTGGACGGGGCTTGGAGCAACCTGGGACAGTGGAAGGTGTCCCTGCCCATGGCAGGGGGTGGGATGGGATGAGCTTTAAGGTTCTTCCCAACCCAAACCTTTCCATGATTCTGTGAATTGCAATCACAGAATGGTTTGTGTTGAAGGGACCTTGAAGCTGTTTATGATTCCAAGCCCCTGCCATTAGGACTGTTATCAAAGCCCATAATTATTATCCTCTGTATTGTCAATGTACCTACATAGTGACCTGGATTAAGCTTGTCATTTTCTGTATTTTAAAGGTGAAAGCCATCTTAGTGCCCCTGGGAGATGTTTTAGGGGTAATTTAAAAGAAGGGTTTAAGGATAAGGTTAAACTCAACCTCCAAGGAGTGAATTTTGGTTGGGAGTTGTTCCCAGTGCTAAACCAAAGGAAACTGATTGTGCCCGGTGCCCTGCAGCTGCCCCAGCATCACCTGGGCACTCCTAAATCCTCCCAGATGGGCAGTGCAGAGGTAGATCCAGCTGTTCCTTTTGGAACAGATGTGTAAGTCAGCACTATTTGAATGTTATTAATATCATGGTTGTGAAGACAGAATGGTGAATACACAATAAACTGTGGAGCCATATCCTGCGTATGGCTTTAACCAAAAAATTCTACCTTTGAAAAGGTAGTCTGCCTTTTAAAAGTCTACCTTTTTAAAGAAAAAAAAAATCTTGGAAATAAAAGTCTCTCTAGTTTTCATTTTACGTAAATGTCTCTATTCTGGCTTGGGCTCCCGGAGCCAGTAAATGCCCACAGATTGCCTGTGGGTGGTCAGGAGTTTGGCAAATTGGGCCATCCATCTAAATTTGTCTCTCTTAAATCTATCGGATTCACGTCAGCATTGGTTCAAGCAGTACAATGAGGCTTCAGTAACTTAAAGACAGCTTATGTGGACCTACTACATCACCTGTTTTCATAACAGTGAAGCCACCATGGAAGGACAGCTCCAGCTGCTCAGCTGCCAGAGTTGGTGGTGCTTAGGAACACAGCCCTGGTTGCATGGGAGATGCTCCTGGATTTTTAATTTGCAGTAGTGTAGATAAGACACCCAAAATGGCTGTAAACTTCTGTGAGCTGTACCCTGTGAGGGTAAAAGGGAATTTCTGGAAGCAACTGACTTAAATTTCCTGAGGTTTTGTACATATCCCAGATTCTGTGATTTGTGAGTTTCAGTTGCAGTTATCAAAAAGCAGTATTGTATTTCAAGTAGCATCCGTTTACTGTAGCTGCAGGCTGAGTGCTGAAGCAGCCCAAACCAGGACAGAGCTGAGAAATGGAGATGGGCTCTTTTCCAGATTATACATTATCAGAGGAATAATTAACTGTAGATTAATTGCAAATCCTAATTAGTGTCCTGAAACAACTGCACTAAGCACAGTATTGCTTCAGTGTAACGTGGCAAGAACTTGACCTTCAGGCTTCAACCCTGATGCTGGTGTGAGCAGGGAGGAACATGACTTTCAGAACCCGAATTATGTGTGTAATACTACAAGGCAAAAACCTCCACAGATTTTTGTTATAAAATTAAAAGCATAAAGAAGTGTCAGTATACATGCCTGGCCTTTTCCCAGTGTGCATTGCTGCCTGGAAGCTTATCTGTGCTGCTTTTCGTACAGGTGGTGGAAAAAAAAGTCAGGAAAAATTATTAGGAATGTAGGGTTTGGCCTATTTTGTAGACTTGATGGGGAATTGGCAGGTGGATTTTGCTTTGTGGCATGGCCCATAGGGTGAGTGCAGAAGGCGGGTTGTGTCTGGAGAGACTTGACTTTCGTATGACCATGAGCATGTTGGGGACAGCAGGTGACGGTGGAAGGGGCACATGGGTCTTCTGTCCTGGTCTTTCCTGTTAACTATTCACTAGCACAGGTTGTTTGTTCTGCAGCTCATGGAACACTTTCAAAATGGCTCTTGTAGCCTGTCCTTCTCTGTGGGTAATTTGGAAGCAGTTTCTATGCGAGAGAGGAGAGTGAATGCTCTCCCTTCCCCAGTGCTGGTCCAGACAGTCTTGTTCCCTGGTGGCTCTGGTGCTTCTGCTGTAGGGGCAAGATGTGAGGGTTTGCTTCCGTGGGAGATGCTGAGAAAATAACGGGCAATGAGAGGAGAAGCAACAGTTAACATTGGAGAAAACAAGTATCTGTGGTGCATGACCTAAAATTAATCACCAGCATAGGATGGTAAAGCAGACTTACAAAGTGAAGAACCTGAAAACTGAGATATTGAGGGTGAGCATGAATAGGTAGCAGTGTTGTGTTGGTAAAACCACTGAGCAGAAGCCAACAACAATTCCTGTCTGAATCTGTTTTTCTTCCTATTTAGGTGATACTGAGCAGGACCTGGGACCCCCTCCATCCGTAGATGAGGCAGCAAACACACTCATGACTCGCCTGGGCTTCCTCCTCGGAGAGAAAGTCACGGAGGTTCAGCCAGGGCCCCAGTACAGCATGGAGGTGCAGGACGAGAACCAGGTATGAGCCCCTGATCCCGAATGGCATGTGTTGGGATCACTGTGGAGCTTGGGAGAGCATGGTTATTGTCTAATTCCATGGCAGCCAGGTGTCTCCTAACGATGAAATAATGGTGCTGAGGTAAAGGCTGTATCTCCTCATCACGAGGTGACTCATCCTTACAGAGCAGCAGGCCGTGGTTCAGGGATCAGCCCTGTGAAACAGCTTCTGTTGTTTTTCTGTTTCTGCAAATGTAGAAACAGTGGGCAGTGTTTCCAACCAGATGATAGTGATGAAAATAATCTGTACTTACCTGGCATCTCCTTTGTGACGTTTCAGTACTTTACTGGTGTTTCATAAAGACACAGTCTCTGCAGGAGGGAGAGGGAAGTAGTAATAGCCTGATCTTACAGATAGTCGCAGTTCTTGCTCATATTTGCCCAACAAGGTGATTTCACGCTTGAAAACAGATAGAGAAGGCAAATCATAAAATCTTTATTGTGATGGAGCTTGTTATATCCCCCGGCTGACTGGAAAGCAAAAAAAGCTCAGGGCTGTGCTCCAGATTTTATAGAAACTGCCTGAGCCTGAGTTTCTCCCTCCTTTGCCACAAGTCCAGACAATTTGCAGTTTTGCTGAGAATGAAAATAGGAGACATTTCTTCCCCTCCCCTTTTTGTTTTTAAATTGACAGATGGATAGTCCAATATGTAGCAGAAGAGCACAAAACTCAGCAGCCACTTCCAATTCTCTGTTCTTTTAACAATCACTGTGTGACTCTGCGCAAGTCGCTCAGATATTTAACACAGCTGTCACTCAGAGGACCTGAATTCCTTAAAACGAGAGTCAGTGAAAAGTGGCCTGTCCTCAGCACAGAACAGGTGTGGACCTGGTGGAGCAAATCCAGAGGAGGCCACAGAGTTGGTCCACATGCTGGAGCCCCTCTGCTCTGGACCCAGGCTGGGAGAGCTGGGAATGTTCAGACTGGAGAAGAGAAGGCTCCAGGGAGACCTTAGAGCCCCTTCCAGTGCCTAAAGGGGCTCCAGGAGAGCTGGAGAGGGACTTGGGACAAGGGATGGAGTGGCAGGACAAGGGGGAATGGCTTCCCACTGCCAGAGGGCAGGGTTAGATGGGATATTGGTAAGAAATTGATCCCTGTGAGGGTGGTGAGGCCCTGGCCCGGGTTGTCCAGAGCAGTTGTGGCTGCCCCATCCCTGGAAGTGTTTAAGTCCATGTTCAGTTCATGGACTGACACAAAAGGCTTGTGATCTCCTTCATGAGCTGAAGTTTGCTTGAGAGCCAAGAAATGTAGTTTTGTAAAGTTTTTGCCTTTAACACATACGTTACACTTTTAACACTTTCCATTCAATTTTTTAAAGTGTGTTCTGGATTCAGAATGGAAGTTACTATACATTGGGCTAGAAAATGTCCTTTTAACAGGAACCTATTTGAACTGAATACTTCAAAGCCAAGCAGAGCTTTCTACTATAAATGGTTCCTTTTATTGTTGCCTTTTGACAAAAATTAAAATCCCATCTTTTGTCTAAAGCCAAAGATGTCTTTGGAGAATAAATAAAGGAAAAAATCTAAAGAGAAACAGCAGAGACTTGTCCTCTAAAATAGATTGGTATCTTGAGCTGTGTGCTAATTTTTGTATGAAAAAGTTTTCTAGGGCCTTTGAATACTATTCATGTGCTGGAGAAGATGAAGAGATGCTGGTTCCTCAATTACCAAGTTAATTTTTTCCTTTATTTATGAGAGTCTCTGGCTGTCAGCACTTGCCTAGAATCCTGGAATACACAAGGTTGGAAGTGACCTTGGGAGGTCATCCCATCCACGTCTTCACCTGGAGGCAGGGCTGGCTTCAGAGAGGGACCATGATTCTCAGGGCTCATCCAGGCAGGGTGTGGAGATCTCCACAGATGGAGATCAGTGGGCTCTCCTGACAGCTTGTCTTGGAGCTCACCAACTTTAATTGTGAAGAACTTTTTTTCTTCTACCCAACAGAAAATTTCCTAGGTAGAACCTGTGACTGTAGCTCCTTGTCCTTTCCACTTCTGAGAGGAGCGTGGTTGTGTCTTCTCTCCAGCCCCCTGCAGATAGTGGAAGGCTGCAGCTATCCTTGGATCCAGTGTAGCTGTCCTTTCTCCAGGCTGAATGAACCTTCTCCATCAGCTTCTCCTCCTCCTCCTCTCCATCAGCATCTCATCCTCCTCTTCTCCATCAGTGTTGCCTCTTATTTCTCTCCGTGAGCCTCTCCTTTTTTCCATCAGCCTCTTCTCCTCCTCTCCATCAGCCTCTCCACGTCAGCCCCAGCCATCTTACGTTTTTGGGGACCTCTTCTGACTGCCATCTCCCACTGGCTGTCTCAGGAAACAAATCCTGTCCAAGCTAAAGCTGCTTCTGAATTGCAGCAAATTTGGGGAAAGCCTCTCCAGCACTCCTTCCCAAACTTAATTTCTTCCACTGCCCTGCTTCCAGTCATGTTGAAAACCACACAATGAGACATTATGGGATTTGCAAAGGTTAATTCTTCTTTAATCACTGAGTAATTAAAATATGGTTGAGACTTTGACTAGTAGTTTGCACTTGAATTTAAAAATTAAAACAATTGTTGGGGTTTTAGTGTGTTCATTTACATGGGCTGGGCAAAGAAAATGTTCTTTGTATTAAAAGCTACTGCTTGTTATTCCAGCCATACTTTACCTTCTCAGGCGAGACAATAATTATTTGCCATCTTACCAGTGCTTGAGCTGAAAGGAAGATAAGGAATGGAGGTGTTTGCACTGAAACTGCCCAATCTTTACCTCTCTACACTGCCTTTTCCCCCAGTTGCCTTATTTTGAATGTATCCAAGGATGTATTCTCTAATCCAGATTGTTATAAAATAGTGTGTTTTCTGTCCTGTCTTTTCATTGTGATTTCCTTAAGGAGGGTTCCCAAATGCTGAGGATTAAATCCCTTTTCTCCTACTTTTTGGGAAACTCTTTTTAACTGCCTTGGCTGCCAGAGCAGCGCAAAGGACATTGAGGGTCTGGCAGAACAGGGTAATTTTTCAAAGCTCAGTGAAAATGTAACAAATGAAACAGCAGCAATAATAATACAGAATGTTCTGTCAATGGAAATTTATATTTAAAACTCTCAGAGAGGAACATTTTTCTATATCAATACAAAAATAAAACATGTCAATCAATGCCAAGTGATATACTGTGTCATTTCATAATTTCCAGTTGCAAGGAGCTTGTTCTTCAGGAGCTGCATTGATAACACTGCAAATGAGGGAACTTATATCACTTCTGACATTTCATGAAACAATAGTGTTATCAGCTGGAGGGAAGATGAATGTACCATCCTTGCACTGAATTTTAGTTTGCTTTAAAGTGCAGTGATTTCTGTGTTTTGAAGTTAGTGGATGTTATTTTGTACTGAGATAAAGTGGATTTGTTTAAAATGACAGTTAAAGACATAGAAACACTTCAGCATGAAGAATCTATCAGATCTTTACTTTTGAAAGATCCCACGTGTGAGCTGATGGAATTTTTAGATGCTGTACTTGGAGGCATTTCTGAAGATCATCTAATCCAACCTTCTCCTTCAAGCAGGCTCAGCTCAGCTTGGGTTGGGTTATTCCCCACCTGGAATTCTCTGTACACTTCTGGTGCCCCCAGCATAAAAAGGACATGGAACTGAGCAGAGCTGAGCAGAGGAGAAGCATCACCCCCTTCCCCTGCCAGCATTGCTCTTCCACATGCAGCCTAGGATGCCTTTAGCCTTCCTTGTCCAAACCTCCCCAATTATATTACCTTAAACTTGATGACAGTTCATTGGACTGTCAGCGAGTTAAAGAAAATATTGGGAAAAGCTGATTTAATGGCTCAGGTGTGCTGTTGGAGTCCCATCAGCTGTGATAAATCAGAAGATAGTCCCACTGTGGTGAGTAGCACAGTGAAAACATCTGTGTGGCACAGAACAGCAAGCCAAAAAGAGCTCTGCATTAGGTTATATTAAGAATAATAATAAATCCAGCAATTTTTGAGGGAAAAATAATGGAATATTTTCATTGAATATGATACACAAGTAGTTTTAAATTTGGCCACTACAATGAAGGAGCTAGAAATAATTTTGCAAAATTAAAAGCAGATTTAGAAAAATCAGTAGCGTATTTAGACATCTGAAAAACTTGCAGTGTGAGGAGATGAAAAAGGTTTGTGGGGTGAGAAGGCACGTGATGGGTGCTGTAATGAATATGTGAAACCAGATTATTCAGGGAGCCAAAATTCCCAGAGCAGTCAACTTGCCTGCAATTCCTGGAAGGCACTGGGGGTAAAGGAGAGGTACTGGTAAGTGCCTAGAATGTGAAAGAATGGAAAATAACAGTAACTGGGATTTACCAGTGGCAGTGCAAATTGGATGTAGAGAAGAGAACATTGGTTTGCTTGTCCCAGGTACTTCAAGAGAAGACCTCCAAAATCATCAAGTCCAACCGTTGACTGAATCCCACCGTGGTACTAAACCATATCATGAAGTGCCACATCTACTCGTTGTTTGAACACTTCCAGGGATGGTGACTCCACCACTGCCCTGGGCAGCCCACTGCAACACCTGACCACTCTTTCAGCAAAGAAATTTTTGCCAATATCCAGCCTGAACCTCCCCTGCCTCAACTTGAGGCCATTTCTCCTTATCCTGTTGCACGTTGCCTGGGAGAACAGACTGACCCCAATGGATACCAGAGGGGGATTATGAATTGTTATGGAAATACTCACACAGTTCATTTTCTGCTGTGTTGGGATGATTGTGTTAACACACAAACAGGCCAGCAGAGCTGTGACATTGGCACTGTGTCCCCAGTTTGCTGATGAGCTGACCCACGTTGGGGATATTCTGTAATTACGCTGAGATCGATTCGGCTCTCTCTGGCGTGAGAGCAGAGCTGTGCTGTGGCCGAGGGGCTGCCCCGTCCCCCCTGTCAGGGATGCTCCATGTTGCCTCCAGCAGTTACACTCTGAGTAAGGATTTTTACAAACCCCATGGGAAACTTGAACAAAGCAATTTTTTTCGTGGCAGCTACATGCAATAGTAATATAAAACACCAGTAAATCCTTTACATGTTCTACTCAAAAAAGTCCATCTCAGTCATTTTGTAAGTTTGAAATATGGAATAGGGAGGAGGAAGAAATTTGATGTCAAGCCTGTTCTGCAGTTTGCAGGCATGACACTCTCTGTGGTCTCCTTCAAGTGCCACGGAAAAGGGGATACAAAGCCACGCAATCATTAGGGAATGTTCACAAAGAATAAAAGAAATTTCATTTAAGCAAATTCCAGATGGGGAATGAACCTCTGCTATTCCTTCCTTGGGACCAGGATCTTTGTACAGTGAGGGAAGTGCTGAGTGCCAAGCCCAGCTCCAGCCAACAGCAGCAGTGCAGGAGAACTGGCCATGCTCTGCACTGTCTTCTGAGCCAAGGGGATGTGGAGTCACCCCCCCCTGCAGAACCCTAAACTCGGAGGAGGATCATGTGCTCAAAGCCCCATCTTTTCATGCTTACTTTTTGCATCCCCATCTCCTTGAGGAGTGATGGACTGACCCTTCTGAGGCTGTGGCTCCTTGAGCACCCACCCCATGAATGGGTGCCTGTTCTGGGAGTCAGTCCTGTGCAAGGGAAATGTTGAAATTGCCCATTTATTTCCCAACAAATGCTCTGAAGTCCAGTGTAGGGGTGATGAAGTTGCTGTGTTGGGTACACAAGAAGATGCCTGCGCCTGCCAACCCCCTTGACCCTGCCCAACAGTTTTGTCCCCTGCAGATGCTACAATATGTGTCTTCAACCTTTTTCCAGGGGAGCTTCTATATCCAGTAGCCTGTGGTTAAAAAGAGGGCTCTATCAATATATCAGACTGAATTCAAGAATGATTTGGGATTTTTAATAAATCAGTCTCCCTGCACAGTATCAGATGGGTAAACACCTCCAGGTTCCTTGTACACAGTATCCTGTAGGGTCTTACCAAAATCACTTTTAGAACAGCATCTTCTTTGTACTGCTGCCTTTTCCCTGTTATGGGGTTTTTTTAAACTTTATCTATTGGGGAAAGCATGCCTGGGCAGGGAAGGGCCATCTGGTATCTAGATAAGGGATCTGTTGTGTGACAGGGATCTTTGTTGTTTTACTGGAATGGAGGAAACATTTATGGAGCAAAATAAAAACTGTATCCCCACAAGGGCTCTGAGCAGATGGAAACGGCCCAGAGGTCTCTGTAGGCTTTCCTAGATATAATGATTGTAGCTGTAAGTATAGGTGAGATCACACTGTGCGCTTCCCGCCCTGGAGATCTCCACTTCAGCAAAGGCACAGAATTTACCTCTTTCTCACAATTTTTGTGTAACTGTGCTTTTTTCTTTTAAGCTTTCAGTTCAATGCTAATAAAACAATCAAAACTGCCAATCAAGTATGGAATCAGGCTTTTGATAAATACCACTATTTATGTTTCCTGTGGCTCCTATTGAACATGGAAGCTGGGATCTCTGGGGCGTGAAGGAGAAAATGAGCCCAGTGTCTGCCACAGGTGGGGGGTGGCCCAGCGGATGTTTTCATTTCAAACATTTCAAGCTCTTTTTTAATCTCACCAGACAAAGCAAATCCTCAAGTATGAGCTATAGAAAGACATTCCCCCTCTGAGTGCCTGTGGTGAGCGATGTGTTCCCGCTCCTCATTTTCCAGAGCTCAGCAGTGACGCAGCGCATCAGCCCCTGCTCCACACTGACCAGCAGCACGGCCTCGCCACCGGCCGGCAGCCCCTGCTCAACCCTGCCGCCTGTGAGCAGCAGCGTCACCGCCAAGGACTGCACCTACGGAGCCGTCACCAGCCCCACGTCCACGCTGGAGAGCAGAGACAGCGGCATCATCGGTGAGTGCCAGGCCCTCCTCCTCCTCGCTGCTGCTCAGCCCACACAGTGCACTGGGCTGGGCTAAGAAGGATTGGTTTAGAGTCATAGAATCCCAGGAGAGTTGGAGTTGAAAGGGATTTTAAAGATGTTAAAGATAATCCAGTCCCCCTCCTGCCACGGCCAGGGACACCTTCCCCTATCCCAGGCTGCTCCAAGCCCCATCCAGCCTGGCCTTGGACACTTCCAGGGATGGGACAGCCACAGCTGCCCTGGATAACCTGTGCCAGGGCCTTACTGCCCTCACAGGGAACAGTTTCTTCCTAGTATCCCATCTAATCCTGCCCTCTGGCAGTGGGAAGCCATTCCCCCTTGTCACCCCCTCCCTTGTCCCCAGTCCCTCTCCAGCTCCCCTGGCTCCCCTTTAGGCACTGGAAGGGGCTCTAAGGTCTCCCTGGAGCCTTCTCTTCTTGAGACTGAACAGCCCCTGCTCTCCCAGCCTTGCTCCAGAGCAGAGGGGCTCCAGCCATGTCAACTCACTGACCTCCTCTGGACTCAAGCCAGCAGTTTCACGTCCTTTGATGACCCCAGAGCTTGATGCAGTGCTTTATTTAGATAATATTATTTATGACATACACCTGCATTTGCCAATTAAGGTGATGGATTTGCATTATTCAGGTTAATACTGCAGTGACCAAGGTGATTTGTACCCTTCTGTCTTCCATTCTTTATAGGTAAAACTATGTAGTAGTTGGTGAAAATTGGGATGTATGAGGCTGATAACTTTGCATCAATTAATTTACTTCTGGAACATTTTCCAGTGGTGCAAGAGGAAGCCTTGGGCAGGAACTGAACTAAATTATCACAAATTTCAGTGAATTTCTATAGGTGCTGTAGCAGGTTTTTCATTTGAGTAATCTGTGGGTTGCAAGTGTAGAATTGAGAGAAAATAACATACACAAAGATTAATTCTGTTCAGTAACTGTACAGGCACAATGGGAGAATATTAATGTTCGTGTGACATCAAACAGGATGGTCATCACTTGGGTGTCCTTGCCACATGTTCTAGGTGGAGTATTTCTCCAGCTTAAGAAGATTTTACTTTGCCAACAATTTATGTAGTGTTTAAAAAAAGAAAAAGGAAGGTTGATAATTTAGGGAGGTTAGTTGCACTACTGATTAACATTTTGCTTGGCTGATCAGGGAATCTGGGCTTAGTGCAGCTCCTGGATGCCACAGCAACCCTTGCAGCACTTCTGCCTGCGTGATCTTAAAATGCAAATGGGTGAGCTATTCTGAGCTGCATGCCAAAGTAGGTTAATGAATCCTGGGCAAAGTCACTGCAGGATCCCACCCCCTCACTTCCCTGCTCATCATGTCCCACCATCAGAACTGCACTTTCTCCCACATCCACCCCCAAAGCTGGGCTGAGCTGGAGGGTCACAGTGAGTACATGTGGATATTTGATCCCAGCTGGGTCCTGCCTCTGCCCAAGCTGTAAGTCAGGTCTTAAGACCTGAGCAAAGCCTGAAGTGGAGCAGCAGAGTTGGCAAAAAAAGCCTGTGCTCTGCTTTTATAGCTGCCCTTCCTGGCAAGGTCTGTGTGTGCTGTGCTTGGTGTTGGGCTATGCTGGCCCACCTGAAGGCAACGAAATCATAGGTCACTGCAGTTTGGTTTTATCTGAACTTTCTTGAACATGTGAAAGCCAGAGGGGTTCTGGGTGTCCTTTGTGCTTTGCCTGTGTGTCAAAGAAGTATCATCCCTATCCCATTTCCTGACACAATGAGATGCTGAGTTTTGCTCTCACTCCTTACCTCACTCTCTGTTTAGTACGTCTGTAGGAATTAATTTTTAAATCTGATACTTTTTTTTTCACCTCTCACAAGGAAGGTTCTCTCTTAGTGCTTATTCTGTTGGGAACTTAGAAGGTGGCTTATCCCAAGGCTATGTTAATGTATTCCAGATGGAAAAGTCATATAAAAATGCACTCATGGAGTAAGGGAAGCACTTTTCAAGGCCTCCACCTTTCACTGGCAAAGCTCTCCTCTGCCAGTGTTTGCATTAAAAGGAAGAGGAGCTTCTTTCTCCCCTTGTTTCCTCTCATGCTTTATTTTGACAATAACATTTTTCGGCACCTTATTCTGGCATTTGATTGAAGCTGAACAGCTGTAAAAAACTGTGGGGAAAATCATCTTCTCCAGCCAGAATTTCTAGCAGAAAAAAAAACCTGGGAGGTTTTTGGAGCAGCTTCACGTGGTACTTCCAAGGTGTGAATCTGTTGGAGATTTCCTTGTCAGAACTACTGATGACTTTGTGCAAATTTTCTGTGTAGAAAAAGTGTAAACATTTCCCTAGGTATTCTGTGTTCCCTGAGTCATGGGCCCTCCTGTTTCTCCAAAACCAGTGATTTAAGCTGTTAGCCATTAGCTCCAAGTAGGTGTATTTTGATAAGAGTCAGCTTCAATATATTTTTTATTCATCTTGATAAAAGTTTTGGTTTTGGGATGATCTCTCCATGTTTGCCACCTGACAGTCCCGAACTACTACAGGCATCACCTCCGAATCTCAAAGTGCTGAATCACCACCACATTTCATATTATAAAGCCACTGATGCTGTAACATGTGTCCCAGAAGGTAAATGTGCTATTTGCAAAATATTTGAGAATTGTCAAAGGACAGAAAGCAATTAATCAAGGCGGGAAGTCCATTCTTACACCTTTAGGCATAATTGCTTCTCTCTGTGTGATTTTGCTTAGTGTGAAACGTTTTTAAAATCACAGAATCACAGACCATCCTGAGTTGGAGGAGACCCACAAGGATCATCAAGTCCAACTCCTGGCCCTGCACAGTACTAATGCCAAGAGTCACCCTGGGGCCACCCCAGGAAATTTTGTACATGTGAAGCTCATTTTACAGGTCTATTACTAGACACAACATTCATTTTTCAAAGTTAGATCCAAGTGTGACACCGAGTAAACTGCATTAGGAGTGTAACTATCCACCTGAGTGGAGAGTGGATGCTATGGTATTCTAATCTGGAGGTAAAGACCAAATTTTAACCAGTCAGGTTTTTGCTGATGACTTGTCCTCTTGGAGTTATTCCTGTCCATTTGTATGTCACCTGTTACATAATTTCAGTTATTAAAGAACAAGTGTCCTGTCTCTGATCTGCAGAACAAGGGGACTATTTCATGCTTAGTGATGGCTTTAATAAATGCATCTTTGGGTTAGAACAGACTTACTTTGAAATTTTTGATCCTCTACAGTAAAGGGAAGCTCAGTCTGCTTATGTTGAAAGGTTAAAAAAATGTTACTAGGTCCAGATCTTCAAATTTGGATATTCTTTATTTGTAAAAGAAAATCAGTGGGGAATGAAGGAGAAGGTGAACCAAGTGCAGAAGTAGGAGCAAGTCAGCCCTTTCTCCTGGATGCCATGGAATCCTTTCTGTGTAAAATGAAATGGCTGGTGAAAATCTTGACGTGACAGTAACCTCTGAGTAGGTTCCAGGACTTTTTGGCTCTCACTCTGTAAAAGCAGCCAAATGTTAATGTTCAGAAATGTGCTACTGAAAAGAAAACTAGTCAAAGAATCATGCACTTCTACGGGGGACATCACAGCCCCACCACTGTGGGCTCAGATGCTTTGCTGCTGGAATGCAGCAGAATACAGGAAAATCCCCACCAGTCTTACCAATCCTGCAAAATAACCAGCCAACTCTTCTTGGCAGTATGCAGAGCTTATCCAAGTGATGTTCAAGCAGCACTTTATGTCATCAGCAGCAATCTCCCAAGGAATGGCTGGTTTTCATATGGCATCTTCCTTTAGAAGTGCTGTCATTCACCCCAAAATGAATTGAGGCCACACTTTTTCCCTGTGATGATCTAAGCTCTGTTCCCTGCTGAATTGTCAGGGGATCATCCTGAGCAGGGACACAGGTATGAGGGAAAAGCATCTTAAAGGGAGGAAGATAGCAGTGGAAATCCCCTGGCCCTTTTGCTGCGGTGAAGTGCACAGGTCTGATACCATGTGGACCAGATGCCTTCATTTAGAGTTTGTGGATTTATTTGATGCAAAATGATACATAAATGAGCCCTATCCCCCTCCTGGGAGTCCCTGGAATGTAGCTTTTTCCACTTACTCTTTTTTTTGCTGTTTTTTTTCCCTCTGATTCCTGAGCTTTTATCAAGATGCTCCCTTCTACAGATTTATGTGTTTGTGGGTTAAAAATAGGTTTGTTAATAAATTCACCTAAGTGTCTGCTAAGCAGAATGGATGCTGCTGACAATAAAACAAGATGTATTTGTTTGCAACTTCTAGCTGCTTTGAGAAGGGAACAAAGAGCAGCTCAAAAGGCACATCAAGATAAATTTAACTCGGGTTAAATATTTTTGTGATTTTACAGTTAAAGCATTTGAATTCTGACATTCTCATCAGTATTATGAAATGCTCTGTTAATAATGAATAAGATTTCTGAGAATTACAGATCTTTTTTTGAATCTCGACAGCTTTTATTTGGGCTCGTTCCCAGAAGAGGAGCTTCCTGAAAAATGTCTCATCTTGGTGACTAGTGAGATTTTGTTCACTAATGCACCTTTGTATTGTAGGTAATGGGGAAGATGGTTCAGACGTTGAAAATGGAGCTAATTTTTCAGGTTTTTCATCAGCTGTTGAGCAAAATCAGTGGGGTCACAGGATCCCAACCACACAAAGTACAAAAGGACACCATCTCTGAATCCCAATTCAGTTCTTTCTCCTTTTCATTAAAAGGAGAGATAAAGCAGAAAGCAAAGTTGCACATGTGACAGGGTGAGAAACCACAAAGTCATGAAACAATACTTCTGCCTTCCCCCAGTTAAACCACTGAAGCATCAAGGTGTGGGTTTGACACCAAACTCTGGCTCATAAATACTGGAGAGGTAACAGATCAGCTACACGTGCTGGTTATGTTACTGGGAAAAAAAAGGGGAAGGAAGAGAGTTTAAAGCTAAAGGAAGTGACAGAGAACAGGTGGTAAACTCTGACATTGGCTTTGCTTTATGGTCCAGACCAGTAGATGGAAAAAAAATAGATTGAAAAATTGAAAGAAAGAATAAAGAGAAAAGGCAGCTCAGAAGGCAGCTAGAGGAGAGTTGAGCTCCCACGGTGTTATTTTGGATACTGTGATAAGTGGCTTCTCTTTAATGTTTTAGCTGCTGATGGCGTGAGATTGTATGGGACTCAGCTTTTATTTAAAGAGCAGCAATATTTTAACCTTCATGGTTATGGAAAGTTTCCACAATGACCCAAGCTTACCGAAAAAGTTAATGCTGAATATAAAATAACCTCCCTCCCCTTGTGCATATACCCCCACACATGCCTCCTTTCTGCTTTCTTGTTCAAATCTCATCATTTTAAAACCAGTTTGAAGACTGTGGTGGGCTCGAACAAAGGAACAAAACTATGATTGCTGATGCTAAAGAAAGAAAAAAAGGGAACTGGGAAAGTGCTGTTGATGAGACAGATCGTTGGTAGAGAGCAGTACGGTCTCCCTGACCCACCTTTTTTCCAGACTGAGTTCCCCCAGCTCTGTCAGCTGTTCCTTATCAGACTTATGCTCCCGACCTTCCCCAGCTCTGTTGCCTTCCCTAGACACTTGATGTCTTTTCTGTAGGAACAGGTTTGTAGAGGGAAAGCTCAGCATAACAAGAGGCAAGGTTAAGAGCCAGTGGCTTATGGCCACTCCTGCAGTTCCATAAGCCGTTGTCTCATTTTTTTGCCTCTCTGTTGCAGAGATGTCACTCCAGGTGTGCATGTGTGGCTTTGTAAAAGGGGTATGTTTAAATAATAACATGTGGCAGGGGATTGATGTTTTGGTAAATTACCCATTAAGGGCACTACCTCTGTATTAGATTGGAACCTTTTTAACAGATTTCTTTCATGTTTACAATAGTGGACTGCACTTTACAACGAGTTACCTTGTTACTGCAAGTAATAAACTGCAGTTTCTAAACTGGAACTTTGCTGAGCTGTTCTGTCTCACAGTGTTTGCAGGGAGTTGGGCTCAGGTGGTGGGAGGGTCTCACTCAGTTGCAGTGCTGTTTTACCCAGACCTTGCATTTCTAGCCTGAGTATCAGCCAGAATCGAGCCCTGCGAGGCATTCATCCCATTCCTCACCCCATTGCTCATCCCATTCCTCATCCTGTTTGTCAGCTGGTGTGGTGGGGAATTCAGATTTAGCACAGAACTGATTTAGGGTCAGCCTGATGCTATACTGTCAAGATATTTTTCATTTCATGTTAAGACCTTTTGCATGCTCACCATGATTTATAACACCCCCAGGCTTGACAGAGAAATGGCTTTACCTGTTTAATCTCTGTCTATTTGCAGGATTGTTTATATGAATTAAGGCTGGGATTTTAATTTTTTTTTCCTATTTGAGACCAGGGTTGAAAGAGAAATTAAACATTCAGTGAGCAGTGTGGATTTTGACCTTAAGACTTAGCAGGTCAGACCTGAGGGGACTTGGTTTTGGGGTTTTTTGCATGGAGATGCCTTAAACTCACTGGCTGGTGGTGTCCAGCAGAGAATAATGTTCTAAAGGTGCATCAGGGTTGTTGGGGCACAGACTGCATGTGACTGCCGGAGGCTGCCGCCTTCCCTTGGGAGAGATTTGGACTTAATGCTTTCTGCCTGCCAAATTTTTCTGTTTAGCAGCTGGTGCAGTCTGGGGTGACGTGGCTATATTTAGGGATATCCTTCTGTGGCTGAGTTTATGAAGGCTTATGTAGATTAGGGTAAAAAATTTATTTCACTCTGTGCCAACTCGCACATGTTAGCTGGGACATCTCTAATGGAAAGAGGCAAGCGGTGCTGGAGACAAGTGAAACAAGGTTAATTCAGACTGAGTTTGTAGCTCATTGCAGTGAAGCATATGAAAGCTTATTGCTTTGCTGCAGTTATTTCTTTAGAGCAACAAAATCTTTCCTACTTGAGACAGAAATCTTTACTTATAATTAATGTTACAGCTGTTGGTCATCATCAGATGAGACCTACAGAAAACTGCTTCTCCCACAGTTCCGGCTGAAAGGTGAACATAAAGGTTGATGTTTTCCAGGCATGGTCTTTGCCTCGAGGAGAATTGAATGGGATGGTAAAAAGTCCCCTTGTGTGTTTGACTGGAGATATGTTCAGTTAAAAGCCTCCTGCCCCAGGGCATAGTCCAGCTTGCAACTAAATGAGAAATAATATCTGTGGTCTGTAAATACACAAAACTCTCCGAGAAGTGTAGTGCTGCCTGCAGTGCTGAGGTGCTGTCTTGGGGGTCTGCTGCTGCTTCGGTACAGCTCTGTTATTTCTCCAAAGAAATAAAAGTATTTCACCCATGTTATTTGCAAAAAGTTCTAATCAGAATGTTTCATCAAGGGAAATGAGCCAGGTCTGAGAAGGAAGGCCACTTGAAGCTGGTGCAGGTGGTGCTGGTGCTGAGGGTGGGTTGGGATCACAGGGACAGAGAAACAGCAAATCACAGGAGAAAGCTGCAGACAGGATTGAGGACAGGCACCTTGCTGCCTGGACGCTCGTCTGAGGGCTTTTCCATGGGATCTTTCATTACGTGTCTTCCAGCACTCAGATGATCTGGATGCCTCGAATCCTGTCTGTGCTCACATCAAAGAGCATGAGACGGCACCAGTGGAGACTGGAGATACATCTATGTATCTATAAATATATAGATATATGTGCACACGTCTGTATTTATATCCCTGTGAGTGCTATAGAGAACCTCAGCTGTTTGTCCACGTCAGGTTTCTCCTGTTCTGTGTGTGACTCACAGAGTGTCCCATCTCTCTCTGGCCCTGCAGCGTCTTGTTGGCTCCCAGAAGCCGCCGGCACACATTGTGGTCAGTGTGATCCGATGGAACAGGGCCCAGGCATGGCAGGGTTCTGATTTTTTTTGCCAGGGTTGTTGTTTCTGTCTGAATTTAGCAGTGAAAGAGCCTCAAGTGTACTCCCATAGCCTCTCATTTCCTGGTGGCTTCCTGCCCTGGCACCCCCAGCGTGTCCCATCCTGTGTCCCTTTATGCACTGGGTCCATTGGAGGCTGAGGTTGAAAAATCTGCCTCTCAGCAGATGGCTTAAGGCAGAAATTCCTGCTCTTTGGTAGATTTGAGTTCATTTATCTCTTCCCGATTTAGAGCATGCTGTCTGTTCAAAGGTTGCATTTTTTTTTGAGCTTTTGGTTGATGAGGTGTCCTTGGCTTTTAAAATCAGAATTGTAGAGTGGTTTGGGTTAGAAGGGACCTTTAAAGACCAGCTAATTCCAGCTTCCCCTGCACTGTCCCCAGGTACCACATCCACACGTTATTTGAACATTTCCAGGGATGGTGCCTCCATCACTGCCCTGGGCAGCCTGTTCCAGGGCTTGACCATTCTTTCAGAGAATATCACTCTGCATCAATCTTAGTAGCTGCAGATAATGTGAATTTTCTGAAATTAGCTGTTGCTTTCTCCAGTTGTCACTGTGAAGGTGTAATGTCTAAGCAGTTCTGGAGGTTACACCGTGGGAGACATGGTCAGTGTGTCGGTTCATGTTGCTGACTCACAGCTAACCTGATGCTTTTGCTTTTTAGCTAAAGTCAAAATTATTTTGGTTTAAAATAGCTCCTAGAAGAGATTAAATCCATAGAGCCATTACTTCAGCTTGTGTAGCAGCACTTAGATCATCCAGGGCTGTTCAGCAGGTAAATTAATCCACAGGGAACAATCCTAAATACCTGATTCAATGACAAGTTTGCACGTAAAACAGCCTTAGTGTAAACCAGTGAAAATTATGTTTAAAATGAACACAAATTGTCCATTAGGAAAGGGGCCAATAGGACTTATTATCTATTTTTTCATTTTTGTTGTTTCACTTAGAGAAAACTTATTTTGACACATAGTTATCTTGTTTTTCCTCAGTTTGATGTGTTGGAAGATGACTGATGTTAGCTGCTTAACCTTTGTTTCTACAAAGGTTAATTAGACACATACTGAGATAGGCTTTTAAAATTAATGGATTTTAATAGATCTATGAATATTTTTTCTCTGTAAATAGACAACATAGTATGCCTTGCCCCCCAAACTCAGACTTTGAAATGGAGATTTTTCTAGAAAACCATTTCAAGCATATTTCTTAAACAATTTGAGGGAGCAAAAAAGAATGTGAGAACAGCTGTTTTCTGTTTTAATCTAATTTTCTTATCCTAAATCATAAATATGTTTACCTGACAGCAAACCTGTGTGTGAATGCCAACAAAGAAATACCAGTTCTTAGCAGTTGCATGTGTTGGTTTTAAATTTCAAAATATGTTGCAAACAACTAAATTTTTGAACATTTGATGGGATGCAAAGATACTGATCCCACTGCCTAGAAAGAAACTCAATGCTAGCCCTAGAAAGAGGGGTGAAGGTTGAAGCTGTGTGGAGTCTGTTAGGATGGATAAAGAACAGGCCCAGGCAGCTGTGGCTGCCCCCTCCCTGGCAGTGCCCAAGGCCAGGTTGGACGGGGCTCGGAGCAGCCTGGGACAGTGGGAGGTGTCCCTGCCCCTGGCAGGGGGAGGGGAACAGGATGGTCTTTGAGGTCCTTTCCAACTCAAACCGTACGCGCTTCTATGACACAGGTAAGCTGGTGTGGGTGTTGGGACCTTGTCTCAGTGACTAAGATTATGACCTTGAATTATGAATTTATTGAAGGCTAAAGATGAGAGAAAAGTCAACAGCCCAAAGGGATTTACAACTGGAGGGTAACTGCACTGGAATCCAGAAGAGAAAATACAGATGGGAAGAAGATGGGGGCATTCTGGATCAATTGAGCGTTGTCACTTCTCAATGTGAAAGTCAATATAGCAATGATCCTCGTCTATAAAATGAAAAAATATAAGGCAAAATGAGTGGATTACAGTTAAAGCTTCATAAAAACCTGCTGTCAATCAAATGAGATAAGGGGTTCTGTTTCTGAACCAAACTAATCCATGGGAGCTGGTTGTTCAGGCATGTCAGTAGAGGCTTGTCAGTGTCAGACCTTGCAAGGTTGTAAACTTCTGCAAATATTCCTTGGAAAGGTGGAAACTATGATGCCAGTTAGAAGACAGGAGGAGCCATGATAATGGTTCTTCCTAAATAATTCCTGTTCTTTCTGGAATGGTGCATTTGAATACAATGTAGCACTGAATTTTTTATAATCTTAGTAATTACAAATGGCTTTCAACAGTATGAGCCAAAACGTTAGAGCTTAAATGTTCTTTTAGAAGTCATAAGCAGAAACAGTATCATTAAACTAAAATCCATAATCTCTGATTTATGTGGATGTGGAAAATATGATGAAGATAATTTTTGGCTCTTGCATGGCTCAGCTCAGCATTAAGCAGCATGTGTTCGAGCCATTCTTGCTTTGTTACTCATTTTGTTTATAATTTCTTCCTTGAAGCTACTTTGACAAGTTACTCTGAAAATGTGGAACGTACTAAATATGGAGGGGAAAACAGTAAAGAACTTGGATCTGGAGGAAACCTAAAACCTTGGCAATCCCAGAAATGCAGCATGGACTCCTGCCTGTACCGTGTGGACGAGAACATGACGGCCTCCACCTACAGCCTCAACAAAATCCCCGAGAGGAACCTGGAGACAGTCCTGTCCCAGTCGGTGCAGTCGATTCCTCTTTACCTTATGCCACGTCCAAATTCAGTAGCAGGTAAGAAATTCATATTTGTGCCTTTAGGTCAGAGCCAGGCACAGCACATGGGTGTCACAGCCTTTCTTGTGTTTCCTTATCCAAGAAGAAATCTCCTTTCTGGAGTCATCATCCTTATGAATGACAAAAATGGTCTTTTTGTTTGACTTACTGGTTCTAAATGGATAATTCCTGTGTGGAAAACTGTTTGTGATAGTATTTAACAGTTATTTCAGCAGTTTCTTACAAAATTGTACAACTGTAAGAGTACTGGAGAATATGTTTAAAAAGTAAAAAACAGATTCTTTGCTGTCATTACAGTGCACATATCTTGGATTTAAGGTGCTAAGACATAGCCATTTCTACTATTTCAAAGGATTCATTGCAAGTAAAATCAAATGTCTGATGTTCTCTGAAGATCTTAAGAGCTCTGGAGTTAAGAGAATGGTGATACTTTCTGTCTACGGAAGATCTGCTCTGTGTCCCATCTCTCGTGGTGCACTGTGCCCCAGACACCTCACACCTCACAGCACCTGGCATGTGCTAATGACTGACATTTTTTGTGATGGCATAAAACCAACATTATTTTCATTTAAATTAATTTATTTTCGTTTAAGTGAGTGTCTGCTCTTTGAAACATTCCTGAATTATTCTGTGCCATACCTTACTGATGTCTTTTATCAGCCTGCTGAGTGTCCCCTTAAAGCTGGTAACAGCAGGGCAGAAACAAGAGATGGGATTAAAAATATTAAAGCTTTGCTTCAAAGCTGCTTGCCTGGAATTATTCCCCTTTCCTTTATTGCCCCGTATCTTTTTGCTGGGGGACAGTCTTCTCTGGGGTAAAACACTGTGTTGTCTGTGTGTCTGTCTGTGTAGTCACATGGAGAAATCCACACTTTGCATTCTGAGTCCCAGCGGATGCTGCTCCAGAAAACCCAGAGATGACTCTGAGAGATACCCCAATGAGCCTGGTGAACCAGGCTGCATTGCATAACTGAATTAGGTTTCCTTTTTAATCCCACTTTGGCCAGTCACAGAGCTAAAAGTGGTGTAGAAATGAGATTTATAAATGCTGAAGTACCGGAGCATGAAGGTGCAGCACAGACTGAAAATCTGGGATTTCAGAACGGAAAGAAGGGATAGGAAAAAACTGGAAAACTCTGCTTGCATAACCTGCTTACTTTAGGTGAATTCCTTATAAATAACACTGTGTAAACACCTTCCAAAGAAAACAATGTGGGATAGATACCAAAAATTTAAATACACTTCTGTAGGTTTAATTGTCTGTGGAAGTTGTTGACTTGCTCCGTGCATTGAGGCAAATACTATTTCAAGAGGAAATTATCTAGGAAAGTTCAGGAACAATTTTTCCTTCTGGATGTTTATTTTTTGGTAGGGGTTTTGCTGCTTTTAAGTTCAATGTCAGGTAACACAGTTTATATTGCAGGATTAATCGTGGTATTAACTATGGACAAGAATTCAAGATTTGGCTTACCATTTTATCATCAAATTATCACATATTAGCTACTGTAAGCTTACGGCACCAGAAAATTATGGGGTTTAGGTATTGGATTTATATGGGTCATTTTCCCCAAACAGGTTAACGTCGTTGTCTTTATGCCTGAATGATGGGAGAGGGAAACCAAGAGTAGTTTCAGGGTTGATTTAAGCCTGTCTGCATATGTGCCATTGCTCAAAGAGTTAATGCTGAGCTGCCAATTCCATATCCTTGATCCAGTGCCACGTGTTGGGTAACCACTTGATAAACCAGATGAGTTGACTAATCTAACTGAAAATTAACCCACCAGAAAATAGGTATATTTATTTTGAGCCTCAAGGTCATCAGTGTGGAGACAAAGTGTGGCTGAGAGTGGAGCAAAAAGCTGCCTTTCTTTTAGTGGTATTCCGTGGTATTCCGCACTTTAAGGCAATCATGAATTCACAGCTCTGCTATAACAGCTTCTTCTTCTCTTACTCATTTTCAAATGAAGTTGACTTTGTATACTAACAGTCTGTTCTCGGGAACCAAAGCACGGCAGCACTTACACCTGATGGCTTTCTTTTTCTCCTTTTCTTCCTTTTTGCTTTTTTTTGTTTCTTTTTTTAAGGTTCTCCCCAAATATCTTCCAAAACAGCACATTTTCATACCAGCTTACAAAGTGCAATCAGTGAATGAAATGTGTCCCTGCTGTCAACAGGCAGTTTACAACTGGGTGTAGTTCTTACAACATACTCTTCCCTGTGAGGCTGGTGATGCCCTGGCAGAGGGTGCCCAGAGAAGCTGTGGCTGCTCCATCCCTGGGACTGTCCAAGGCCAGGTTGAACAGGACTTGGAGCAACCTGGGCTGGTGGAAGGTGTCCCTATCCATGGCAGGGGTGGCACTGGATGGGCTTTAGGGTCCCTTCCAACCCAAACCATTCCGTGATTCTGTAATTAATCTCATCTTGCATTTTGCTGCATAATGTAAATGCCAGAATGGGTTGATAGATTTGGTAGGACACATCTGGGCCTTGGTAAATCTCTGAGATTCAGGCATTACCATTTATGTGGCATTTTTTAGAAGCCCAGTTGTGGGAGCAGTGGGAGCTTGTCTTGCACTCCAGCTCCACAGGGTGAGCAGTGCTGAGTTACTACATGGAGTACAGACATCACAAGGCAATTTTATGGCGTTAAGCCGTCATGGGCTGGGAAGGGCATTGCTGTCTGCCCGGGCAGCCAGCCTGGCAAAGCATAGACTTGGAGTAGGAGGGGGAACTGTGCTGCTGAAGGGAGACCCTTGGCATTGGAGTTGGGCATTCATGTTTTTGAATGAATGCAGATTTCTTAGGGGGGTTTGCGTTTCGTACACAAAGAATGTCTCACTCTATTTCCATTACCTGTGAAATGAAACATGAAAACTTATGTTATTCAGACCACATGCATGGTTTATAAGATCTGTTTAAATATTAATAGAGAATTAAAATGCCCTTATATAATACCAGCTATGCTCTTTTTCCTCTTGGAGAATATAAAATAGCAACAAATATATTATTAGTTGAAAACTTTATATTCTTTATCCACTAGAACACTGTATTAATGTAATCACAGGATCCCAGAATGGCTTGGTTGGAAAGGACCTTAAAGACCATCCAGTTCCACCCTGTGCCACATGCAGGGACACCTTCCACTATCCCAGGCTGCTGCAAGCCCCATCCAACCTGGTCTTGGACCCTCCCAGGGATGGGGCAGCCACAGCTGCTCTGGGCAACCTGTGCCAGGGCTTCACCACCCTCACAGGGAGGAATTTCTCCCAGTATCTCATGTTACCCTGCCTTCTGGCAGTTTGAAGCCATTATTGTTGAACCTGAGGTCAGGGTTTGCAGAAATGCCAATAAATTTTGTGGTTTTGAGAACGTGCCCATGACAAGGGGTTGGAACAAGTCGACCTTTAGGGTGAGCTGAATTCCTTCACTTCGAGAATAGGAGCAACACCCTCCCCGCCTTGTCCCCATCTTCCCCATAGACCCCCTCTGCAGAGGGCCCCCTGGGCCACCAATACCTGTTTCAGGTCAGGTTGCTTTGTGTTTGTTGCTCAAATAGTGCATTAACACTGAGTTATCTTCCAGTGTTGGCCGTTTCCCTGGGAGAATTGCATCTGCATTATGCAAATATTATTTTTGAGGGGGAGCTCTTCCCTCCATGGTGTTTTATCTGCAGTCACTGTGTCATATTATATAGGATAACGTTCAAGATTGATCAGTTTAATATTATACTTCCTGAAATAAATTGGTCTTGCATAATTTTTGGAGTGCTGAAGTATATTCTCAGGAAAAATTGCTTCTACTTCCTCTGGGCTTAGATCTCTTTAATTATTCCTCACTTCTAAACCAGGAAGATAAATCTCAGTTCATCAGTCTGAGCCGTGGCAGGGCACTTGGACTGACAGTTGGGAAAATAAGCCATGGCAAAATCTGCAATGAATCTGGCAGCAGGCCCTGTGAGAGTCTCCTCCATTGCAGCTGTAGAAAATGGTGATGATGATGATGATGAAGGTGGGAAGGGAGCCTGGCTTTGGGCTGCTGAGAAATATCTCCTCACTTCTTGAAGGACCAGAGTAAATCAGGCCACTGACAATCGTTGTACTCTTCTCTGGCAGCATGAAGAGCAAAATGAAAAACAAAATCCAAAAGAGAAAAGAAAGACAGAGTCCACCCCTGCAGAACATCTGGAGTTGCACCTTGTGCTCATCTCACAGACAGGACAGAGGTGGAAATGCAGACTCCTTAACTGATTACAAGAAAAATTAAATGTACTGTCAGGGTTGCAGTTTTTTTCAGGAAATGGAACAATTCTTCTTTTAGAGCAAGGAGAGTTGATGGTCATTTCTTGATTTGAATGAAAGAATGAAGAACCCTAGAACGATGTGGGTTCAGCAGGACCTCCCAGGTTGTCTGGACCGTCCGCCTGCCATGGCAGGAATGTCTGCAACGAGACCAGGCTGCGCAGAGCCCTGTCCAGCCTCTGTAGGCACAGATGGAGGGATGAAGGCTGGAGCACGACGGCGCAGCCCGTCTGATGTGGTACCGGGCTCCTGGGCAAGCTGGTGTTTCACGTCCTGGCACTGGGTACCCTGGGACATTTTGGGTCTGCCCAGAGATGCTGAAGTGATATCTGCTGTTCTTCTTCCCCTGCACATCCTCTGGCTCAGTGACACTGCAAAATTGGACAGAAATTGCAATGCAAAAGGCACATGTTGGGGGCCAGGACTGATCCTGAGGGCAATGCTGGGAGTGGGCTGAGGGCTCAGAGCCAACAGAAGATAATCCCGTGTCCCTGCTAAAGGCCCTTCTCTCTAATTGCTGCATCTCAGCTCTAATCGGTCCTTCACAGTGAGCATGTAATCAACTTCACACAAGTAGAAGAGCGTGAAGGACTTCTAAAAACAGACTAGGATGGTTTTATCTCCTCTTCTTCTTCTTGTTCCTCTTGTTTATCTTTTGTCCTCTGTCCATGTCTCTCTTATTCTCTCCTTAAAACAGAGTTTAGGAAATGTGAAGAACAGCATTAAAAATTGCTGCCAAGTTTAAGCCCCTTCTCCCCACCTCATGTCTTTGAATCATGTTTTAGTTTTTGACTACAACACCATCTTATAAAGGTGTTTGCATGGTCATTAAGAATTGTGTGCAAAAAGTGTTTCTCTTAGTTTCAAAATGTTCTGCCTTTCAGTTTTGTTGAATTGTTGCGTCTTGTGTTGGGTCACAACAAGGAAGGATCTGAAATCTAGTGCCCTGAGCAACTCTAAAGAACTGTATCAAAATATTTATCGAAATCACAGTGAATAATTAATGTCAGCTTCACAGGCAGTCTTTGAAGAAGTCATTTAATGAATTAGTTAAATTTAAAATAATAATCGTGTTATGGTATTTTTCTGATAACTAAAGAAATAAAAGCAGTATTGGATAGAGAGTGCTGGTCAGCCCAGTACTGATTTTCATGTGTAGATGTTTAATGTGAATTTTGGAAATAGTTATCAAAACAACAAGGCCAGTGCTGGTGATCTGCACAGACTTACTTTAAAGTTTTTTGTTTATGATGGGGAATATTCTTTCATGCAAAGAAGTTTTCATTCCTTTGCTCTATAATAGTCTGTAAATGCCTTGTCTGAAAATGGTCTGAAATGGCAGAACAGTGGGTAAATCCAGATACACGGGATTTGAATTTATGTTGCTAAGCTGCATTTTCTCCTATTTTCCAGTCATTACCATGGCAGAAGCTTTGTGGCCAGTGTTAGCTCTCGTCTGCCCCAGGAGTGCTTTGTCCATAAAGCAGTGGCACCTTCCACAGAGTCCCATACATTATTCCAATTTAATCCAGCATTGTAAAGAAAATTAAGTTCTCCCGTGAGCAAGTCACATTGGAATATTAAAGTTATCTTTGTTAGATCAGATAACATTTTTCTCATTTATTCAAGCATTTTTGCTGGGCTGTTGAAAGGTTAATTTTTCTGCCACTAATTCTAGCTTTAGGGAGACATAAATGTTAATATCTGAATTAAGGACCTCCAAAATAAATGAAGCAAAGATTGTGGGCTTCAGCATAAACTGCACTGGTGAGTTGTTGTTTACCCATAGCAAATGTTGAGTGTCTCTGCCAGCTTTGCACAGACATGACTGAGTTTGTGATTGGGAGACTTGAGATCAGATAGAAGAGACTCCATGTCTCCATTTTCCATATGTCTTCTTTTATTTGGGAATATCAACAGGAGACCAAACCAGAGCAAATACCAATGGGGCATGAGAAAAAGGCACCAAAGCACTTTACTCCTTGCTAGGGGAAATTGGGCTTGGTTCGTGTCAGCTTTGTTGTCTTAAGATAGTTAAAACTCTGTGTATTTTCATTAAAAACTGAAAAATACAATAATCACAGTGTGAGGTGCGAAAGCTGGGTGTGATTTAGTTCTTTGCTTTCTCATGGCAGCCACCAGCTCAGCCCACCTGGAAGATCTGGCTTACCTGGATGAGCAGAGACACGCCCCCCTGCGCACCTCACTGCGGATGCCGCGGCAGAGCGTGGCCAGCGCCCGGGCGCAGCAGGACCTGCGAGGTAGGAGCACAGGGGGCCCTCGGGACCTCCCAGTCCTCCACAAGGCTGTCTGGGAGGAGAGCTCAGACAGCAGCCACTTCATCCGTGTCCGTGTGAGAATTGGAAACCCAGAATGATTTGGCTTGGAAAGAACCTTAAAGACCATCCTGTTCCACTCCCTGTCATGGGCAGGGACACCTTCCACTAGCCCAGGGTGCTCCAAGCCCCATCCAGCCTGGCCTTGGACACTTCCAGGGATGGGGCAGCCACAGCTTCTCTGGGCAACCTGTGCCACGGCCTCCCCACCCTCACAGGGAGGGATTTTTTCCCAATATCCCATCTAACCCTGCGTTCCCTCTTGTCCTGTCCCTTCAAGCCCTTGTCCAAAGTCTCCCTCCTGCTCTCTTGGAGCCCTTTGGGCACTGAAAGGCTGCAATATGTTCCTTCTGGAGCCTTGTCTTGTCTTTTCTCCAGGCTGAACACCCCCAGCTCTCAGCTGATTTCCTTGGGCTTAATACTTTGATAATTTATTAAAAATGAGACATTTTATGGACTACTATTGTTTTTTCTTATTTTTTCAATCAAGCCCAAGGTTTGCAGCCCCTCCTTGCATCCTGCAGTGTGCCAGTGGGGATGGAGCCCGGTGCAGTGGCAGGGCCACCGGCCGTAGGAATACTCACAAAGCTCATATTCAGGCAGCCCTTTGATTTCTAAAAGGCCTTTTGAGAGAGGAAATTTTTGTGGTTCTTCATGGCAAATTCCACAAACAAGGCATTAGCAATGAGAAGAGGAGCCAGGGCTGGCATTTTAGTGTTTTGTTTATTCCCAGGCAGCTCCAGCTCGATTTGCTCCTTGTCCTTGGGATTTCAGCCTACCCTTCAACTTCCATTTCTCTTTTAATCTGAGCTCACTGTTCGACCACATGCTTAAGCTGTCACTGTGACAGCCCTGAGTCTGCAGCAGCTCAACAGGTTAATGCTTCAGCCTCGTTACTTGTTGCACAGATGAGCAAATGGCCAAGAAAGCTCATTTGGGATATTTTCAGGTTGTTTCTGTGCCATGAGACTAGTTTCTTCTCCCCTGTGAATAGAAGAGGGGCCATACACAAAACTTTCCCTGTTCGTTCTTTTGGCCTTTCTTTTAGCCATACATGAAACTATCCTGTTCTTTGGAGGGTTTTTGGAGCCCACTGTCCTGGGTTGAGGAATTGGGGAGCTGGAAGACACAGGCTGGGTTTTCACCCAACATGCTCAACCTGGTACAGCCTGTCTGATCTCTCTGCCAAAGGCATGAGCCCCCCAAAAAGTTGGTTTCTGAGCTTTGGATGTCAGTCTGTAATGAAATCCCCCTGGCCGCTGAGACAGTTCTGGAAGTGCATTAGCAGGCAGTAAGTGAAGAAAGCAAAGTTTGACAGACCAAATTTCCATATGTTCAGAGGCACCAGCTTGCCAAGGCTGCATAATTTGCAGTGATTGCATCCAAAACATTCAACTTTATTGTAGGAACAGAATCAAATTGTTTTCCAGACACACTTTTAAAACCCTCGTAGCAGTACATATTTTCTTTCTGCATTTTGTTCTTTCTTACCCCCCTTTTTTGTGACAGTTGCATGAGAATAGCAAGAGGGTTTCAGTTTTTTTGGAATTTGTTTCTGATCCTAGCTAAGGTGCCATGCTGTTTCTAAAAAGAGAGGGAGAATAAGATCTGAAAAAGCAAACCATCACTATTTGGAAATATTTTCATGTCGTTGAATACGCAGAGGGGGTTTTCTTCACCAAAATGCTGCATTTTGCAGCTATTACTGTGAAATTGCATCGGGCTGGGCTGTTTCAAACAGCAGCTCTTTGTTTCAGCTGGAAGTCATGAAATTTGGTATAATTTTAATATCCCTAGTCTCAGCACTGGGCTGAAATAGTGAAGACATTCCTGACCATGTGTCAGGGGACATGTTACAGCCCACTGGCTGTTCCAAGTGTTCCAAAATCCCAGTGAGAGAGACTAAATGGGAAACTGTCTCTGCTATTTTTTGTTAAATCAGTTATTTTAAGCATGGAAGCAATAGAGCAATCCCAACACTATGAGCATGACAAGGATTCCTCCCAGTGACAGGTTTTTAATAGGATGGGGAAGGCAATTTTTGCTTTCCCTATTTTTATCCCTGGGGATTTGAGGCTGTTCGGGTTGCTACAACCCAGGGCACAAGCTGATGGCTGTGAAGTACTGCAGGTTTTCTTCTCCAAAAAGCAAAAGTCAGCTGCTGTATTGGAAGAACCAAGATGTTTGGTTGAGGTTTGGGAGGAAGGAGAGGATAGTTCCTACTCCCCCAATATATTGTTCATCTATATATGTAATACAGCAGTGGTATGTTTTCCTTAAGTTGTATTTTATAATTTTCAAGGGATTTTCCTTGTGGTATGTGTTTAATACTGTCACCTTGTAGGTAAGAAAGTTTCATGTGCTTCTTAAAAACATTGAAAAATAGTTCAGCCTTTTTAGACACACAGGCTAGGAAAAACAGGAACTGGTTTCATCCCAACGGATGTAAATATTTAAGGTGACACTTGAAAGGATCACAGAATCAAGGCTGGAAATGCATCCTGGAAACGCATCAAGTCCAACCATTCCCCCAGCACTGCCAAGGCCACCAATGACCTATGTACCAAAGTGCCACATCCACATGGCTTTTAAATCCCTCCAGGAATGGGGACTCCACCACTTCCCTGGGCAGCCTGTGCTGGGGCTGGACAGCCCTTTAAGTGAAGAAATTTTCCCTACTATCCAAAAGTTTCAGTTTAAAGCAACTAAAGGAAATAAACTCAGACATTTGCTTAATTTAACATAATACACCCCGATCTGGGTTGCTTGAACTGAAGTTTTCAGCCACAGGAAAGAGCCCGGGCGCATATGGTGGGCGGTGTTTCAGCTCAGTATTTGAATTTGTTGCTTGGGCTCTGCAGAAGTTGCATAGTATTTCATCAACACCAGTACACATGGTCTGTTGGGGAGGTACTTCTTGCTGTTCTTGTTAGTTTTACATTGCTTTAAAACATCATTTTTCCTTGTGAAAAGAGAAGATGTTTTAATTGCTGTACAGGAACATCCTGTCAGCAGTCTGGTTTAACTTACTTTAGAAGAGTTGAAATAACTTTGCTTAGATGGAATTAACACTTGTAGGTGCTGAGATTGTTCTGGGCTGGTTGGATTGAACAGCTGAACACACGCTGTGTGTCTCTATGTTGAACCGTCAATCCTGTCCCCCAGGAGTGCTGTGCATTCTGCCCAGGGCCTTTAATTGTGGTGGGTTTAAGCAAGAAAATTAATTTCTCCAGCCACAATTTTTCCCCAGCTCTATGCTACTTCCTGTAAAATCCTCAACTCCTTTGGTGGAAAATACTGTGGGTGAGCCAGATGTTTTCACAACATACCTGTGGGTGATAAAGAACTGTGTTTTCTTTTCACCTTTTGCAACGGAAAGATTTGCGTGTGAGATGAACCATCCATTTCCAAGCTCTGCTTTCCCCTCTGGCGTGGATGTTGATGTTCTTCCCACGTGTTTCCCTTTGCAGTGCGCTTCGCACCCTACAGACCCCCTGACATCTCCCTGAAGCCACTGCTCTTCGAGGTGCCCAGCATCACCACCGAGTCCGTGTTCGTGGGCCGGGACTGGGTGTTCCACGAGATCGATGCTCAGCTGCAGAGCTCCAACGCCAGCGTGAACCGCGGGGTGGTGATCGTTGGCAATATCGGCTTTGGGAAAACAGCCATCATCTCCAGGCTGGTCGCGCTCAGCTGCCACGGCACAAGGATGAGGCAAATTGCTTCAGATAGCCCCCACGCCTCTCCAAAACGTAAGGACAGTAGCATGTGGGTCTCCAAAACGGAGAGAGCTTTTCTGTCAGCTTTTAGAGTGGTCTTGGCTGAAATAACCCCATTTGTCTTCAGGCCCAAGACATCAGCCTAGTCTTTGTTGCGAAGCAAAGGAAGGACCTGTGAGAAATATGTCGTAGAAGCCCTGAATGGTTTTGGTTGGAGAGGATTCTAAAGACCGTCTCGTTCCAATGCCCTGCCGTAGACAGGGACACCTTCCACTAGCCCAGGTTGCTCCAAGCCTTGTCCAACCCGGCCTTGAACACTTCAGAGATGGGTCAGCCACAGCTTCTCTGAGCAATCTGTGCCAGGGCCTCACCACCCTCACAGGGAACAGTTTCTTCCTATATCTAATCTAAATCTACCTTCCTTTAGTTTGAGGCCATTCCCTCTTGTCCTAGTCCCTCTAGGTACCACTAAAGGTGGCTTTTGTACTGCTCCTCTTCCAATGCTGCTTTTTGAAGAGTCAAAGTGGTCTGTTTCTGATTTGTCTGGCTTAGAAACATCACAGACTTTCTCTGGTTGGGAAGACTCCAATTTTAGAATCATAGAATCACAGAATGGTTTGGGTTTGAAGGGACCTTTAAAGGTCACATAGTGCAATCCTGCTGCTCCTGACATCTCCAGCTAGATCAGGCAGCCAGTATTTTATGGTTATGAATCCATGCCAGTGCATTCTCCTTCCCTTACAGATTGTTTGTCTTGTTGTATCATGGTATAAATATTCAGGGTGGGTCACGAGCCCATGTAGGCTCAGGAGCCAGGATTGCTCTACCTCCTCTGGTCCAGTCCAGTTCTTATCACTCTGTGCTGACAGGTTTGCAGGCGGAGATAACAACATTTTAAAATCACTCAGCTCTCAGTAAGTGAGTAAGACAGGACTAAAAATACCGAGCTAGCTACCTGAAGGTATCTTTAAGGATGTAGGTCACTGTATCTCAGTGAAGCTGTGGTTAAATCTGTTTACTGGAATGCTGTGCTCTTGCCCTGTCAGAAGAGCTGAAATGTCACCAGGGGTTGGCATGTTGAATAGTGTCGCTTGTCAGAGCTAAATGAACAATGTGTAGTGAAAGGCTGAGCTTGTTTCTATATTTTAACTGCAACTCTGCAGTGCACCAACTGTGTGTGTGCGTCCCCAGTCTGCTTAGGGCGATGGTGGACAGTAAAGAGACAACTGTGCTTAACTCCTTCTGGACTAGAAGCTGGATTTCTCACCTGAGGTGTCCTGCATGCTTCATGCACAAAGATCCTTGGTCCCATCTAACATATTGTTTAGTTCACAGTTCGGTGTGTCCGTGAAGTTGAAAGCTGAATGAGTTCTCATTGTTAGTTTTTAGGATGGAAACCTTCAGAATAAATAATTAATTTGACTTGATTTCCTAAAAAGGTCACAAATGCTAGTCTAGCTATAGAAGATAATAATTATTGTGCAAGATCCTTGCAGGTCCCTTCCAATTCAGGATATTCTGTGATTCATCTCTGATTCTGTGATAAGTTTCTTTGTTGATCCTTTTTCCACATGCTGAAAAAAAATCTATTATGCTTATTAAATCTGTGTTTAATAATAAGTGCTAATCAAGTGGTCTGACTCTTCTACAGCAGTTGTGCAATCAGCATTATTAAACTGGCTTCAATACAGCCTCATACTTCTAATTCTTCTCTCAGAAAATTAATACAGGTGACAGTGGTATTATGCTCAGAATCAAGAATGTGCCTTCTTCTAACACATTCAGGGTTTAATTGTGGAGGCAGCAGTCATCCTCCTCCGTTGTTTGCCATTAAATGGGTCATTGTTTGCATGATGATTTCCAGTCAAGCTTGGGGATGCACTGCAGCAATCCAGTCAGGAGAATCCTCTGGCAGCACAGACTACACTTCAGAGTGGTGTTGTTAAAATAATCAGTAGTTAGACATCACCAAGTGTTGCATATTATGGTGTCATTAAAAAATCCTCCATATGAGTACCTAGGAGTGAAAATAATGGTTTGGGAATGTTATCCACAAAGGCCAGGTGAATGGGCTATTGTAGCAATTCGGTGGTAAAACCAGTCTCTACTTTGCCAGGCAAAAGAAGCAGCTAAAATTCAATAGAACACAGTTAAACTTGCCGGACATGATTCCAGAATAATTTATTATTTGCTTGCAAGCCTTTTCCAGATCTGACGCTGCTCCTGCTCCTCTTCCCCTCATTAAATTAATGGGCTTCAGATGGCTGTGTTAGCTGGGGCTCTTCATTTATTTATGTTAGAAAATAGGCCCATAATTCAGAAAAATTGGCTGTCTGTGCTGAACAAGAACTTGGAACCAAATTAACCAGCGATTGTTCATAATGAGGGAAGGTCTGTTGGCAGAAATGCAGAGCAGGAGAGCTCTGCACTCAAATCTACCAAACCTGAAGGCAAGGCCTTCCAGAGTGCCCAGTTCACTCCATTATTATTTTAAAGTTGATGATATTACAGTGGGGAAAATGAATAAGACAAGCTGAAGGCTTTTTCTTAAAAAGTGATCCTTTCTTGTTCCCAAAAGAAGTTTCTTAAGGAGTCTCTGGCCTGGAAATCCCTGAAGTCCCAACAAGAGTATTTGTGGGAAGTATTTAAACTGCCATGCATAGAAAATAATAGTTGCCTGGTCTGTAATAATATCACTGCTTGTCCTGTGGCGGTTCCTGACCTCTTTCCTTGGACAGATGTGGATGCCAACCGAGAGCTGCCCTTGAGCCAGGCGGCTTCTGCCCACCCGTCCATCGCGAGCGGGAGCTGCCCAGGGACCCCTGAGATGCGCCGGCGCCAGGAGGAGGCGATGCGGCGATTGGCCTCGCAGGTACAGAAACACCCAGCTTGGGCCTCTTTGGGTTCTTGGGAAAATGTCCCCTTTAAGGGGATCCCTTGGAAGTTCTCCTGCGTGATGTCACTTGGAAAATCTGTGTGTTCAAGTGCTCACTGGGAGAGCCTCAAGAGAGACTTCTGGAAGGAGTTTTATTGCCTAGGAAAGTTATTTCTCTAAAATGAAACTCCCACTACATCAAGTACACTCTTCTGTTACTCTGAGGGTTTGTCTTTCCCAGCCATCCTACTTTCTCATCACAAATGTTAGGATATGACACAATTACTGAAATAATTGTGGGGTTTTTTCGGCACTGAGAACAAAACTGCCCAGTGTTTGAGCACTGTTTTGATTGAAAGGGGCAGGTACAATACCTGGGGAAGGCACAGGCTGTGTTACTGCTGGGTGTGCACTTGGGATTTTTTTGGACATTCTCCAAAGAAGACCATAGCCCTTGGAACAATACACAAATTACTTACTATTACAGCAGGAGTGGTTTGTATGGAACATATGGAATAGTGTCACTTATGTACGCAAGATTTACAGCTTGAATTTTATTGTATTGCAGAGATTTAGCCCTAATTCTGTGGTGGTGGGAAGGTGCCATTCGATTGCTTTGAAATCCAGGGAGTTTGCTCTTGCTCCTCCTACACCTTTTAGGAGGATGGGAGCAGTTAATGCTTTCCTGTTGCCTGCTCCCCCTTCGGGGAGAAAAATAGCAAGAAAAATCTTTGTTCCAAACTATTACCAGGATGTGATTTGCTTGGCTTTTTGTGCCAGATACTGTCTTATCCTGTCTGCTTTCCTGATGCACCCAGATGGCCAGGCAGGGAGAGTGTACTGCGTGAATAAATATTAAGACTTGATACTCTCCTCTTCCACGTGGAGTTCTGGAAAGGAATGCAATGACCAGGTCTGGTTTTGTTCAGGTTGTCATTATATTCCTTGGAAATCTGAAGCTCTACAGACTACCAGAAAAGGCAGTAAAGAATGCTATCTCTGCTTAAAATACCTCATCTATCTCAGCTTTCTACCCCTGAGAGCTTAAGTCATCCTGTTGGGTATGTAATTGATAAATGGATGCAGTTTTAGCTTCAGTTTCCTCCTGGAAAAGCTAAGGAATATGACTCTCTCAAACACTGTCACATCCACAGCATAGATCACTCACTGAAGCTTTTTGGCATCTCTGATCACTGTAGAAAGAGCAAGAAACAATCCTTACAGCCAAGATTAAAGTAAAACCAGGTTGTTATACCTTGGCTGTAAACTCTTTAGGAAAGGGTTTTAATGTCCTGCTCATCCTTTAGGCAAAATTTTTTTTGTATAATAAATCCAGTGCGTTGCTGTTGGAACACAACAACTGAGGTTGAGAGATATGCTGCCCGTGGTGCCTGCAGCAGGATTACACAGTGGGAGCAAGGTCGTTAATCTCCCAGTAAATCTCCACTACTGTAAAAGTAGGCAGATTCAGAAATAACGGTCCTTGGCTTCCAGACATGAGGCCTTGATGAACGGATCAATGTCTAGGCTGATGAGTTGGACTTAGAGCATTTGGACTAATTTCTTACGCCTGAATTGCTGACGCGGCAGGTGCAACTTCCGAAAAGCTCCATCATGTTTGGCAGACAGTTCTGGGATGAGTCAGAGCAGTGGCACGTCTTGATTCAGCATTTGGAGGCCTTGCGCCTATTCCCATCATTGCTGTTACCCTTTCTGGGATCCTTGGAGACCAGCATCTCATCTGCCTCGCTCCCTTTCCCTGGCTAGTAAAGCAAAAGTGATCCCTGCAGATAATGGTCCTTGAAGACGTGGTGCTGGAAGGAACACATAACCAGGTGTAGTGGTTTATTATTTAGGAAGAGGGGGTGACTTCCGGGTGTTCTGGATTAAGATGTGCATTGAAATAAAGCACACGCTTAAATCCTCACTCAACGCTTCATTTCCTACCTCAGAGAGAAATTGTTCTGAAAGAGTAGAAATGTTTTGGTTTGTTCTGTTTTATAATTAATTTTTTTGAGCTTCACATTCCTGCTGATGATTCTGTATCATATACAGCAATTTGGTTTTATTGCATCAAAGCCTTTTCCAGAACAGCTGTGCAGCACACTACAAGCAGTTAGTTTGATGGATTAGCAAGCCTTGGGAAGAAAAATAAAGGCAAATAAAATGGTTAAGGATGTTTGTCAGATTGATAGCTGGGGGTCGTGTGCGCAGTGCACTCGTAGTAACCTCCTGGGTGGCAGAACTCAGCATCACCGCTGAGGAATCCTTGCTGTCAACAGCAGATAAATTGATTTGCTTGGAAGGAGCTGTGCAATGTGATGTTCTCCTTGATAAAACAAACACTCCCTGTCCTGCCCCAGCTGTGGGGTTTGAAGTCTCTGAGTGACACTGGGGGAAAAAGCATTACTGACCTGGCAACAGAATTGAAAATATGTTAAAATAACAGTGTGGAGCTCTTTGTTGTGCATGCAGTCACCTCATTCAGGTGTTGGACTCTCCTTTGAGGCACCATGAGACTTTTGAGGCTTTGAAGATGTTGGACTCTTAACTGAGCAAAATCACTGAATGATGGTAGACAATAGTAAAAATAGTTGGTTAAAATAATTTAACTGATAATCTGAATGTCTGATACCACATTCTCCAACAAGCATTCTTGAAGACTGTTTAGGAAAACCTTCGCATAGATAAGCTAAAGGCTTTCCAAAGCCTAGTACAAAAAAAGAAAAGGAGGAGGAAAAGAAGGCTGGAATGTCCTTTGGTGCTGGAGGAAGGGAGAGAGGAACAGCATATTCCTATGTCAGTAGCTGTGGAATAAAAAATTGTTGCTGATGGCCTCCTTAAACAGGTTTTGTGTAACTGGTTGAAGGAAAAAGAGACGAAGGAAGGAAAGATACTGTCGGTCAATCTGGTTGGAAAAGTATTTCTTGGATGTGTGTGTTTTATAGTTGTATTTACACTAAAGTTGGAATTGAAGTAGGAAAGAAAGTGTTGACAGTGATGGACAACCACAATTGTCAGGGATATTTTAGGAGCTAGATGAACCATATGTGAGGAGCTGGATAAAGCTGTGTGCAGATGTTCCACCTCTGCCTGCACTGAGCAGAGCAGGATGTTCTCAGATTGGGCTGAGGTCACTGTAGAAATGCAGATCTTTGCAAAAGATTAATCAAACAGCCTTAGGTAATGGTTGGCACAAGCTCCAGAAGGCTGGTGGGAAGCTCGTCGTCCTCTCACCCACTCCCTTCTCTCTGAAAATGTCACTTATCCCAAAATTCAAAAGTTGTGTATCTATGATGACAGGAATGAAAGGTGAACAGTTGCTTTTCCTCCTCTGGATTACTCCGGGTTGTACTTTTCTGCCTCATTTTTGTACAGTAAGTTCTTGGGGGCAAAGGTTGCCTTTAGCTCTTAATGTCAGAGATTAACAAATCGTTAATTTTAGAACTAAGTAACTTCAGACTGGCAAACAGGAGCTCCACTCAGTCCTGCCATGCTGGAAAAGAGCATTTTTTGTGTTGTATTCTCAGGAAGCAGTTTTAAGTCATCCATCACAAAAAAAAGAGATTTAGATTCGATATTGGGAAGAAATTCTTGTTCCAACCCAAACCATTCTGTGGTTCTGTGATTCCTAGTTCAGTGTTCATCAGCAAACTAATGGAGAAGAAAAATGCTTAGAAATGAGCCAATTTAGAAAACCAGTATCAGGTGTATCCTCGAAAACTTTATCTACCTACAGTAGGAGTTACCTGATGTCATGCTCACCAGTGGGTCCTAGGAAGAGAAAAACATCACAACCAGAGGAGAGAATTCCTTCCCAGAGCCTGGCGGATGGCTCTTAAAGTTTCTTAGGTCTCCATCCCTCTCTTTGGCCAGAAATGGAGCCTTTTGCCATACGGGCACAAGCCACAGTAGGAAGGGTTGGATGCTTGTCAGGGTTTCCAGTACCTTCTGCTGAAAGAATGAAAGAAAATAGTGGGTTTAAAACGGAGATTGCTCTGTTTGCAGCAGTTTGTTTTTCCAGCAGCCCATCTGACTCAGATTTTGGAAGTGGATAGCAGTGTGATTCTGCCTGTGGAGATTCATGAAGAAAATACTGGAACTACAACACTGCCTTTGTACAGTCCCCATGTAGCACCCCAGGCTGCTCTGGCTGTCGTGTTCCTGCTCCTGCTGCTCATATTGGATATGGTTTGAGTTGGAAGGGACCTTAAAGAACTTCTAGTAATGTTCATTGTAGAGAGAGAATATTTTTGAAAGGGAAAATTCCAAGTCCTGCTGTCACACCAGGGTCAGTTCAAGGCTGTGGCTGGCATTGTGTTGAGGGCTGGTATTTAGACAGGAGTAAAGCGACATATCAGGGAACTAGAGGCATCATGTAAATGAGGCCTTACTTCCCATTTCCTTGCAAAGAAAATATCAAATATGTGGCAATGTTAATAGCCTCTTAGCAGAGCTCTGTAAATTAATTTCCTAAATTTAAGGGTTACATTAATCCTCTTGCTGGGAACTGAGCTGGCACAACCCCCTTTTTCCCTTTCACTTGCTGGCTTCTCCTGCCTCAGAGGAGGAACTGAGGTAGTAGCTGCTGTTGGGCATCCCACCAGGCATGGGGACATGGATCAGTCCCAACAATCAGCAATGGACTTACTAGGAGCAGTCCTTGCTTGGGAGGTTTCTCTGTTCCTTTTTCTCCATCCCCTGCCTTGGGCGGGGTTTGTACCATGGTGTGGAGTGGAGAGACTTGCAGAACAGGAGAACAAGAACAGTTGTCTTACCAGATCTGGCAAACTCTCAAAAATCATGAATAAAACTACTCACATGGCAACACCCAGCTCAACACTTGCAACTAAAACATAAGCAATTCTGTCAGAACTGCTTGGTTAGTCTTTTGTGACAATATCTCTACATGTATAATGGAAATATGTTTGCAGGATTGCTGAATTTGTTTCAAATCATCCTCGACACTGAGCAGGCTGACAGATTTTCTGCAATACCAGTGGGTCAAGCTGGACTTGGCTCCTTCACTGCCATAGATCTCAGCTTTCTTGGTGAGCTCCCCACGTGCAACTGGATGCAGAACTTTGTGTGACTAAAAACTCATTTACTGTTGTTGAGTGTTACAAAAACCCATCTACTCTTGCTCAGTGCTTATAAACATATTGCCTGATATCACAGAATGACTGTAAGGTAAAAACCAGGGGAAAAAAAGTGAATATGAACCTAAGATCCCCAGAAAAGACAGCACTCCAGAACTCTCCCTTCTTGAACCTCGTTTTTTCAACCTTTTTATGGTTTAATCTTCTATCTATTAAAGTTCTTCTGAACTTCCCTTCCTCTGACCAGGGAAGGCAAGTGGCCATCACCAAGTCACCATGGCTGTCCTTGCAATGCTACTTTTTGGTCTCCAAATGATCCTGGGCAGTGTGTGACTTGGGCTGATGATTCTCAGCTGGAGTGTGGCCTTAGAATTACAGAATCACTTAGATTTGGAAAGACCTTAAAGATCATTGAGTCCAACCATATGACCCTCACTGCTAAGGCCACTACTAAACCTCAAGTGCCACATACACACGTCTTTCAAATCCTTCCAGGGCTGAGAACTCGACCTTGCTTATCCTGAACTGGTTCTTCATCCCCAAAGAAATTTGATTAGAGGCTTTCCCACCAACCCCACCTTGTGCTGAAAAATACTGACCCACACATAGTTGTTCTGGGTGACCTTTGCCTTTCAGCAAGGGGTACCAGCACCATTCAGACCTGCGATAGCCCAGGGTGAGATGAGTTCAGCTCAAAGAAAGAAGCCTGAACCATGTCCTCTCTAGTTAGTCACCTTCCCCCTTTGCCCTGAAGGTTTAGCCTTTACTCACAGAGGGTTTTTATTGGATTGGTTACCCAGTTTTAACTAACCCCTTGAACAGCTCCATTCTTTGGGTTTCTGGGTACTGTGTGGTGGCTTGTGGTAGCAGCACTTAAACAAATGGACCTGAAACCCAGCTCTGCTGCACTAATAGGTAATACCCCATGCAGAGCAGCTGGTGGAGGAGCTGCACATCCATTGCATTAGTGCAGTTTGCTGATGCTGAGCACGGCTGGTGGCTGCAGAGGCTCTTCTCCCCATCCTTCAAGCCAAATCCAAAGCATCGCTAACATTGCTGCAGGCATATAAAAAGAAAGGGAGTGCTTCTACCTTACACAGAGGTGGAGGCATTCATTGCTGCTGAGCCTTGATGCCCTGCAGCACTAATGAGTTTTAGAGGGCATTTACCAGCATACTCAGCTATGTAAAGGTAATGAACATTCCCAATAAACTGGGTCACCACGTGCCACATACTGGGTCACAGTCATGTGCAGTGGATAAAATACAGCAGTGCTAATGGCCATTTCCATTATCACAGCCAGCATTGTGCCTGGCATGTAGCATTGTGGCAGGTCAAAGTGTTATGCTGCATTTATTTGAAGCTGTTTTGTATGGCTCAAAAGAAATCTGGTTAGGTGCAGAAATATGGTTCAAATGTTGGAGCCTTTTAAGAGTACTGGAGGGAGCGGGGTGTTGCTGTGAGCTCAGGGATCTGGGAAGTTGGCCCAAGGGGGCTTGGTTGTCCTTGCACGACATGCTTTCAGAAGGAAGCCAAGATAAACAACAACAGAGGTGTGATGGGAAATGTTTGTTGCCTAAATGGAGGAGATTCTGTTTCACACATAGTGCTGGAGAACTGCTGAAAATTGGCCTGTCCCAATAATTAAAAATAACTTATTTCCCTTGAGCCATCTCCAGCCCCTCTCACTGCTTTGGTGTTCACAGTCCTTCTAGCCTTTCCCCTGTTGCTGTCATCTCCTCTCTCTCCTGCCATGTCGTTTTCTCCCCTTCTCTTTCTTTTCCTCCTTCACAGTTCCATCCCTTCTGACCCTCGATACTTTATGGCTGATACACCATTTCCACCCTGCTCTCTGTAAGTGAGGAGCCCAGCTCCCAGCCCAATTCCCAGCACCAGGCTCCACTCACAGCACTGGCTTTTGGCAGCCTCTCTGTGATTTGAAGATAGAGAAAATGTCACAGAAAATAAATAACTTCTAAATGAAATTCTGACGCAGGTTGCATTTTCTGAGAACATCATTGTGCCTTTGCTTTGGTTGACTTCCCAGAATCTTCCTTGCTTACTGCTTTAGCTTCAGATCCACCCATTAAGCATCACATTTATCCAACTGGTTATAAGGCTTAGTCACCAGTAAATCGAGCACATGGAATCACAGAATTGTTAAGGTTTGAAAAGACCTCTAAGATCATCAAGTCCTATGATAATGTACGGAATGGGGCTGAAATTAATTGGATTGTAACTCTGTGTGTGTCCTAAAATCTGGTGGTGACCATTTCTTTCATGATTATCAGGTATGACCCTTTTTCCATTACATGGCACTTCAGATTCCTGGAAAATGTTAATTGGCTTCTCATTAAAAGAGACTTTATTTTTGTGTCAACATATCAACTGTGTAGGAAATCAGAGTAATTTGATTTCTGTTACTGAAACCTGATATCAAGGAATGGCAGCTTACAAACTTTATTCAGTGAAATCCACAAGTTATAATCCCCAGATAAATAGGATTGATGAAAAGAAATCACTGCCTTTATTATTACTTTACATAGTGCTGTTCTCTAAGGGAATTCATTATATTTTAACTGGCTGGTAGGAAAAATTCTGTAAGGAATTTGGAGGTATCCATTAAAACTTAAATACATATATTAGGGCTTGATGCTTGAAATAACAGCCCAGCTTTCTCATCGCTGCATGTGTCACACCTCATTTTGACTGTGAAAGGAAATTATTGCATTATACCCCATTGGTAATTTCATACTGAAAATTAAAAGCCAGTGCTGAGCCAGCAGTGGGTGAGGACCCCGCAGCCTGATGCTTTCATTCCTTGACTTCCAGCATCCTTCACTGCACTGACCACCCTGGAGTCTCCTGCAATCTGAGGAATAGGTGTTGCAGGTGGAGAGCCAGAAAGCCTTCATCTTGTCCAAAGCCATGGGCACATTTCATCCCAGCTGCCCCAAGCTCCAGAGAGGGCACAGCATTTCCTGTGTGTCGTGTCCTCTGTTACCGGGATGCCTGTTATTACAGCTTATCCCGGCTTATCAGCCGAAGGCGCAGAAATGATGAGAGCCGGAGTCCGAGCTGTGTTCTCGTGTTCAGAGCAAAGGGCGGAAGGGGGAGAACCCACCTTCGTTTAATTCTTATATACACCTTTAGAAATCACAGTTCATTGGAGAAAATGAACACTTCCGTCTCTAACTATATTGGTTAAAAGAAGTGTCCGTCAAAAGGATCTGTGTCCATGGGAAAGGAATGTAAAAAGATAATTTTTACAACAACATAGCTATGTTTACAAAATCTCGTCCTTGAAACTGTCTAACAGAAAGAGCTAGCTATTTTTTAACAGTAAAAATGGGCAACAGTCCTCAGCTATACTGTCCTTCCCAAGTTCAAAAATGCAATTTATTTTGCAGTATTCTGTGCTACAGTGCTGCAGGGCAGTGGTGGTTTTGATACAGAACTGCTCCCACCTGCCTTGCTGGGGTATTTTTGGGTAGTCAGTGACATTTGAAAACAAAACCCAGTGAATGGGAGATTTGTGCCCTGGCAGAGGCTCATTCCAAATGGTCAGGCAGTGCCCAAGGCTGGAGGCAGCAAAGGAGCAGTAGGAGCTGGGCTGGAGTGGTGCCAGAGGAGCTTCCCAAGAGATTTGCAAGCAGAGATGGATTTTTGAGGGCCTTTTTTATATTGCAAAAGAAAACAAGAAAGTTGGCAGCATGGCCTGAGAAGATATCACTGGTTTTCTGCTTATTTTAATAGGTGCTTAGAATGTAGTGGGTTCTACCAGTTTGCTGAGCTGGAAAACTCAGGGGAAAGCTGGCAAAAGAGGTATTACTTTTTTTTAATTGAAATGACTTTTTGAATGAAGACTAGGATCACAGTGTATGAGTAAAGTACAGCAAGCCTTACATCGCCCCCGGTTCAGGAGAGTTTGTCGTTCCGAGGTGCTGCCTCACTGTGATGGACTCAGAGAGTGCTCTCTGTCTGCTTCCACAGAGCTTGACGTGAAAACAGCAAATAAAATATAAGTTCAAGAAAACAATCACAAGTTATTACTGGCACCAAGTCCTTAAACAGAGCTTGGAGCACAATCCAGTGCTGCACTACAGAGATGTCAACATCTGTCACTGTCCATCTCTGCAAACTGCTACAGCTTAATTTCATTTATTCCTCAAGTGGCAGGTCTAGTCATTTTTCAGGATCAGCGCCTGTTTTTACCAACTGATTCGTCTGGATTCTTGTCACAGGTAGTTAACACTCTTTGCTCTTAAAGGCTTCACCTGCCAGAGCAGATGAAACTCACCAAAGGAAAAACCATTGCTTTTACAACAGCCCCAGCGTGGCTCTGATGAAGATGGCTTTTTGGTTCTTTTCTCTTTGCCAGGTCGTGGCTTATCATTACTGCCAGGCCGACAATGCCTACACGTGCCTGGTACCCGAATTCGTGCACAATGTGGCCGCGCTGCTGTGCCGCTCGCCGCCCTTCGTGGCGTACCGGGAGCAGCTGCTGCGTGAGCCCCACCTGCAGAGCCTGCTCAGCCTCCGCTCCTGCGTGCAGGACCCCGTGGCCTCCTTCCGCAGGGGCATCCTGGAGCCCCTGGAGAACCTGCACAAAGGTACTGCTGTTCCATGTGCTTGCCTCAAGCTCCTACGCACCCTGTTTTATTAAGATTTTTAAAATGACGCTTAATTGGATCTGGGCATTTAAGTGAAGCAGTGGATTGATCTGTCTGCATCACTTCTTGAGCTGCAGGGAAGAGGTGGGATCTGGAGAATCTGGGAAGACTGAGAATAATTGAATGGGTTGTGTTGGAAGGAACCTTAAAGCTCATCCCATTCTACTCCCTGACGTGGGCAGGGACACCTTCCCCTATCCCAGGCTGCTCCAAGCCCCATCCAACCTGGCCTTGGGCACTGCCAGGGTTGGGGCAGCCACAGTTGCTCTGGGCACCCTGTGCCAGGGCATCCCCACCCTCGCAGGGAGGAATTTCTTCCCAATATCCCATTTGGCTTTCCCTTTTCTTGCTTCTCTCATATTCCAAACTTGTCCTTGCAGTTCTCAAAGTGAAGACAAGCAACCGGTTCTATTCACAGAACTGCTTACAGAAACATGTTCTGATTTATTTGTGTTGGGGTGACATTTTTCCCTTTCCCTGCCCCTATTTAGTGGGCTTTGGAGAATCTGAAGCTTTCACCAAAGGAGTGCTATCAAAAAGTTGATAGATACCCTGTGTAAAGCTTAAGGGGAAGCTGGTGGCAAGCCTTATCCTGATTACAGACTTAGAGCTTTTTCTAATGCAGCGTTGATTTTGTCTTCTTTACTTTGATCCCTCTGCAAGTTGTAACTAATTCATTGTGACAATCACTAAATTTAAGATCTTTGCTCGTTACCATGAAAACTGTCAGAGCATTGCAGAGTTCAGGACTCTGTTGTCCTGCAGAACCATGTTTATTACTGTGCCTGTGCTGCATCTTGGCTGCAAAAATAGTTCAGATAATCACCCTACACGGCACAGTGTAAGATCCAGCATGAAACAGGCGCAACTTCTACCAGATTCAAGCCCTGATGTTCAAATCAGCTCTTCAAAACAGTGTCCAAGCTCTGAGCAGAAGCATCTGGATCCAAGCTGCCTGGTTTCACCAGGCACAAAGCATATGTAGAGCCAACATAGCACGACAGCAGTTGGTTTTCCTGGCACAGAGAAATGCCACTGTGGGAGGAGTGTGGTTGCTCTTTCCTATCAACATTCCTGGCAAAAAGAAGAAGAAAAAAAGATACATTTAGGAACCACTGCTCTAAAGGAAAATAATTCCTGGTTATTAGAGTAGCTCCTTGGGAGATACTTCAGCTCTTGAATTTAGAGCGTTTCAGAGGATTTTTATTTTTCTTGTCAAGGAGGTTAACCCCCCCATCTGGCCCTAAATTCTGAGAGGTGGAAAAATTTTATATGAAATCTTTTTGTTTTTTTTCTCCGGGGCTCTGCACTCAACACAGCTCCAACAGAACCACTGTCCAGGACTCCCATCTTTCAACCCTGCTGATCGAGAGTGCTGGCAAGCTAATTTGCACCAAGTGTTCTCTAACAAATGAACAGTATCTGGAAATTGGTTCTAAAATATATAGTATTTAAGGCTCTGTAAATATATCAGCAGGTCTTTTAAAAGGTGCTTCTGAAGCTTTAATGCTACTGGGACAAAATTATTGTGCAGCTGTTAATGGCGAACATCACTGAGAAAGTTATATTCATGTTTCTCAAATACACGTATTTTTTTTATGTCAAGGAATCTAAATAATATATAGGAGAACAAAGTTCTGATTCTTCCCCTACTCCCTGCTTTCTCATCTGTCCCTCAGGCTTTATGAAGAACATGAGATGTGGGTATAAAACTCAGGCACTACTTTCACTCCAAGATTTCAGAGAGGAATAAAGTATATTTTCTAGCGTACCCAAAAATCTTACTGAGAACTTAACTGAAAAAGCACCTATGGTATTTGTAATGTTTTTCATGTGGATATTTACTGTACATTAGGAAATAAATGCAGCCTGATGACATAAGGCAAGAACAAGATGCTCAGCAGCCCTAAACACAAGGTGTTTGCACATGTCTGTTCTCCCTGGAACACCACAGGGACCACAGGCTCTCATTACCAGTGAACATTCTGTGCTGGGGTTTTACAGAAAATTTCCTGATGCAATTTAAAGTCAAAGAGGAAAAACTCACCTGCTGCTGGGAATACTGAGCTTTTTGATAGCAGAATTTATCTGTAGTACTTTGTAGATCAGAACTTGTACTACATGTGAGTAGCAGCATATGTCAACAATAGACTCAGATGTCCCATTTTCCACCTGGTTTTGAGGCAAGATTACCTCTGAGAAGATACCACTTGAGCTTAAGATACAAGTCCAAAAGTGTCTCTATCACTAGTTCTAAAACCATACCCAGCTCTCAGTGTCTGACATAACTGCATTGTCAGCATCACCTGGGTTACTGTATTCTCCAGCAGCAAAAAAATCCTGTTTACAAATCAACAATTTACTTCTTGTAGGATTTTCAAGGCCGGGTTGGAACAATCTGGTCTAGTGGAAGATGTCCCTGGTCATGGCTGGAGGATGGAATGAGATGACCTGTAATGGTCCCTTCCAATATGCAACTAATGTATCACTAAAAAGGTGCTGCAGTTGTGGGTTTTTTTCTTCTTTGGCAATATCTGATCATGCTTTAATACTCTAGTGACTTTGCAGTACATTATGGTGGTGTGTCTATAGCTTTTCCAATAAATGCTTTTTTTCTCTCTCTCTCTCTCTCTCAGAGAGGAAGATCCCTGATGAAGATTTCATTATATTAATTGATGGTTTAAACGAGGCTGAATTTCACAAGCCAGATTATGGAGACACCATAGTATCATTCCTGAGCAAAATGATTGGAAAATTCCCTTCTTGGCTGAAGCTGGTAGTGACAGTCAGGACAAGTCTACAGGTATGTTGAGACCCAAAACAGGGAGAAACTGTATTGTCATGATGGACTTGGAGCAAGAAGATTTTAGTGGATTTGCTCCAGACCCTTTATTTCAGGTTATCCTTTTGGCTTTTTTATTCTTGGGTTTACAACCATGTCTCAACTCACCTTACAGCTTTGGAAGGATCTAATCCATCATCGCTTATTCATGTCCATAAATGTTCATTGGCAAATAGTTCAGGTCATGTTGGGAGACAGCTCACATGCCAAGAGGCCCGACTCACGGAGTCCTCACTGCGAGAGCAGGGCCTGATGTCTGTCAGCCTGTACAGCTCAAGAGCGTCCTCAGCTCCCTATGAAAGGGCAAAGGAACTGGGATCTGGGATCTTCATTCCTTTCTGTGTGACCCAGAGCATGATGGTTTCAGTCTGGAGGAGTCAGGGTAGGGCCCGGACGTTACTCAGCTCAAAAAGACCGTCATGAGCAGGTGCTGCAACTCAGCAGGGAGCTGAGTCTGGTTCCAGCCCATTCAGGGCAGCCAGCCCCCACACAGTCCGTGTCACTAGGAATGGCAGCTGCTTCCCAAGATCCAGGAGAGCACAGGCTATTTGCTGGAGTCCATTTTTTGCTCAGTAATGGAATAGATTAAATATCATTTGGAAGAAATCTTTTTGTAATTGTAAGTAAATTGCATCCTGATGGCTTGAATTCCTCATTTAATTAGGGCTTTTGCAACCCTTTGGTCTTCCCTGTAGCTTGAGGTTACACTATGCTCTCCCTCTATATTTTGTTGGAGAGCATATGGCTTTTCTGGAGTCAGCCTGGCACAGATCTGTTGCATCATTTCTCCTCTCCCCACAGTGGCTGAGAGCCCATGAGTCCAGAAATCGTTTCAAAAGGCCTTTGATGATCTTTGGTTTATGTTGGATCAGGGAGTTCAGTAGATGATCATTCCCTGGGTGCAGTGTCCTGCAGCAGACAGACATAGTTGCTTTGCACTGGAAAATATGCACTATTATCTGTCCTGATGTTTCCATGCATCTGTGGAGGTGGGATTCAGAAGGATGCTCCCAGGTAGATTCTTGGTCTTAAGCTTCAACAAGTTTCTTGTGGCCTCGGATCTATCATCTGGATGTCCATTCCCTCTGACAGGACAGCAGAAGGAATGGAATGTCAATCCATGGCTGGGAGGAATAACAAGGGCACTGCTCTGTGTGAATTGATTAGCCCTTTCCATGGATGTAGTGTTAAGAATAGTGTCCTTTTATTTCAGTCATGTTTCACACACAACCTGTTTGATTATAGATGAGAGTGTGAGGCCCTGAGGGCACAAACTGCTGTTCATGTGCTTGCCCTGATGGAAGGTCTTAAAGGAGTCTCAAAGGTGCTATTTCTAATAGAAATTAAGTTTACTTAATGAATAATAAACACTGCCAGCATGAGTACCTTTTTTTCCTTCTTTCTTTGTAGGAAATAATTAAGCTGTTGCCCTTCCACAGAATATTTTTGGATAGACTGGAAGAGAATGAAGCCATCGACCAGGACCTGCAGGCATACATCCTTCATCGGATACACAGCAGCTCGGAGATCCAGAACAACATCTCGCTCAACGGCAAAATGGACAACACTACGTTTGGCAAACTCAGTTCTCACCTCAAGACCTTGAGCCAAGGGTCCTACCTGTACCTGAAACTCACGTTTGATCTCATAGAGAAAGGATACCTAGTTCTAAAAAGCTCCAGCTACAAAGTGGTGCCCGTGTCCCTGTCCGAAGTGTACCTGTTGCAGTGCAATATGAAGTTCCCAACACAGTCTTCCTTTGATCGGGTCATGCCTCTCTTGAATGTGGCAGTGGCTTCTCTGCACCCATTAACAGATGAACATATTTTTCAGGCCATTAATGCAGGTAACATTGAGGGCACTTTGGAGTGGGAGGACTTTCAGCAGAGGATGGAGAACCTCTCTATGTTCCTTATCAAACGTAGAGATATGACACGAATGTTTGTTCATCCCTCTTTCCGAGAATGGCTTATTTGGAGAGAAGAAGGTGAAAAGACCAAGTTTCTTTGTGATCCGAGGTAAGCAAATGTTCTGAGAAATCAGAGCTTACAAATCCCACACTGTGAGATCTCGCTTGTTATCTCACACTGTTACCTGAAGCATTTCATTTTGAAAGGTTGCACATAGCTGCGGTTACCCACCTTTGCTCTGTGTACACTGTAGGTCTCTACATTCTGCACTGATCACTTGAGGTCTTTGTTGCTTATGGAAAGAAACAAGCACCCCTGGGCACACACCTGACCTGGCAAACCTAACGGTGGTCTTCAGAATGAGATGAGCTGTTCCTCAGAAGGCCCCAGGTTGTCTAGCTCAGGTATCACCAGGGGCAGGTTACTCCTGCCAGCTCAGTCCTGGAGAAAGGGAGCCATCCTCTCTTTTTCTCCAAAGGCATCAAAAGCACAGGAAGCGGAAGATAAAAAGAGGAAAGATGAGTAGTGTGGATGCATCTTTTGCAGTTGCTTCTTTTTCAAGTTGTGCTCCTCATAGTTCTACTATGTGTAGAACAAAAATGTGTTTTTGAAAACAAAATAAAGAGCAGAATTGGTCTGTAGTGATTTTGAACTGTAAATGCATCTGTAATCTGTAACCTGACAGCAGCTGAGTTCCTGGCTTAGCTCACAGGGAACAGAAGTTAATCATGGTTAGATTTACGTTCTCTAAACCCAGGCACCTCTATTAACAACATTACTTTGTTTCTAGTGACAAGTGGAAACAAGATGATCTGACTGTAATTCTCATAGTTAATCCCCATAAGCTTTGTTCCATTTTGTCTGCCCATTTCTTAAAATATTATTGTAATAATCGGGGAAACGCTTGGATTCAAGGATATGTCAGTGACCTGACGGTCAGTCTGAAAGCAGTCTGACGGTATCTGCTGGAGCTGGACAGCACCTGGCTGATCAAGGCAGCTGTGGCTGTTAGTGGTGTCAAGAGTAATCACCACTTTAAATTTTGAGGTAAACAGGCTGCAGTAGAAAAATACGAAATAGCTCCTCCCAATGGGCGTCTTTTTGTTTTTAGTAGGTTCTGGCAATATTCCTGTTGAGTGAGCCCTTGGTAAAGCATCTCAGAGCAGCAGGTGCCTTTAGATCAGTCAAAGAGTTATTTAATATCCTTACTTGGAGTCATTAAGTGCTTGTCACCATGCAATGCTGTTCCACTCTGGTTGCAGTGCTGTGCAGTGCTTGCTCCAGTGGAGCTGAGAGCTTCCTCTGTCCCAGTCACTCCCAGCTGGTTCTACTGGTTTTGTCTGGCTGGCTGTAAGAGAACTTGCTATCAGCTGGGTGAGGAGACAGTAACCAGCACTCCTGGAAATTATCACTGATCACACGGCATCTGCCATAATGATCCCTAACAAAAGCAACTGGGAAAAATCATTGCTTTCCAAATCACTGCTTTCCACTGCTACCATGAAAATAGAATCAAGGTGCAGGATGCTTCCCTGCTGGGTGAGGCACCTGTGTGTGTTGGGTGCTGTGGGTGGTAGCAGTGCCTGTGGCTGGGTAACCTGGCCGCTGTGGTTCTCTGGGTTCAGAAATTCTCTTCATCCTCACAGTGGTGAGAAAGGGCGCTCTCAGAATACCAGCTTCAGAAGGAAGTTCAAATGTGCTGCATTTTATGTGGTTTTGCACTGAAACAAAGCATGTAATCAGGTATGGTTTCAGCACAAAGGCACAAATCAGCCTGTGTTCACTTGACAAGTCATCAGATAGATTTTTACTCAGCCTTTGGGTTCGGTGCTGCCTTTCCCAAGCATCACAAACACATCATGCTGCTGTCAAGACCATTTAGGAGACTTTCAGGCATCACTTTTCATCCCATGTATGCCATTAATGTGAGAAATTAATGGTGACTTCAAAGTTTATGGGGACCACTCATGCTCTGTGCAAGCAGGATATCCTCACAGAGCTGACCTGACTCAGCTCCTTCCCACAGACAAAATGAAGTCCTGTGCATAAACAGGTTCTCACTGCTGTGGGTGCAAGCCCATACACACTGGAGGACTAATAAATACCTCTGATGTATAATGTGCCCTAATAGCTTTATGCTCTGATGGTAACTAATGAAACAGGATACAATCCAGTGATTAATAGAGAGGGACCCCTGAGATTCAGCTATAATGCTCCTAAAAATCCTCCTGTCCAGCTGATATTGAGGTCAGAGCATGGGAAACCCTGAGCAATAATTAAGATAAGTAATGATTTTTCATTTTATTTCTTGGAAGAGAAGCAGAACTGGCTGCAGACAGAGCTCATAGCAGCAGCTTGTGAAAATTTGCCTATATCTGGTTTGTTCACAGCTAGCTTGATTTCTTTCTGCTCACTTGGGAATTGAGAAGATGTGACAACTGCATGGAACACTCCTTGGGATTGTTGTACATGGAACTGTTTGACCTTACCACATCTATACATGAAGAGCCAGGTTGCTGAGGCTGATATTTTTCCCCACGAGAAGAGCTTTGAAGTGGAATGTGGGCTTGTGATGCTGCTTTTAATTGACTGACCCTGACAGTGTCCAGGTGTGAGGCCATTGTGAAGGAAATTGGGATAATGGACCTCGTGTCCACGGCACTGCAGCTGAGATAATCTTCCTGATTTCTTTAGTGAGAGCGAGTTCACATGTTTTCAGAAGCAGGGAAAAGAGGGGAGAGGAGAGGAGGAACATGATGTCCAGGAATTATCACATTTTTTAATGCTTTTGAGATAAACATCAGATCTCCATCCTCTGGGGTTTTAGTTAACCATTGAGATGCTGACCCTCTTCTTTGAAGACTCATCATGCATTTGCTGTCCAAAGCAAAGGTTAATTGGCTCTGAAGGGGAATGTTCTCACTGCTGGTCCCCCCAAAGAGGAACCCCTCCCAGCCCCTCCATTTTTTAGCACAAGGCTCCAGAGAGGCGTTTGTCAGAGCATTTAAGCGGGATTGTGGTAATGACCTCCCCAGCCTGTCAGGCCAGTGTGTCAACCAAGCAGCTTCCTTGACAAATAACATAAAGCATTTTAGGGATAGTCCTAATCCTTTGCGACTGGTGCACAGAGAAAAGGGTTCTTGTTGCACATTTCTCTTATGCTTGTATTTCTAAACCTAAATTCTGCTCTAATGCAGTGCTATTTTCTGCCCAGACTTAATCAGAAGGTGTCACGCAATTATTTTCCATGTTTTTACAACAGTAATAAAACATTTTATCCCTGTGCTGCTGCTGAGGGGACTGTAAGAGAGACAGAAATGAAGTGATTTGCCCTGGCAAGGCAGTAAGAGAGCTGTAGTCAGATATGGACCCCAGAAGTGAAATTACTTCATACAGATATAAGTATCAACATCTGAGTTACTTGTCTAGACTTGCTTTAGAGTCAGAGGAGAGAAATTAGAGTGATTCATTCCATCCTTAGCTAGAAGACTACAGTAGGTCAGATGAGGAGTGCCTGGGAAGTATCTCCTCCAGCTGAGTTATGAGGAATCTGAGGGTGATGGGCTTCCCAGGAAATGTCTCCAGTATTGACAAATAAGGCTGGATGAGGTGAATCTCTCCAGGCTGCTCCCCTGCCGCACACACAGGGCTTTGAAGCAGATTCACAGATTTTCTTTTCTTGTACAGGAAAGCTAAGGGAGGAAAAAGATATTCTTAGTGCTGTTGCCTGTATGAGTATCCCAGTTGAAGTTTTTGTGTCTCGGGATGGCACTGGACCACCCAATGTTATGTGTGCTGCTGGTGGCTGAGGAAAGAGGCTCTTTGTGCTGCATGGGGATGTCCCAGCATCCAAGGAACCACAGCAAAATGAAGCATTTTAGATTTCCACCTCAAGTGCTTCACCCCTGGCTTGGTGAAGCCAGACCTCACCTAATTTTGGATGCCTGCCATCCAAGTGTCTGTTCCTCAGACACTCATTCCCATCTCCTTGTGTCCTTGGAGCAGTTCATTTGACCTGTTCTAGATACTGACTGAGGTGAGCTGAACCCCAAACCCCAGTCCCTGGGTCCAGGGTCCCAGCCTCCAGGGTCACCTAGGCATGGACACGCCACTGCAGGGAGGTGACCTGCACGGGGCTGGAGCCTGGAGGAGATGGGAAGCAGCAGAGATCTTGCCTTTGGCGTAGGTTTGCTCCTGTTTGCTGTTCCTAGAGCAGTGGGTTTTGAAGAATAAGCACTGCATAAGCCCACCAGGTGCAAATGATTTTTCATGTGGCAACAAGGGCATTTCCTTAGCTCTTCCCTCCTCTTCTACATCCGCAAGCCAAATCTGCCCCTGAAACCCCCGATCAAGGAACTCTGCATGGCTAAACATGCAGCAGCCACCCAGGCAGAAGGATGCAGCTCTCATCCAACACCTGAGTTGCTATGGTTTCTGGCAGAGCTGGGTTTTAGTACAGTACTCTATATGGATTTTACATTTTCTCTTGGGATCATGTTGCAAGTGGAGACTTTTCCTACGCAAAATTAATGTTTTTATGTATTACCTAGCAAAATGATAGAGTGAAGGCATTAGAGCAAAATCAAGGGGTTTTTTGCAATTTGATGGAATGCTGAATCTTATTGACAAATAACAGTCCGCAGTGTAAAGATAATTAATTTTAAAAGTTTGGAGAAAAATAAGTTGGTGAAAGTGATATATCTAACAATTCAGGGATACAACCAACAGCTTTAAATGGGAAGTTGGTCTTTGCATTGTGCATCAGCTTCTTAAAAATTACCCCCAGCTTAGTCCTCCACATGAAGCTCACTTGGGCATTATGGTGCATAGATTAATTGATTTTCTTCCTCTTTTATTTTATAAGACTCTCAAAAGCTCTTAAAATACACTCAGCTTGATTGTCAGCTGAAACGATCAAGTGTTCACCAAAACCCAAGGAAGGTCTTAAGTGTTTTTTCCACATCCATGTGGGATGGATTTACTTAGCAAAGCAAAGGTATTATTGAATTCAGGGTGAGGCAGAATAACGGGTTTAGAATTTATTTGAATTCCTTATATATTAGGTAGAAAATTAAAAATAATGCAGTGCCCACTAGCACTTTGTGGGGCCAGAGATGGAATAATCAGGTGTTCTGAATCGGTTGGAAGCAGCACCAGCTCTCAAGGTGCTGCTATCGTTATTCAGCATTGCTTTACCCTTGGAATTACCTCTCTTAATGTCTTTTTCATGGCTTCAGAGTGCCAGTCTCTAGCTCTGCAAGTGTTGTAGCTCACACTGGCTTTCTGAGTGCCTCCAGGTACAGGTACAGGCAGCACTCACCACATCAGCACAGCCAGGAGGGACATGGTGTCGGTTGTTTTGTCATCCCCAGTCATGGGCTGGATGCCACATGTCACCAAAATACATTAGGTCAGGTTGTTTCCTTGCCCAGCTTGCTGTCTGATCATCTGCACTTGTGCAAGGCCTGTGCTGAGCTAGTACAGCCAAATCACCATGGAATCTGGTTGTTCAAGGTCATTTCCACAGCTCAAATTTTGGTAGAAGTGTGGAGGGTAGTAGAAGTGGTGGCTGAGCCAGGACTTCCTCTACACCTGTTGCACAGGAGCAACAGTACAACTCGTTTTGCTCTTTTAATTTGTCCTTCAAGCCATATTTAGTGAGTGCCATATTTGTGACTCACAGAGATGAGTCCATCATCATGTCTTCCAGTTAATTGGAGGGGCAAACCCAATCTGTTCACCAAGTATGGAGTGCTGACTCTGAGAATACAACTTTTAGGCTTCCCATATGTCTTCCAGAATAAATTTTTCTGATTCCATGACTTGGAACCCAGTACATTCTGAAATGTAAAAAGAATGGGCAATAACTCAACAGATGAGTGCAGGAAACCTATTGTATGCAAATTGCCAGCATCTCTGGATGTTAACTCTAGTCAGAGAATCATGGAATGGTTTGGATTGGAAGGACTTTAAAGCCCATCTCATTCCACACTCTGCCATGGGCAGGGACACCTTCCACTGTCCCAGGTTGCTCCAGGCCCCATCCAACCTGGCCTTGGACACTTCCAGGGATGGGGCAGCCACAGCTTCTCTGGGAGTCCTGTGCCAGGGCCTCACCACCTTCACGGGAAGTATTTCTTCCCAATATCTCATCTAACCTTGCCCTTCTGGCAGTGGGAAGCCATTCCCCCTGGTCTTGTTACCCCAAACACTTGTCCAAAGTCTCTCTCCTGCTCTTTTGGAGCCGCTTTCTAATCTCATGCAGAAATCAGAGTTCAAAAATAAATTATTAAAGGCATTGTTAACAAGCTGGGGATCTGTAACAGAGATTTAGCAGGGCAGTGAAGTGACTTATCTGCAGGTTTTCCCCTGAACTGCGATCGCAGCTGCAGCATCACTTGGAAGAGACGAGTAGAAAAGGTAGACAGATTATAAATGATGACAGATGAGATGGAGAGCAGATGTGATCACTGCCACTACAAAGGACATCAGTAGAGCAGCTCATTTTATCTGGCTCATTAGACATGCAACCTCAACATTGGGATGCAGAGGGTGGTTGAATATATTGAGTGTCTTGAGTTACTGTCCTCATAAAATCTACTCTTTTTCTTTTCTTCTGGACCATGAACTTCTGTCTGCTGGGCCATTTTCACATATAAATGGAAGAAAATATTCACAGAATAATCATCCTGTGTCACTGAACTACCAAGAAGAGAGGAGTGCAGTTAATCACAAACTGGTCAAAGAAAGAAATGTGACTGAATTTCTTCCTGTTATTTTATTCCTCAAGTCTGAAGACCCACTTTCAGAGCAAAATCATCTTGCAGTGGTGCAGCAGAGAGTAGCCCTGACTGCTTTATTTGAATTTGTTTTCTAATGTTAATTCCTTCCAAGTTAATTTGCAATTATAACATTGCAAAAAAATCAATAAATCAGTTTAGGTGATTAACTGTTCTTTCGAGAGGGGCTCATGGAGCTGAGCTCGGCCTTTCTGTAGCCGGGACAGACATTCAGACACCTTTCTGCAAGGGAAGAGTCTCCAGGCTTTGTCAGAGCACACATTAGTCTCTGCTCTGGAGTTATAACACTGCACTTGGCAGAGCTGAACAAAATATGAATACACATCTTTTGAAGACCAGATTCACTGGGCATAGTGTCAAATCTCTTGATTTTGGAATGGTTTCATGGGATTAGCTGGAAGAAGGGAGATGTCGGTGTAAATCAGGGAATTTGGACTTTGGTAGGTTCAGAAGTGAAAAGGACTGATTCTCATTTACTTTTTGCTTGTCTCTTACTCTGGTGCTGAAATGCCTTAACACTGGAGTAATTTTACACCCTTTGAAATCTCTTTTACTTTATGTGATGACTGGAAGAGTTTAGATGACACACAGATCTGGGAGCTTTCAATATTTTCTCTTGTGTTTAACCATTCTTGTTCACTGCACTTTGGTCACACCAGTATTTTATTGGTGACACTTTGTCCTTTTCCACCTGTGACACAAGTAATGGGGTCACCTGAGGGCTGTGCTTGAGGTACCAAAATCCTGCATCACCTTGCACTGTGCCCAGAGCCGTGTGTGACTCACATTTGGGTGGATAAGGGAGCATTTGTGTAGGGATCACATCCAGCATCTATTTATAAGAGCGTGGAGTGACAGGACAAGGGGGAATGGTGTCAAACTGACAGTAGGTTTAAATTGGATGTTAGGAAAAAATTCTTCCCTGTGAGGGTGGGGAGGCCCTGGCTCAGGTTGGCCAGAGAAGTTGTGGCTGCTCCATCTTTGGAAGTGTCCAAGGCCAGGTTGGACAGGGCTTGGACAACCTGGGATAGTGGAATTTGTCCCTGCCTGTGGCAGGAGATGGGACTGAATGGGCTTTAGAGTCCCTTCCAACCCAAACCATTCCACAATTCCATGATCTCCTCTTAAGGTCATGTGCAGCCTTCTCTTACATTTGCTTTCCTTAGAGCGGCTGTAGGTGTGCACTGGTTCATGCTGTGTAGGGGATTGGAAGGATAGAGACTCATCTGTATGTCTTTTTAAAATATATAAATATATAAATCTATAAAAAACATGTAAGTATATATATGCTTACACATATATAATTATGTATCTATGTATACACACTGTATATATGTGCATATACAGACATACACAGACATGTATGTGCCCATCCAAGAAGACCCCTGACCACTACAGGAGTCGATACAGGCACTGAGAGCAGACAAAAGCTGAAGGAACTGAGCTGTCAGGGCTATTAATTTTTCACCAAAAAAAAGAAATCTTACATTAAAAATAGAAAAATCTCTGATGATAAATTCTGCAGTGGTGAAATTCAAAGCAAATCATTTCACTGAGCTCCTTGATGTAGAAATCATTACTGCCACTCTGCTGTATTAAAGAAAAAAAAAAAATAGCCTGTGCTGTTGCAGTCTGGTTTAGTTTCTAATTAACATTGACAGAACAAGTGACTGCAGGTATTTATCAACCAGCCCAAAGCCAAGGTCTGGGAAGCATTGGAGAGGTAATGTGTTACTCATGAATACTGTACTTTATTGTGGAGTAGTTTGTACATGCCTTATTCATAACACCAAAGTCATGTCTATAATTAAATTTAGGTAAATACCCTTCCAACTGCCGCTGAAAAGCAGTTTAGGAGCTGACTGTGGAACCTGGGCTGTTGTGTCAGGCGGTAGCTGCACTTCAGCTCTTGCTGCAAAGAACAGGCCACTCAGAAGCTTCTGGATCTTACGTTCATACTTAGAATTAATGCAGTTACAGATCCATGTAGAGCCTTCCCGAGAGTTCTCAAAGTTTTCCACCAACAAGCAAAAACCTGGTATTGTGGCTCTCCTGTGGTGTGGAACACAGAGGCAGAAGGCTGTGGCCGAAGGGTCCTTTCGCGCAGCTGCTCTCGGTCTGGAGCAAGAGACGTGGCTCCTGATCCCTGCCTGAGGATCTCCCCACAAAGGGAAGAACTGATGGCTCTGAATCATGGGATCATAGAGCCTTAGAATGGTTTGGGTTGGAAAGGACCTTAAAGCCCATTCAGTGCAGGGACACCTTCCACTATCCCAGGTTGCTCCAAGCCCCGTCCAGCCTGGCCTTGGACACTTCCAGGGATGGGGCAGCCACATCTGCTCTGGGCACCCTGTGCCAGGACCTCACCACATTCACAGGGAAGGATGTTTTCCTAAAATCTAATCTATATCTACTCTCTGGCAGTTTGAAGCCATTCCCTCTTGTTCTCTTACACCAGACCCTTGTCCAAAGTCTCTCTCCAGCTCCCTTGTCAGCAGCCTACAAGTTCTTGAACTTGTACCAGCAGCCTTTGGGTGGAGGTGAACACCTTGACCCCCTCCTCAAACCCCAATCACAGCATTGTGAATCTGATGATTTATTGGGATGGACTGAGTGCATTACAACAATTTCAGCTTTTCATAATCTGGCTGAAGGGAGCCAGGTTAAATCCAGCAATTGCTGCTCTGCTTGACTTCCAGCGGTATCTGGCAACACTCAAGCTGTGTTTCATAGTCAGTTGTTGCCTTCTGATCTGTTTCTTCTTCCTTCCTGTGGCCATTCTTGGAGGTTAGCCAGTGTAATGAGCAAATGCATTTGTCTATCTCCTCTAACAAGAGACCTGATGTTCTCCTCCCATTCCAAAGAGGAGGAGAGCCAAAGGAAGGCATAGTGATGAGCTGTGGTTAACTTCAAGGTGCTATAACCACTTTCAAGGCCCTTCTGTTGTCCCAGCTTTTTGTGTTTCATCCCTTCTGTTGGTGCTATATGGAGAATTCTCACAGCACAGATGCTGGGATCAGAGGCACTGCCCTGTGCATAGAGGCGTCGTGATGGATTTTCAGCACTCAGCTAAGGTATCAAAGCTGTGTTGTGATGGGAAGAGTCACCGTCTGGAGAAGCTTCTCCTTCTCCAGTGATGGGAGGCATGGAGCAATAGTATCCCATCACGGGCTCTGTGCCAGGCCAAGGTGTGGAAAGCAGCTTGACAGGCAAAAGAAGGGGTTTTCTTCAATTTTTTTTTATGGTCAAGTCTCCCTAAGAGTGAAAGTACTGTCAGTCAATAAAAACATTTCAGAAAACAGTTGAGTTGTTGGTGCCTCTGTAAATGAAGTTGCATTTTGGAATGAGGTGCAGCAGAATTCCCCACCAGTGCAACCTGTAAATGGGATGTGGTGCTCTCTCACCTGTCCAAACCTGGGGATCAAGTCCTGTCTTGTAAGAAAAATGTGACCCCTTTTTCATCCCACTCCCCCAGCAGGCACATCCCTGTCCTCCCAGAAACACGAGGGCTGACAGAGCATCACTGAGTTCCACTCACACAAATCTGTGTGTTATCAATCCCAAAGGAGGATCACTGGCAGGGCCCGGGGGGCACCTTGCCAAACACCTGGCTAGGGCATTACAAGTTGTTCACTTTTATCCTGAGTTTATTTTGAGATGGGCAGTCATTCACCCTGAATGGGGATGAACTGGTAAATCTCCACTGCTGTGAAAGCTTCTGTCTTGTGTAATATTTACTAGAAGTTTGGCTATCCAAAGTATTTCTGTGCTTTACCAGACAGGGATGAGCTAATAAGATTTCCTGTCCTTAAAAGCCCTTTTAAAGCCAGAGTTGATACCGTATTTTGTTTTCCTTGGCTGGAAGGGGTTTGATTGCTTTTAGTGTAGTCACATTTTTATGTAGTTCCAGAAATGAAGCGGCTTAAAAGGATTATCTGAGGAGAAGCCAAGGGCATAAGTAAGAATATAATTTTGTTGGTAAAACCAGAAAACATCACAGAGACCACTGAGGTGCCAGTGTGGAGCCTCGGTGGCTCCTGTCCCGCTCGCTGCATCTCCTGCTGTGGTATCCACACATGCCTGGGGCACCTGCAGGAGCAGGTATTTGCTGATCTCACTCAGAAGTGGTATTAAAACTTCACATTTTTGCACCATGTGTGTTTTTGTATGTCTGTGGAGAATCACCTTCTCGCATCTTTGAGAAGATTCAGCCATGTTGAACTTGTAGTGTTACAAGCTGGAAGTCTGTAAATATTTAAAGATTTTAAAATGTCAGTAAAAATCACCTTTAGCAACAGAAGTTATTGTCTGTTTTATTATATTTTGCCTTAAACTGGACTCGGTGTGTAGCTCAGTTAATTTGCTTTGGTTGTCAACCTGGTACGGCATTGCCAGAAACATCTCTATTACTGGAAAAGCTGGAGAATGTGTTTAGAAGGAGTTTTACAAGGAAATAAAGTTGATTCACTCCATGGGACTGTCACAGGGTGGAGAGTGCAGATGTCATTTAAAGGACATTTTGTTCAAAGTGGGTATATTTTAAATATGGCATTTTCTAGTGACTTCAGGGTTGGTTATGTGCTTTGCAAATGTGGTTTTCCTCTACAAAATTACTGTAAAAGTAACACTTCAGCTTTCATGAAATTGTACCTCTGGTGTTTTCAAACTTGTATCTGCTCACAGAAAATACATTGGGGGGGGAGTTTTGCTCTCTGCCGGTGTCTGGAGGGTTTTGACCTGTCAGTGATCACCAGTAATAAATAAAGAATAGAGTTAACTGGTGGTTTACAAGTGAGAATTCAGCCAGCTCTGTGTCTCCCAAAGTTGGTTGTGGTTGGAGGATTAGCAGAAGTAAAAATTGTCCTCAAAAGTTCTTTTGTTGGTGTAATAAGAAATACTAACATACTCTTTCTTCTGATTCTAGGAGTGGCCACACACTACTTGCCTTCTGGTTTTCCCGACAAGAAGGAAAACTCAATCGACAACAAACTATTGAACTGGGACATCACATTCTCAAAGCACATATTTTTAAGGTAACAAAAATTCAAATTAAGTCTTATGCCAACCTCATCCCCAGCACTGGCAACGCTCGGTCTCGTCTTGTCATGGGGTTGGTGTAAGGAGTGTGATTGCTTGAGGCTGCTGAAGCTCATAGAAGTGAGCTTTAGAAAACTGGCTATGGTATGTAAGAAATGCTTGAAATTAAACCCTCCTTCAGACTGTAAATTCAGCAGATAACCTCCTTACCTAAAATTGGTCTTATACTGTAAGATGCGTCTTCCCCTGAAAGATGAGTTCCTGTCACAGCATCTAGAAAAAAGGAAATCTTTTAAAATGAGTGGTTTTGAAGAATCCAGTGCAAAATCTAGGTTGCAAAGGGAATATTTGATGGTTGTTGAAATTGGCCGATTGGTCCATCTTACTCTTCACACAGACATTTAAGACCTGGATAATTGAAAGGCAAAGTTGGATGTGCATATCAGTATGACTCATAAACTGAAGTATCATTCTTCCTGCTGGCCCAGATACCAGAAGATAGGAGTGAGAGGGTGGATTTGTAAGGTTATAGGAAATTCTTACAACTGTTAGGACCTGTGGGTGCTTAACACTGGTGAAAACAAGGCTGTATTTTCATCTGGTCTCTATGATTTTATAGATTTAAGAGCTTCAGCACTCAGGTTTCTATTCCTAGAGCAAACAGGTGCTTTCTGCCTTGTGTCAGTCCTGTTGCATTTATTTATTGCCTTCCTTGTGCCAGATTCACCATCAGGTGTAGCAGCAAAGCCTCCTCGTTTGGGAAGGCAACAGCCAAAGGGAAGAACTCTAGATTAGTGCATTACACTTCAGGGTATCCATTTCACATTTTCAGTTACATTCCTAAGGCCAAATTCAGCCCTGAGTTTACTGGTCAGCTGCCATTTACATCTGAGTTTCATTCCAAAGCTTCTTCAATTCACATGTCCATGGTAAAAACCAATAACAGAGATTCGGGCTCTGAGCAAATGACAATTTCCATTAAGTGGACAAGTTTCCTGTAGATTCCAGGTTTAATTGAGCAATATTTACAATGGTAGAACATGCCAGTTAGCATATGACAAAATGTCAGTCCAGCCTTCTGTTTCTCATCACTCAGCAAAATCCTTGGGTTTCCAACCCTGCAGGAAGACGAGTGTCACAGTGACAGATATGCATAACAGAATGTTGTTTAGAAGTACTACCAAGTTTTGAAAGGGTTTGAATTAGCTGGATTAGAAACTGTAACTTGGTCTCTTGCTTTTCCTAGAATAGATTTTTTTAATTCCTTATTTTAGCAAGTGTTTACTGAGGATTTGTAAGTGTTTACTGAGTGAAACAAGAGCTGCATTAGTTTCTGAAGGAGGCACTAGGCTGGATTATTGCAGACCATATTTAAGAGCTCAAGCATTCTTTAAAGAAAATATTTCCAAGAGTACATGCACAGACACTTTGCCCATTGTTACCAACTGTATTTGTTTCTAAACAAGCATTTTTTCCATTCAGGCTTTTCATTCTGGCTGATCTTTTGCTGAAACCTTTTACCAGTGTGACCATGGGTTTTCTGCCAGGTAGGGACTGTGTCAGGTCATCAGTTCAGGGTATTTTTCTCAAGTTACCATGTTACAGCAGCAGACACAAAGATCTTTCTGCAGACACAAATATCCTAAATTTTGAAGGTATTTATGGAGGCCTGATGACATTTCTTTCCATTTGGTGTATCCATCAGGAAGCCAGGAGAATACTGGAACAGGGCTAAAGCATTTTGTCCCATCAGAGAGTACTGAGAGCTGTGTATAGAGGCACACTTTGATGAAACAGTGCAGAAAATTTATTTATCTTTCCCCAATCCTTACTAGTTTGAATCCACTGGTACCTTAGGAAGGTAATGATGGAACACTTGGAATTTCCAGGTGTAAAATGGAGTAAGTGATGCACAGATGCAAGTGCTGACCTGACACATGGGTGGGAAGACACTTTCACATTCCCATCTTCACTTGCTGGCTGAGATCTGATGGTTTTCTCTTTTAAACACAAACATCCTCAAACAGTTTAGGAGGAAAAAAGAAAAAGTACAAATGTTTTAGTCTTTTAAATCAGTTATCAGTCTTAACAGGAGCATATGGAAAGCCAACTTGGAAAGCCTGGCATGGAATAAAAGGGCACAAAGCGAAATGTGCATTTGTGATACAAGAGGACCCAAATTCCGGGCTGGAATATGTTTTGCAAATCAGCCAAAGAGAAGGCTTTAATTTCATCTTAAATTACTTAAAATGTCCTTGATACGGAAGTGGGTGATGCTTGGAGCAACCTGGTCTAGTGGAAGGTGTTGCTGCCCATGGCAGGGAGGTGCAAGGAGGTGAACTTTAAGGTTTCTTCTAACCCAGATCAGTCTGGAATTCTGGGATTCTGTAAGGTGCCAATGGCCAACTGGCAGGGGAAGCAGTAAGGTAAAAATTAAAGATGCTGACAGATGCATACAAGACAGGACAGAAAAAAACAACTGTTTGAACACTGGGGTTGTGGGGGTTGGCAAAACTTTTCAAATAGTCAGGCCGTACCCTGGTCCCATGTTGGATGGTCCCAGTGAAGTGGCAACTACTGATGGTATTTTGGTTTGATGTTGTATCAAGCTGGGATTTGTTTTTGCTGAAGGATTCACTCTGCTCTGCAGTTTTGAAGAATTAGAAAAGGAATATATGAGCTGTAAAATGAGAAATAGGGCAGGCTTTTTTCAGCAAGTGAATGATAATAGTGTTGAATGTAATTTTTCTTTAAAGGATAAATGTCACCTTTTATGTCTTGCAGTAATATCTAAGTATATGTATTCTAATGCAACAGTTAAGATTTTTATAGCATCTGTGATTCTCTTCAGAGGGCTATTCTTGAAATATCTGTGCTTTTTCTTGGTCCTGATGGTGATTCAAGCAGCTTATTTATGGGCTTGATAGTAGTATAACTATTTTTAAATTATTTTAACCATTTATTATAAAATTGCTTTCCATTTCCCAATTACACCATCCTGAGTTCATGAAATTTAATATTGACCTTTAATGACCTGCTTTGTGTCATTTTAAAAGCAGCATTTAACAGTGGCTCAAACTCCTGAGCTCTTTTCTCCCTCTTAACACAAGCAAATGTTTTTCTTGGTTTAGCTCCCTGAATTTTAAGGAAACAAGCACATGGAGCTGTTATTTATAAGACCTTGTGTACTTGTCTAATCTATTCCTTCTTTTGGCGATAAAACCGTTTCAAGTGACAAATCTGTTGATGGCTAGGGCGGTGGTGCAGATCTTTCACAGGAAGGAATTAGAGGTTGCAGTGGAGTCCAGCAGCAGGGTGGGATGACGATTCCTGCACATCTTCCTTCAGGGGAAGCAAATCCCACCTTGTGCTGCTGGTTTTGTTCCCACCATCCGTCCCAGTCACACAAACTGGAAACGGGACCCTGCTGTTTTGCAGGGATGGAAGTGACCACCCAGCATGCGAGGAAGTGGAAATGAGGGTTTGCATATCAAAACAGAATTAAAGTGGCATGTGCAGTTTCCATGGAATCAGCAGGCTTTCATGAGAAAGCAGCAGCAAAACAGCAGTGTGCTGGGCGTAGCCGCGGCATGGCTCCTGCTGGAGTCACCATCCCGGCCCTCTCCTCTTCCATCCAGCTGTTCACTCCCATCTGCTGGCTATGGAGAAATGATGACTCCTTCCACAGGAGAAAGAAGCACACTTACCTGTGCTCTGCCAGTTAGTGATGCTAATGGAGAATATGTCAGATCTTCTGTATATTATGTATAACCTGATCACGGACACGAACTGAAAAGGCTGGAGACAATCTGGTACAAGATACCAGGGGATACTGCTCCAGGCTGTGGTTGAGAGTTCCTGAATTTATCTTATTGTGAGCAGATACTTTTGCTTTAACTGTGTGAATAATAAGGAAAGTTGTGAATCAGTTCTGCCAAAATAATGTGTACTTTATTAAAAAAAAAAGAAGAAACAATCTGTGCTCCTTAGCATGACATTTTGTGAGGGTGTTGAGTGGGTCTGGTTGCTCACAGTTTAAACCTGTCTTTTTGTAGACCTTGGAGATGGCTACATTACCTTTAGAAGTTATTTTCTGCAAGCTTATTAATGTGTGGCAAATTGTCACGTTATCTTGTGTGCAGTCATTATTGTCCTGAAACTCCTTTGCAGTCCAGAGACCCAGGAGGATCTGCCCAGTGTAACTGAACAGATTTGTGAGCTTGAATCTAAGTCACGTTCTCTTTTTCAGGGTCTGAGTAAAAAAGTTGGGGTATCTTCCTCCATCCTGCAAGGGCTTTGGATCTCCTACAGTACTGAAGGTCTTTCGATGGCTTTGGCATCTCTGAGAAATCTCTACACCCCAAACATAAAGGTAGTGGAGGAGGAGGGGGAGAGCTGGGGGGATTCAGAGCTCACCCGAGAAGGTCCAGCAATGGGCAGTGACCAGTGTTCCAGCCAGGCTGAGCAGCTTGCTGGGTGTTTGTCCTGAGCTGAGGAGAGGCCTTCAGTCCAGCTGAGATTTTTTTACCATTTGGGGTTGTCCCTTAATTCTGCTGTTTTGACCAGGAATCTCCTTTTCACTGCAGTGAGTGAATAGTGATTTTGTGCCTGTGCCAAATGGGGTTTTTCTTTCCCAAAGATGTGGAATGCTACAACTGGTGTTGGAACTTGACAGCCCATGTAAAGGGCTCTGGCTTAGATAGGCACAAACTCTGAAGTGACACCAAATCCAACACCACATGGTCATGTGCTGGTTCAGGCACTTCTTCTGCAGTGGTGAGATGAACATGTTGGCTTAGGTGAGCACATCTCTACAGCAAAAAGGATTTCAGACAGACATACAGGTTTGGAATTGTTTTCTCACATGGAAGGATGTTTGTCACAGCTCTTTCCCACTCAGACAAGGTGAGCTCAGTGTCTGTTCCCATGTCCCTTCCTTGCCACTCCAGCTTCAGGTGGAGCCTTTTGCACTGCTGCTGAGTGCAGAAAGAGGTGTGAAGCCAGCCAAGCCCTAGAGAGGGATCCCATGGGAAGGATGCTGCATACAGCTCTCTCCAGCTCTTGTGTTTTGATTCCCCATCCTCACCATGTTCCCAGCTGCTGCAACAGGGCTGGAGTGACTTCATTCCAAAACAAAGGGTGGCTGTACCCTTCAAACCACTTCCCAGCCACTTGTGTGTGTGTGTGTGTGGAATGATTTATCTGCTCCATATACAGAAAATGGGACCATCTATTGGGCAAATGTTTTCACTCAGCCTTTTATGTCCTTTGCTGTCTGCTTGGAATGTTGCCAAGGGCCTTGGTTTACATCTTGGTGTTGCCCTGGCAATAAACTCCTGTCTCTCCATAAAGCTCAGCCAACAGCTCTCCTTTCCTGTGCAGGTCAGTCGGTTGCTAATTTTAGGAGGTGCAAATGTGAATTATCGGACAGAAGTTCTGAACAACGCCCCTGTTTTGTGTGTCCAATCTCACCTGGGGTACGCGGAGATGGTGGCTTTGCTCTTGGAGTTTGGGGCCAACGTTGACGCTGCTTCGGAGAGCGGCCTCACCCCGCTGGGCTACGCGGCTGCCGCTGGATTCCTGAGCATTGTGGTGCTGCTGTGCAAGAAACGGGCCAAGGTAAAGTGCCCACATTCCTTAGGAGCCGATTTCAACGGCTCCACATTTGTGCAAGACAGGGCAGGAGCTGCAGGCCAGACATGGAATGCTTGCTAGGGAACATCCTCCAGCAGATGAAACCAGGAGGCTGCTTTTGCTGTTGGCTTTTCTGCTAAAATGCAATAGGTTTAAAAGTCCCACACTGACACCAGCTCCTGAGAGTCAGTAACTGGTGTCTGGAATTCAGGTCTGAGGTAGGAGGTGCCTAATGACGCTTCACTGATGACCTGCCTGAGGATGTTCTGGAGAAATCCTTGAACCCCACAAGGTTAAAATGGCAACACTGCTTTTCCAGCACAAAATGTTCTTTAAATACCTCCCCGAGACACATTTTCCAAAAACTTCCACCAGACTTGTCCAGGAAAAATCCCCTTTGTTTAGCTTTGTGGTGAGTGTTTGGAGTTTTAATTGTATATAATGAGTCAAGTTGAAATACTTTGTTGAAGAAGAAAATTGTGCTGATTTTTGAAGTGGAGCCTCCTGGAAACAATTAGTGGTTTCTCTATATGTTTAGTTTCAGTTCAAAAGGCAAAATATGGGTTTGTAGTTTTTGTATGAAAGTCAGGATGACTGAGGGACTGTTTAGATCTTGCTGGGTTGTGTTGTCTGTAATAATGTGAGGAAAAAAAAGAATTTTGCTTTTGTTGGATATTTTGAGAGCGTTTGATGACAGAAGTCCTGCCACTCACAGTTATCCTTGAGTATCCCTGACAGTACTGAGGAAATATCCCAAAACCCAGCTGGGTGTAGTTTGAAGACTGAGATACTTGCAGATTACTGATTACTGCAGGACTTGAGAAAGGAGAAATACTGATGTATTATTAATGTGAATGTGTAATAATAAGATAAATATTTCTTATATGTATTACATAATTGTAATTATATAACTGGGCACAGTTTGCCCAGAGAAGCTGTGGCTGCCCCATCCCTGAAGTGTCCAAGGCCAGGTTGGATGGAACTTGGAGCAGCCTGGGGTAGTGGAAGGTGTCCCTGCCCATGGCAGTGGAGTAGAATGGGTGGTGTTTAAGGTCCCTTCGAACCCAAGCCGTTTTGTGATTCCATTAATTAATATTAGTAAAATATATTAATATAATATTAATTATTTTTATGACAAATAGTACGTTGCAGAGCACAGAAGGGGTTAACCAGCAGGAGGATAACTGACCTGCTTTTCCTGTGTTCTCAAAGTTTCTGCTATTCAGATAGCATCTAGAAATCCCAGCTTATGTATTCAGGCATCAAGTGGAAACCATGCCATGAAATACAACTAAATAAGTTTCTCCAGGGCTGCCAATCACTGTCTCTATTTCCTATTGACTGTGCCTGCGCTGGGATTGCATTACTGTGACCGACTGCAGGCTGAGGCATTTCTGAGCATCTCAAAAGAAATCGTATCTAGAAAAGCTGGTTTTCCTTTTATAGATTTGGCTAATGGAGATTATATCAGTGTGTATGATTTCGATGCACCAGAAAATTTGAATGCTGGACTTTGGAACATGAAGAGAAAAATACTTTTTTAGCCTTTGAGTCTGAAGAAAACTGAAGAAACCTAAAAAAGTAATGATAACTTCCCCAAAGCAAATATTTGTGGCCAAGAGGATGCCAGAGCCTGGGACATTGCTTTGAAAATGCTTGTTTTCTGGTCATGGAAGGGATAGTTTACCAAAAAAATGTACATTTTGCACATGTGGCATTATTTGAAGCCAGGATAGGAAACTCTGAAGAAGCAAAGACGTTTTGCCTGTGATTTGGTTTAATTGTATTTTGTCATCTCTGTTCAAGGTGGATCATTTGGACAAGAACGGGCAGTGTGCCCTGGTCCACGCTGCTCTCAGGGGACACTTGGAGGTGGTGAAGTTCTTGATCCAGTGTGACTGGAGCATGGCTGGGCAGCAGCAGGGAGTGTTCAAGAAGAGCCACGCAATCCAGCAGGCCCTGATCGCCGCCGCCAGCATGGGCTACACTGAGGTAGGACCTACTCTGCCTCTGCAGGGAGGGGAGCCAAGGGCTGGCTCTTTCCTGCCCACAACACTCACCAAAGAGCATCTGGAGGTGGAGTCCAGAGTATTTCTGTCCTGTTCTTCCTCCCCATCCCATCCCAGTGTTCACGATCCCTTGCTATGCTTCGTCTTACCCATACCCTGTGGTATGGGTAGCCATCCAATAGACGAAGCATAGCAAGCCTTTGTTGTCAGAGTAAACTTCTGGAAGAAACTTTTAAGCAGGGATAAAGTAGGTGGACAGCACATTGCCTATGCCACTCCTCCAGTGTGGATGGGGAGTGTTCTCACATGTAGTTTTGGACTGTGTGTTGGGGGAGGGAAGAGCCAAAGAGCTTCCTCCTGCAATCCTGACAAATATTTCATGATGGGGAAAATGATGTATAGAATAATTTAGGTTGGAAGAGACCATTAAGGTCATGGAGTCCAACCATTAACCCAGTGTCAAGTCCACCGTTGCCACCCTCCGCAGAGCCCCAGCAACCTATGGCAGCCCCTGCTCCTTTTCCTTTCCTTGAGAATAGCTTTCTTTCCTAGGGTTTCTTTCTTACTAAATACCTCCTCCCAGCCTCAACTCTGGATGCATCCACGGCACATATCACGTCATCTCCAACAGAATAGACACAGTTACAGGGAACTGACCCTACCAAGTCTCATCACGTGTCGTATCAAGACACTTGGCTGGGATTTTTTACTCATACAGGGCAACAGGTTCAGTGATTAATCTCAGCAAGAATATTTCCTTGATCTCAGGGTGCCAGGGAGAGACTGTTTACTTCCCTCTGTGTATTCCAAGCAGCTTGTGTGACAGTGTCAGCAGTTCCTGTCTAACACATCCGAGTTCATGATCTGACACGTTGTTTTGTTTTAGATTGTCTCCTACCTGCTCGATCTTCCAGAAAAAGATGAAGAGGAAGTGGAGAGAGCACAGATCAACAGCTTTGACAGCCTTTGGGGAGAGACAGGTGATTTCTCTAGAAGCTGTAGCTTCTTTGTGCATGTTTATGTTTATATTTACGGGCTTCCAGCCTCCTGGTGCATCTGTGATCCCTGGCATTGTTTTGATTCCAGGTAATTTACAGGTGCCAGCATGAAGCTTGCACTCAGCTTAAGTAAAACAGAAGTTTAGGTTTTGAAAATCCATCCTGAGCTTCTGCAGCTCCTGGCTCTTCTCAGGAGCGTGAGACACAGAGCATTCTGACCAGGTCACTAATTTCTCTGAAACATGAGATGGACACATAATTCCGCTCTTTCTCTGGTGGTATTGAGCGCATTTATTCAAAGCATCTCCCTGTTTCTCTCTCCCCCCTCCCCATTACAGGCAGTACTGTGATTGTTAAAGCATCCATTGATTTTCTAAAAATTGTGCCTAGTAATTAAACAAATACCCTTTTATGCAATATTACATTTCTGCATTGATAGGTATATCCATTCTTTCCTAACTTCTCGCATAAAAAAAAAGGCAGCTATCCACCCCCAATAAAATCTCCATTTCTTGAGACATTCCAACTAGGAGATGTTAGCTTTTAACTCCAACAACCTCATAAATATTATCCTCTGCCATTTGTACTCAACTCCGTTTGCATCACTGGTGACGTTCCTGTCAGGTTAATACACCCAGGTAATGTTCCTGTCTGGGGAACGGAGCATGGATTGTGATTCTGTCAGCTTTGCTTAAAAATGACATGATCTAAGGGGACAGGGCTGGCTGGAGTGCGGCTCAGCCTTTGGTCAGGGTGTTTCTGGATTGGACGAGGCAGGGGGGGAACAGGGTTGTATTTTGAGCTGGTTTGTACCTGTACCTTTGAAAATACAGCCTTATTAGAGCCCTGTGATGAATGGAGTCTATCAGAGGGCATTGCCCTCAGCTCTAAAGGACAAAGCTTGAGGGATGAGGTGACGTGGGAAGGAGCCTGGCCGAGCTGCTCTGGACCACTCGTAGGGCACTGGGGAGGGAGCCAGCTCCTGCACCCATGGGAATGTAACATCAGCAAGGGCATTGGGCCATTATTAGAGGAAATAAAAATAGTCTTCCCTAAAAATACCAGTCATCTCTAAAAATCTGAATCCTGGCTTGTCTGGGTTCTGATTCTTGTTGCTTGTGTATTATCTTCCACAGAGCAGAGCCGAGTGCCTGCCTGAATGATATCAGCCTGATACCTTCCAAATGGCAGTGCCAAGTGACATCATAAGTTTAGGAATTGCTGACAGCACACTATAGCCAACTCCAGATGGAGTATTTCCCCCTGGGACAAAACTAATATCAAAACCCAGCAGAAAAGTATCTGAGTCACTTGTGCTATCTCCGTAAGAGTTGGAGGTGCAAAGAACAGCTCTGTCAAACTGTCTTGCTGCCAGGCTGTGAAACAGATACACGTGCTGGATAGGAGCAATTTAATGATTCTTTCTCCAGATAAAGTTGTTTTTTCTCCAAGAAAACACAGCAGCAGAGGCAGAATGTGCTGTTGTGGATCCCTGGTGTTGGAGGCCATGGCTTGATGTTGCTCGCTGACAGAGACGGGCACATCCACACCTGAACTCGGTCTCGGCTCTGTTTTGAGCTGTGTTTTGAGAAACACAGCAGTTGTTGTGTGGTGTTTCTGCCAAGACATGGTTATTGCACAGTGAGTTGTCTTTCTGGCACTGCGTCCTCATGGAAAAGCTGAAAAATGAACGTTCCTGTTTGCCAGCCCAGGATCCTGGTTGCTGCTCCTTGGCTGGGCTCAGTGGACTCACTTTGGTCATGCTGGGCCGTGGGGGCTCTCCAGCAGACAGTAAAACTTCAGACCAGCCCATTTCCATCTTCCTTAGTTCCTCCTGAAGGAGCAAGGTCTGACTGCTCATTTACACAGGAGCTTTTGAGCTTCCCTTGAGCTAGAGCTGCAAAGGACAGGCTGGAGCCACATACCCACACGAGTTGCTTGGAGTCTGAGGAACAGGGCAGCAAAAACATATGTCAGTGCAGGCAGAAGGGATTCCAAGGGAGAGTGGAGATATCATGGATCAAATCATCCTGTTTCAGTAAAGTCTTCTCCAGAGACCATTCCCTGACAAACACCAAACACTAGAGTGATTTACAGTATTTTCATTGTTGCAAACATAAGTCATTGTGATGTAAAATACCTCAAATTAACCTGCAACATTTCAAATGCAGGCAGGTTTAGAAATAGAAGCCAGCAGCCCTGCATGCCGATCCCTCTGCCTCTTTCTATATTTGTAGCTTACATTTAAAACCCACATGGATCTGATTATAGATTTTGCAGAATGTTCTGTTTGTGGCAGCAAGGTGATTTTTCTTTTAACTCTTGGTGTCTCTCAACCCCAAGAGAAGAAAATTCAACCATAACGTGAAGAGAATTGAGAATTAATTAAATGCCCCAATATTAACAGTGTTGCATTTGGAGACCCATCAACTCCTTGTAATCAGCCAGCCCACAGAAATGTACTTCAAAGAAAAAACAAGCGAAGTCAGTCAGAAATAGGCTCCCACCTTCTGTTCCAACTCCTACCAGAAGCAGCAGAGCGTGGAGCCAGTGGAGCTATGCTGAAATGCACAGAAAGTTAGGGAGAGGGAGGAACCAGAAAGTCTAAAATTAATACCGAAACAAGTCACTGGCAGGTCCTGAACTTGGAACTGTTTTCAGATTGAATGTATCTTCTCTAACCCAACCACACCTCGGTGTTAACTGAGCACATTTTGTCAGGGAAAGAGCTCTCAGGTGTTGCTTCTACCCACCTGTAATATCATGAGCATTTGGAAATGAGATGTATTTTTGGGTTTGCACAAAGACCCTGTCTGGCAGGATCAGCCCTGGCCGGAAACAAAGCCCAGAAATAGTGTTTTTCTTGGAAAACAGGTGAACATATCCATCCCATTTTGCTTTCCAGTTGTTTCCCTGGTTTCAAAGATCTACAGGCTAAAGTGGAATATGGAAAATAAAAGTCCTTCATCTGGATTACACTGCTATGTGCTTGTTTGAACAGAGGAAAGCCACAAATGTTACTGACATCAGTGGCTGGCAGGATCTGTCAGTGCCTCCTGCTTGATCCCTGACTTGCTGCCTTATAATCATGGTGGGATGAGGCAAGGACAGGTTGCAGAAAGTCTCGTCAGGTACCTGAAGACCTGTGTTTTCTCTGGATATTGTGTCCCTGCTCAAACACATTTGGCCTCACACCCTGTGGCTTTGGCAGTAAGGAAAATGGTAACGGATTCATGATCACATTTCTTTGCAGCCATGCCTTTCGCCTCAGTCACACCTAAACCTCAGTCACACTGAACTTCAGTCACACCTGAATCTCAGTCACACTTGAACCTCAATCACACCTGAATCTCAGTCACACTTGAACCTCAGTCACACCTGAATCTCAGTCACACTTGAACCTCAGTCACATGTGCCTGTAGATTATTTTTGCTTATTGCAGTTCTCATTCCATTTCACTGCAACTTGCAGAAAACAATAAAAGCTGATTGTTCCAAACAGCCTCTCTTTCCATGACGCTATGTAAACTTTTCATGGAAGACTTAACCTTTGAGGTAACTAAAATGACAAGAGTTGGAACTGTGCCAATCCGGCCCATTTTCCTTGTTCCTTTTGCCTATCAGAAGTTTGGCATTTCAGACCCCATTACTTTAGTATCCGGCAGAAAGACCCATCTCTGGACAGAAGAACAGTCTGCTGAGTGTGGCTCTTTCCTTGACCACTTCCTTGTGTCGTGCAGCTCTGACAGCAGCGGCGGGGCGCGGGAAGCTGGAGGTGTGCCGGCTGCTCCTGGAGCAGGGCGCTGCGGTGGCGCAGCCCAACCGCCGCGGGGTTGTCCCGCTCTTCAGCGCTGTCAGACAGGGCCACTGGCAGGTGAGTGGGGTCCTCACACCCTGGGGTGGCCGAAGATGTCATGTCAGGCCATCCCTGCCACCTCTGCCACCTTGCTGAATTGGGTTTGGCAAAGACAAGCCCCAGCTCTTCTGGGGAATGCTCAGAGCCAAAAGTGATACTGATGCTTCAATCACCCCAAGCTCTGCCTGGCAGCAGACAGCTTTCCTTAAGTCCTGTGTTATCGTAGAATCATGGAATGGCTTGGGTTGGGAGAGATCTTAAAAGATCGTCTAATTCCTCCCCCTGCCATGGGCAGGAACACCTTCCACTAGGGCAGGTTGCTCCAAGCCCTGTCCAGCCTGGCCTTGGACACTTCCAGGGATGTGGCAGCCTCAACTTCTCTGCATATCTCACCATTTGAGAAGCAAATGGGATGCTCATAACTTAGAAGAACATTTTTCCTGTCTTTATACCTCCCTTCCTTCTCATAATCCCTAATCATCCATCAGCAATCCAGAGGGCACTGGATTGCTGGAGGGTGACTGGAGGGGTAGGAGTTTTTAGAATGTGGGGTCTGCTCTGCTCTTCCTTGGCTCTGGCATCTTCCCATCTGAGTCTCCATGTGCACCGTGTGTCCTGGCTTTGCGTGTTGCAGATTGTGGATCTCCTGCTCACACACGGCGCTGACGTGAACATGGCAGACAAGCAGGGCCGGACGCCACTGATGATGGCCGCGTCCGAGGGACACCTGGGCACTGTGGAGTTTCTGCTTGCACAAGGTGAGAGCGTATGTTAGGAAGTGTTGGGGACCGGCCGTGGCACATCCCACCGCACCAGCTCTGGCACAGCTGGAGTTTGGTGTCAGGGTGGGGACTAATCCCACTGCTGGGAGAGCACCGTGTCCAGCACATTGGAGAATGAGGCTGACACAGTCATAGCCTTAACCTTGGTTGGCTTTCATGTTGTCTGCTTGGTGCTCTCAGCCTCAAAACCACCCATCTGAGTTAGTGAATAAAATAACACCATAGGTGCTTTGAGCATTGGGTTAAGAATGTGCTCTAGAACTACACTGGGAACTTTCCCCATAGACAAAAATGAACACAGGATGCAATTGAACCATCGGCATCGCCACAGAAGGGCGGCAAGGCAACAGCTGGGGACCCATGGTAACACTTCCATTCTTAGCTCTCGTGTTGTTCCCCACATTTTTGACACCAGCACCAGCAGGAGGGTAAGGCTCCAGCACGGGAGAATTGGGTAAATTTGCTGAAAATAAATCAGAATTATTTTGAAGATAAGCTTGCACTGCACCCACAGCTTCCCCTGTGCTCAGTCCTTTCAGTGATGACTTTCCTTCACTGAGGGTTACTCAGCCAACAGGAACATGGGTCAATTTTGCTCATTTCTGCTGTACCTGCTTAAGGTGAGTCAGAACAATTTGCTGCCTGTGGGAACACAATGAGTTCTTATTGCTGCAGTTCCTTAGAGACTTCCTTGTCTTTTATTTTGGACAAATAGCCAATGTTTGTTTGGTTTGGTTGAGTAATTTTTTTTTTTTTTCCTAGAAATAGCATTTAATTGTTATATTGTTATTTGATATTTTTATTCCAGGTAAGATCCCTCTTTGGGAAAGGGATATTTTCTTTATCCTGTAAGTGCCTGTGTCTGCCCTCTTAGCCAAAAAGTGAGACACTTGAATATTATGCAGTGGTTATTAAGAACATTATTTCTCTGTAAAATTGCCAAGAACAGGTTTCCCATTGCCTGTCTGTCTGTCCTGAGCCACAGCCAGTGGGATCCTTGCTGCTCAGTACCATAACCTGCGCAGGGATGTGACAAAGATCAGTTTGTGCTCCTGAGGAATTAAGTCAATTAATTCTTTTCTGGTGTTCTGTTACTTTTTAATCTCAAATTAACACTCTCCATCTTTGAGATGAAATGTGGCCCCTTTTGCAGCTTGACTAAATCTTTGTTAAAAGGCATAAAATAAGTGGGGTTTTTTTCCCAAACTTGAGAACTGTGCATGCTGCTTAAGACTAACTTGTTCAAAGGAGGTTGAAAATACCCGATAATCTGATCTGGGCTATGGGATCACAAGCAAATGCACATAATGTTTCTCTGGCTCTTTAGACACTGAGAGCCTGAAAAGCCAAAAATATAAAAATTTATACTTTAATCCATTCTTTTAAATAGCTTAATAAACTCCACTCCATATGCTGTAACACATGGTCCTGAAAAGTTAACTCCAGCCTGGCCAGAGTGCAGTGATAAATTGTATATTTAATTAAAACGGCTTTGACAGTCCTGCTCAGTGTTTCATTAAAATCGAAGTGTGTGAATCATAAGCCATAAGCATTAGTTAGTGTGTTGCAAAGCAGATCTGGTTTGACTGTACTTGATTAACACAGTCAGTGTTTGTAAACACACTTTATTAGCAAAGTTGCAGTCATCAATCAATTTGAAACCCAAAATTTTGGAGTTACCTTCAGCTTAACACCCAGAAATAATGGGGGTGTGAACAAAAAATTAAACTTCCCTGGTAGCAGCTCTGCTTAAGTTGATATTTGTATGGATCTGTGTGACGCAAAGCAGAAGAATTCCAGATGCTTGTTCCATTTGAGGAGAACTTGATTCTGCATCTTGTTTTCCTGCAAAAATGAATCCCTTTATGTTTTTCTACCTGAGCATCATCCCTTGGGGGTCACCCTGCCTGGGCACTGAAGCTTTGGGTGCATCCTCTGTGCTGAACACATCCCACATCCTGACCACTCCCTGCAGCTTTCTGATGCTCCAAGTGTCAATCTTTTCTTTTTAATTTAAGCTGACTTGTTGTTGTGCCTGCTGGATAATTCAATCACCAAACTAGATGGAAACAAGAAATTTGTTATGATTAGAGCGGTGAGGCCCTGGCACAGGGTGCCCAGAGAAGCTGTGGCTGCCCCATCCCTGGAAGTGCCCAAGGCCAGGTTGGACGGGGCTTGGAGCAGCCTGGGCTAGGGGAAGGTGTCCCTGGTGTTTAAAGACCCTTTCAACCCCCACCATTCCAGGAAAAACTGGTTCAGTCAATCTTTTTAGGGAAGGAGCAGCCCAGCCCTTCCCAGGAGCAAACTGGGTTTACCCAGCTGAAACCCTTCCTGCTGCAGAATGGATCAATCCCACGAGATCACCTTAAGCCACTTGTCCTCAAAATCATCCATTTCTTTCCTGTCTGATTGCCTCAATGCTAAATAGGTCAGAGATGCCTGAAGGATGAAGGATGCCTTTGGAGTCAAGCAGAGGCTCCACTGGGAGCCAGAGCTGCCTCTGGAGCTCAGTGTTTCCATGAAGGTCATGGCCAGCCTGCCTTGGAGCAGCCTCTTGGCATCTTTGTTGTCTGCTTAGTCAGTCCTTCAGCTGAGAGGTACCCTGGACTCTGTCCCTGTGGTATGCAGTGTCTCTTCCACTGGATGGGAAACGAGTGGGAAGGCTGAGTGATGATGTGGCCTTCCAGGCTTCCCTCTTACTGCAGGAGGTTTCTCACGTACTTCAGAAGAGTCAGAGGAAAAACACAAGAGAAAACTTTGATGCTTTGAATGCAAGAAAGGAGATGGTTCAAGTAAGCAGGAATGAAATGAGGCTTTATCCTGAGCAAAATCTGGGCTTGGGTCAGCTCAGAATCATCTGTAGGGGCTTTCCCAGACCTTCAGAAGGGCTCTTGGGTGCAATGTGAGAGAAGGCTGGCAATGTGTTGAGGTGCTGGAGCATGTCCAAAGCAGGGAACAGAGCTGGGGAAGGGTCTGGAACACAAGAAGCGACTGAGGGAGGTGGGTGGGCTCAGCCTGGAGAAAAGCAGGCTCAGGGAGGGCCTTCTGGCTCTCCACACCTCCCTGACAGGAGGGTGCAGCTGGGGGATGTCGGGCTCTGCTCCCAGGGAACAAGGTACAGGACAAGAGGAAACAGCCTCAAGTTGCTCTAGGGGAGGTTTAGATGGGAGATTAGGAAAAAAATCTTTGCTATAAGGGTTGTTCATCCCTGACACAGGCTGCTGAGGGCAGTAGTGAGTCCCCATCCCTGGAGGGATTTAAAGGATTTAAAGATGTGGCACTTGGGGACATGGTTTAGTGGAGGGCTTGGCAGTCCTAGGGGAACAGTTGGATTCAATGATCTTAAAGGTTTTTTCCAACCTTAATGAGCCTGTGATTGTACTGTGTCATCCCTGAGCCTGTACCTTGCAGCCTGTGTCCCACCTTGGCATTCCCGATTGCCTGAGACGCTGTTTGCCACCTCCCGCTGCCACTGCGCTGTGCTGAGAGCTCTGGCAAAGGCTTCTGAATGCATCTGGAGCAAACATTCCTGTGCTGAGCTCCTCCACAAAGAGGCTGTGCCTGCGGGGAGACCTCTCAGTCTACTCTCAGCTGGGCAACCTGTGCAAACCAGGGATATGTCAGCCGGGATGAAAAAAAATGTTCAGGAAATTCACATCGCTCCGCCACTTGCTGCATGTTCTGGAGCCAGGGAATCTCATGCTAGGAGGTTTAGAGTTTGCCTCCAGGAGAAAAACACTGCAGCAGCAATTCATCCCAGCTGCTGGCAGGAGCATCCTGCAGGTAGCTGCAGCTCCTCAGAGGAGCAGAGCTGATACAGATCATCTCTGCACACTCCAGAGCCAGAGCCCTGCCTGCACCATGGCAACAGGAGTTGTCTTTATGCCATGAAGAGGAGTGTTCACTTAAAGCTGCTGTTCAGCTCTCATATCTGTATCCATATGCCATGTGGAGCAATACTGACCCGTTGGCAGCACCACTTCCTCATCCAAGAAAACATCAAGTCGCTCTCTCCTTGGCTTGCAGTTAGCAGTAGTCTCTCCCACAACGTTGTATTTATATTGGGTAAAGTTCAGGGAGAAATACTACTGGAAACTGTGTACTTTTGGGTAAAGGGGAGGGGAGTGAAGAAGGGAAAATATGTGCTTTTTGAGGAGAACCGAGCTGAATTGACTTAATTCCCCATGGTGACCTGCTGAAAAAGCAAAATGGTGTTCATCTCTGACTCACACAGGCTGGAATGGGGTTGGATTAAGGAAAAAAAAAAAAGGCAGTTAAAAAGATGATGTCTCAGAAAAGTCTGCAGAGGTAGGTGTGAAAAAGTTTGCAGCTTGGTGTCAATCAACTCATTTGCCACAGTTCCCATCAGTGTATTTGAAGTTGCCACAGAGGGTGGGATCTGTGGTGGGAGAAACATTAATAAAGGAATTAATAATTATGTACAGAGCTCTCTGAAAACAAGCTGTCATTGCTGAGCAGAGGGTTTGTGGTATCACAGTGCTAAACAACAGAGAGCTTTGAAGTGAACTTGTTCTTTCAGGTGCCTCCATTTCTCTGATGGACAAAGAGGGCTTGACAGCCCTCAGCTGGGCCTGTCTGAAGGGCCACCTGCCCGTGGTGCGTTCCCTGGTGGAGAACGGAGCTGCCACAGACCACGCAGACAAGAACGGCCGCACGCCGCTGGACCTGGCAGCGTTCTACGGCGATGCTGAGGTGGTGAGTGGCCTGTCACATGCTCAGGGAAAATGGGCATTTGGTGTAAAAGCCATAAAACCGTACAGCTCAGCTTGATGTAGCAATAAACACATGGAGTCCTGGCCCTCCATACGGGAAGGTCCTTCCACAGAGGCTATTCAGAAGATCCCAGAATGGTTTGGGTTGGAAGGGAACTTAAGGACCATCTCATCCCACCCCCTGCCGTGGGCAGGGACAGCTTCCACTATCTCAGGTTGCTCCAAGGCCTGTCCAGCCTGGCCTTGAACACTGCCAGGAATGGGGCAGCCACAACTGCTCTGGGCACCCTGCGCCAGGGCCTCACCACCACCATGGGGAAGAATTTCTTCCCAATACCCAATCTAAACCTACTCTTCTTCAGTTTAAAGCCATTCCCTCTTGTCCTGTCACTCCAGGCCCTTGCCCAAAGTCCCTCTCCAGCCTTCTTAGGGTCCCTTTAGGCGTTGGAAGGGGCTCTGAGGTGTCCCTGGAGCCTTCCCTTCTCCAGGCTGAACAATCCCAGTTCTCCCAGCCTGTCTCCATAACAGAGGTGCTTCAGCCCTTGGAGCATCTCCGTGGTCTTCTCTGGGCTTGCTCCAAAAGGTTGATGTCCTTCCTGTGTTAGCTGGATGCAGCCCTCCAGTCTCACCAGAGACCAGAGCAGAGTAGAGAGGCAGTCCCTGCCCTGATCTGCCACCCACAGTGTACCCTCAGACCCTGTGGAGGGGCTTTTAGCCCAGGCAGTGGAGCAAAACAAGCTTTTGCTGCTCCTACATCCCCAGCAGTGTGTGAGGGTCTCACCCAGGAGCAGAATTGATTGTTGGGCTTCTCATTGCAGGTTCAGTTCCTGGTGGACCATGGGGCCATGATCGAGCACGTTGACTACAGTGGAATGCGGCCCCTCGACAGAGCGGTGGGCTGCCGCAACACCTCGGTTGTCGTGACCCTCCTGAAGAAAGGAGCAAAGATAGGTAGGGACAAGGGGACACTGCCATGGGCTCTGTGCTCAGGCAGGACTCAAGCAGTGGGGCTGACATCTTAAAAAATACAAGTATAACCCAGAGGCAGCCTCAGCCCCAGCCACTGCTTTGCACTCCAAAAGCAGCTGGCGAGTCAGGACTGCTTGGTTCTCTTTAGTAAAATGGGGAGTATATTTTTTTTGCTGTCTTATTATTTAGCAAAAGTTAATCAATAAACAACTGTTTCTTTGGCAAGGTCTTTCCTCTGGTAATGCTTTTTCTATCTTTACTAGTCTGAGTTGCCAAGTGTACTCTGTCCATGCCTTGCTGTGGGCTGCTGCGTTCACTTGCTCTGTGTATGCTTCCAGACCTCAGTGTACCTGCACTGCGCCACACAGCTGCTCACGTTACGTTTTCCTGTGAAAGGGGATTTTGCTGGTGCATTGGCTTCCTTGCTGCCTGCCTCTCACAGCTGCTTTTTTCCTTTCTTTTTTTTTTCACCTTCATCCATTTTTTCCCCCCTCTCTCCTACAACTTTTTGTTTTCTCCTTTCTTTGAAGGTTGTCAGACGTTACCGAGTCGCCCACGAGGTATATCTCATTGCTGTCAGCATCAGCTTCGATCTGATAGCTTTGTCAGCCTTGCTTTCTCCTGTTTGATTTAGCCTGCATGCGTCCCCAACACCTCTAATCTTTTAATTTACCTCACCTTCAAATAATTTTTTTAATGACTGTTGCAGAGAATAACTTGAACTCAAAAACTAACTGCTTTCCCCCAAAATGTAGTGAATCTACTTATAGAATATTGTTGACTTATTCTTCACCCACACTAATGAGTTGTCCCCAAATTTTTGCCACCCTTCTCTCCCAGTATTAGTCCTTGAGATATGATCTGGCTCTGCAGGATGGCCCCTGTGCAGAGCCAGTGTCCCCAACCCAATGACACCTTTGGCACCAGCAGCACTTAGACACAACCTTTTCTTTGTTGTTTTTTCCATCTGAATGGATTTTCTACTCTAGTATTTCACAACTTGTAAGGCTGGAAATCACAGTCCATTTAACCACAAACCACCTATCAACAGTCAAACTAGATTCCCTAGTACACTTGCAGAGATTTTAATTTAGAAATGCTTTTATGTAACCACTCTGATTTTTCCTATGGAATACAGTTTGTTTCCCCCATCCCAGCCTGTTCCACATTCAGCACTGCCCTCTTGTGGAAACAGCTCCATCCTTTCCCAGACCATTGGGATTAGCCTTAATGACTGCAAAGGAAAACCATTGCAATGGGGATGACATTAATTTAAGTGCCAGAGGAATTGTCAAGGTCAGTCATTTGGAGCACCCTTTGACCATGCCAAGTTGTTCTCTCCAGCAGAAGTTCCCACCCCAGGGTATTTTTTTCCACCCAGCTTCCTACCACCCTTGCATTGTATGAGTTCTTTACCCATCATGCATCCTGTACACTACAGGTCCAGCAACATGGGCGATGGCAACCTCCAAACCAGACATCATGATCATCCTGTTGAGCAAGCTGATGGAGGAGGGAGACATGTTTTATAAGGTGAGAAGGGTGGGTTTGGGAACATGAAACAGCTGCAACCTGCAGCATCACTTGGTGTGGGGTTTTGGCCGTGTTAGGTCAGTGGTTGGTCCTCCCCAGCCTAAATGGTTCTGTGATTCTGATGCTGCTGCCTTAACCCATGGCAAGTAAAAGCTCCCTCTCACAGCATTCCTTATGTTCTAAACCAGTGGGTTTGGGTAGTGGGATTGGAGAAGGGGGGATTGATTGCCCAAAGCTGTAACAAAGCTGAAGCAAAGCCAGGTTGCTCTGGACTTTAGCCAGGACTTTATTTCCTCTTTGAAAACAGCAGGACCCAAGTATTTGTTGCAAGTGCTGCTGCCATTGCATCAGGTCTGGCCGCCTTGTCATTACCTAGTGGGCTCACTGCTGGGGAACAAGGCAATGGGATAGGATATCCCAGAAAAACTCCTGGAATAACCTTCTTGCAATGAAAACGTTGTAAGGACACAGCTGGCTTTGTCGTGTCCTTTAGCCCATGGGAGACATTCCACTGTTACAGTTAGAGAGTCTTTTTTTGCTCTGTGTGTATTTTAAGCTGATCTTTAAAACCTGGAGATTTGCACACACACAGAAAATGTGCAAGTACAACAGTGATTCACCGTGAGACTCTAAGGGTGAAGCAGACAATATGCAAAGCTGGCATTGTAACAGGAGTTATCTGCCAAAGATGCATGATACAGCTGAGAAACCGGAGTCCACAAGTTTTTAAAACTCACTATTTGTAGCTGCAAAATTTATGTCTGGGTCATGAGGAAGTGCGTGTGTCCTAGATCCCATCCTGCCCTCTTTCTCTCACCCTGGCTGTCGGCTACCACCCTTCAGGGTGCACATCACCCCATCCCAAAATTAGCTGCCCAAAATAGCAAAAATGAGTCACCTTTGAAGGTGACTGTTGCATACCAATAATTATAAATGGAACCCAGTTAACAGACTTAGATATAGAGTTTTAAACATCTGAAGTCTGCGGAGGGGACTCTCACCCTTTTCGAGTTCAGATCTATGGCAGTCCTTGCTATTACAGAGGATTCTCTAAGCCCCAGAGCTCTGCCCAAAGTCCCACAATTTGTGTTCCTTATCCTCCTGTGTGTGTTAAGCTTTGGGTGGAGAGTGTTTTCCAGGAATGGATAACTGATCACCCAGCTCAAAAGACCATTCAGCCAGGAACCAGATGGAGTTGTATGGAGTTAACACCATTTCTCTGTGTTTCCTGCTGTAGTGTGACAGCTCTGTATGAAGTGGGACATCTCAACTTGCACAAGGCATCTGCCTTCCAGCTCAGATATTCCCTTAATCAAATGTTCTGCCTTTCCTTTCTAAGAAAGAGCTAAATAGTGAAGTTGTGCTTCCTTAGCCACCTAAAACATTGGTGGGGCTGGTGAGTGAGTTCTCTGCAGGGAAGTAAATTTAACCCATGGATTAGTTGTGACATGTTTTCCTTCTAATAGAAAGGTAAAGTGAAAGAGGCTGCCCAGCGCTACCAGTATGCTCTGAAAAAATTCCCCAGGGAAGGGTTTGGAGAAGACCTGAAAACCTTCCGTGAGCTGAAGGTGTCGCTGCTTCTCAATCTCTCCCGCTGTCGAAGGAAAATGAATGTGAGTATCCCCTCTTTTCATGACCTGAAGCACAACCTGATGTCTCTGTGCCTCTGCAGAGACATGTCCATCCCTAATCGTGCTTTGGTCTCTGAGATCTCTCCTCTCTGTAACCTCGTTGTCCTTCACAGATCACTGACGTTTTATAATTCCAAAGCAGGTAGTGATTTAATATGCATTTCAGATGATTAAAAATTCATTGCTGTTTATAGCTCTTTGAATTTTTCATTACTCCCTTTTGATGATGGTCTTCACATCATCACTTGGGGGTGGAGGCATTTTCCAGATTTCTGGGGCAGTGGTGAGGAGGAGCCAGGAGATGTGCTCCTTTGAATACTAATTCATGTCAAATGAAGGAGCATATGCTTAGGGGGTTAGCACTCCGTAGGGCAGTGACTCATCAAAAAACACCCCCACAAGACTCCCTCTCCTACCAGAACTTCCAGATCCCTGTCACTCTCCCCACTCCAATCTGGCAGCATCCAGCAACCAGCTCGTGCAGATGCCTGTTCTGCCAGCACACAAATGCCACCTCCCCCAGCTTGGCATGCAGCGGCTCTCACCTTCACAAATTAAAGTCCCCATAAACTCAAAAAGCAACATCACTAAGGTCATGAGCTAGCAAAGGCTACACTGGAGGGGAAGGAGCTTTTGAAATGCCTTCATTTCTTTTTCTGTGAGGAAGAAAGATGGAAAACAATGGGAATAAAATCTTAATGCTGGTGAACAGACAGCTTTAAACCAGACAACTTTAAACCAGACAACTCACAGCTAAGCAACTCCAGCTCTTGTCCTGTGCTTTGAGGACAAGATTTTTGGTTTATCATTAACTGGGAAATGCCAGGTTTTGTGATAGAAAATTTCAGAGGGTTGTAATTGCTCTTGCATTTTTTGCACCTATAGAGAGACCATAAAGGTACTTGTCTCCCAATTCAATATGTTGGACAATAACTCCTCAGTAACTGCTACTGCAGGTACAAACAGAAGTATGAGCTTCCCCAGGCAGGGCATCCCCATAGCAAGAATTGGCTTCCCAAGTTTTTGAACAAATTAAGAGCAGCACTATTCAGTCCTTTCTCCCACAACTGCTCAGGTCATAGCCCAGCTCAGCAATCCAAAGCAGTGTTTGTTTGTGAAATGGAATCCTCTCTACTGGGAAGAGTTCTTCTTCACAAGTGTTGAGCTTCAGCTGAGCTTAGTGGGACATAAAGCGTTCGGGACAAGGCAAGGGAGGATGGTCACAGAGTCTGAATCAGAGCTGATAGTCTGGTCTGAAGGCACCGCCCCTGGAAAGCACCCAAAGCAGTCCCATCCCACACTGTCACTCTCTCCCTGCTCCCAGACTATCCTCCCAGGTGAGCTGTAGTGGAGAGGTGAGGAACAGTGGGACTGATAGGAGGCCTTTTCTAGGCAAGTCCTGTTTGTAGCTAATGCAGCCCTGTCCTTCATGGGCAGTTTTCTTCAACCCCTCAAAGAATGTCAGTGTGTTCAGGGAAGCACAAGGGCATGGGAAAAGTTTCCTATTGCTTTCAATTATGGAGAAAAATCTTTCATGAGACAACATTCCAGCTTCTGCAAGACCAGATGTTTCCTTAAGACTGTAGGTTGTTGGAGAAGAATTTGCATGCACTTGTTGGGGACACAATGAGAACAGACCCAGTGGCTTGCTGGCCTCTGTAGGTGATGACAGCAACTGGCATCGCCACACGTTTCCATCTTTGGGAATGCCGTTGTAGCTCCCTGGCTGTAAATGGTCCATATGAAATGGATCATATGAATCCATGTGAAACATTCCAATACCATCAAGATTTCCATGCAACATACAATAAAAAAGTCCATACTAAGTTTGTTTTCTTCCCATACCGTATGTATTTTTATTTCTAAATTTATTGTTACTTACCTGCACACCTATTTAAATTACAGGATTTTGGAATGGCAGAGGAATTTGCCAGTAAAGCACTGGAGCTGAAACCGAAATCTTACGAAGCTTACTATGCAAGAGCAAGGGCCAAACGCAGCAGCAGGTGAGGAGGCACAGAGGGAAGGGTGTGAGGGGCTGGTCTCTGCGAGCCTGTCACACCAGCGTAGGCATCCACCCTGCAAAGCCAGGCAGTGCCTCCGTGGGAAGAAATGGCCAAGTAGTGAGATCACAAACTTCCCAAACTCCAAAGTAATGCCCTCCCTCATTTGGTGATTTCTGGATCCAAATGTTTTGAGAAGTTTGCCTTAGTGGAATGTAGATGTCTTTGTCTGGACATCTTACAACACTAGAGACCTGGACAGCAAAGTGGGGTGTTCATTTTCAAAGTACATTTTAGTTTGGCCACAACCTGGACTCAAAGCAAAATATGACTCAGGGCCTGTGTTTTGCAAGACGACAGTCTTGTTCATCACAGTGGTCTCCTCCAGCCTTTAATCTGTGCATCTCTGTCCTGCAGCCTTTTCTGCCTGGCAGATGCTGATGACCAGCTGGGCAGTGGCTGCTGGCAGGCGCTGGCCAGGGAGCCTCCAGCCAGACATTGTGCCCAGGGCACTACAACCAGCTCCTGGAGAGCTGCAGTGCAGGGATCTCCCTTATTCATGTCCCTGAAGGCTAAAATTTGTGAGATTAGATCCATTTGCCATTCCTAATGAGCAGGAGGGCTGCTTGGGAGTCCTGTTCTCAAGGGCTGGGAGTGATGCCACTGCATCTTGGTTTAAATGGCAGCCAGAATGTATCACATGGCAGTGCAGATGTGTGAGCCCCTCTGTGCAACATCCCAGCTCAGCAGACACCACCACTGTGTGACATTCCATGCTGGAGGCAAGTGTGGAACTGGGCCTTTGGCCCAGCTGGTGCAGGTCCACCACGTCCTCATGTGGGAGGTGAAGCCATGACCTTTTCCACAGAGGAGCCCTGCGAGCTGAGCCACCTACACCTCATCCTTTCCCTTAATGGTTTCCTCTCCATTGTTCCCAAAACATTTGTGAGAAACCTTAAGACCCATGTTCCTCTCCAGATGATATCAGCCTCCCACATACCGGTGTCCTTTTCTCCCTGGGTCTCTACAACAGAAACTGTCACCACTTTGGCTCTGCTTCTCCCTGTCCCAGTCTGTGCCCAGCAGCACCCCTGGGGTCACACAGCTAGTGGAAGAGGAGGCTTTTCCTTTCTTCCTCTTCATGGTCTTCAAGAGCTTATACAAAAGATCAGGCCAGTGTTGGGGGGAATTCACTGATGGGGGAGGTTTTCCCCCATCTGGGTGGGTTTTCTCAGATCACAATCATGTTCAAACACATAGTTTTGCTCCAAAGTGAACAGTGTGCCTGTAAATGACAATCCACTTCCCCAAACCTCCACAACCCTGTTACACCTCCTACTCTGGCCTTTCCCTCACAAAGGCTTCCCCGGACAGCTCGCAGCCTCCAGCATATTGCTCAATTGCTTCATTCCAAAGAAGTTAGCCAAACCCACTGCAAAACTGGAGAGACAAGCCTTGCTCAGAGCACTGACCCGTGGGAGACCCTAAGCTCCAGAGCCAGCCCTGACGCTGTGTGGTCTTGGCGTCAGGCAGAAGTTAAATTTTTACTGGCGTAAGTGGTTGCAGCTCCATCGGAGGTTGTTTATAGCAGTGGTGAGCTGGACTCGTGATCAGTGTGTTGGTGTCCCCTTTGCTGGTGCAGCGGGGAAGCTCATGGTGGTGCTGGGGGGTGGGAGTAATTAATTAGCCCCTAAAGCACACTGCAGAGCTTATGCTAGCGTGTTTGCTAGTCTGGGTTGTGCCATCTCAGGACTGTGTTCCACTCTTCTCCAGAATTTTCCTTCTGTTTGGATAACATAAATCTGAGGGAAGCCCATAAGGCAGTGTGTGAGAGGCACAGCAAGTGGTAGCAATCACACGTCTCCCTCAGTAGTACGCACAAGCCACTTTATCCCCCTGGAATCTCTAAAACCAGCTCCATCTAAATCCAGAGTAATTCCAGTTCTCATTTCTGTCCCTTTGTCAAGCAGGCAGTTTTCAGCAGCCCTGGAGGACCTGAATGAGGCTATCAAGCTGTGTCCCAACAACCGTGAGATCCAGCGGCTGCTGATGCGGGTGGAGGAGGAGTGCAGGCAGGTGCAGCAGCAGCAACAGCAGCAGCAGCAGCAGCAGCAGCAGCAGCAGCAGCAGCAGCCACCACTCCCAGCAGAGCCAGAACCTGAAGCCCAGCGTGAAGAGCTGTATTCTGTGCAAGATATCTTTGAGGAAGAATACCTCGAGCAGGATGTAGAAAACATTTCCATTGGCTTGCAGACAGAGTCCAGGCCAAACCAAGGGCTGCCCATCATCCAGAGCCCACCCCCATCTCCAGCTCACAGGGACTCAGCCTATATATCTGGCTCACCTCTTGGCTCTCATCAAGTCTTTGATTTCAGGTCCAACAGCTCTGTGGGTTCACCGACCAGGCAGGGGTACCAGTCCACATCTCCTGCTCTGTCTCCGACACACCAAAACTCACATTACAGACCCAGTCCTCCACACACATCCCCGGCTCACCAGGGCTCCACTTACCGCTTCAGCCCCCCTCCTGTTGGAAGCCAAGGGAAGGAGTATCAGAGCCCACCACCATCTCCCCTTCGCAGAGGCCCCCAGTACCGCGCGAGTCCCCCGGCAGAGAGCATGAGCGTTTATAGGTCACAGTCCGGCTCCCCAGTCCGTTACCAGCAGGAACCCAGTGGGGTCACCCAGCTCCCTGGCAGACCCAAGTCTCCGCTGTCCAAGATGACGCAGAGATCCTTCCAGATGCCCCAGCTCCCCGTGGCCGTGCCTCAGCAGGGGCTGAGGCTGCAGCCAGCCAAGGCACAGATCGTGAGGAGCAATCAGCCCAGCTCTGCCGTCCATTCCAGTACCGTCATCCCAACTGGTGCATACAGCCAGGTTGCCCACTCGATGGCCAGCAAGTACCAGTCATCATCAGGGGACGTGGTGGTCAGCCAGAGCAGGCTGGTTTACCAGGGCTCCATTGGGGGCATCGTGGGTGACAGCAGGCCCGTGCAGCACGTGCAGGCGAGTCTCAGCGCCGGAGCCATCTGTCAGCATGGAGGGCTGGCCAAAGAAGACCTTCCACAGAGACCGTCCTCGGCATACAGAGGGGGGATGAGATACAGCCAGACACCTCAGATTGGGCGAAGCCAGTCTGCTTCCTACTATCCCGTGTGTCACTCGAAGCTTGACCTGGAGCGTTCTTCCCTCCCTGCCAACCAGCTGGGCTCTCCAGATGTGTCTCATCTCATAAGAAGGCCCATCACAGTCAATCCCAGCGAAATCAAGCCTCACCCACCGACTCCAAGGCCCCTGCTCCACTCTCAGAGCGTCGGCCTCCGCTTCTCCCCTTCCAGCAATAGCATCTCCTCCACCTCCAACCTGACTCCCAACTTTCGCCCCTCTGCTTCGATTCAGCAAATGGAGATTCCCCTCAAGCCAGCCTATGACAGATCATGTGATGAGCTGTCTCCAGTGTCCCCCACGCAGGGGGGCTACCCCAGTGAGCCAGCCCGTTCCCGGACCACGCCGTTCATGGGAATCATAGATAAAACTGCTCGGACTCAGCAGTACCCCCACCTCCATCAGCAGAACCGGACCTGGGCTGTGTCGTCAGTGGACACTGTCATTAGTCCTACGTCTCCTGGCAATCTGCCCCAGCCAGAATCCTTTAGCCCACCCTCTTCAATCAGCAACATTGCCTTTTATAACAAAACCAACAATGCACAGAATGGCCATTTGCTAGAGGAAGACTATTACAGCCCCCATGGGATGCTGGCCAATGGGTCCCGGGGAGACCTCCTGGAGAGAGTCACCCAAGCCTCCTCATACCCCGACGTCAAGGTGGCAAGGACGCTGCCTGTGGCGCAGGCCTACCAGGATAACCTGTACAGGCAGCTCTCCAGGGACTCCAGGCAAGGGCAGACATCCCCAATCAAACCAAAGAGACCATTTGTGGAGTCTAATGTGTAAAAGAAGCTTGTTGGAGTGAGACCCTCATGTTTTCAGCACACACTTCCAAGCTTGATTTCCATGCATATTATTATTATTATTATTATTATTATTATTATTATTATTATTAATTTTTATTTTATTTTTATCTCTCTTTGGTAGCTACATGACCAAGTTTCTCTGGTACTTTATGTGGTGGTCAGACAGCCATGCACGTGCTCCAGCCCTTTCGTTCCCCAGCTGACTTTGAAGCCAACATCAGCTGAGCCAGTATCGTTTGCCCAATTCCAGCAAAGTTCCAACCAGGATATCTTAGTCCATGGTGCAGGGTGGTCCAGAGATATCCCTACATACTGGGAGGTAACCAGCTCTTTTTCAAGAGACAATTGCCTTGGATTTAAATTGGTTTATTTTGTCTCAGCACAAGGTCTTACTCAACTCTGGTGGGAATTCCTAGGGAATTCCACAGGAGCCTTTCCCCCATGCCAGCCAGGTCATTTGGTTCTTTGCCCCAAAGAGCAAATTACCCTCAGCAAGCGAGGGCATGATGTGATTTAACACCAGTAGCTATGCACAGCACCCACAACACCCATCCTGATTCTGCTGGTTTAGAGTGTTTTCCTTCTTCATTTAACTGTCGTTGGCCAGAAGGGGTGGGAATCACACAGCGCTTCACTTCTTTCCAAGTACTTACCAGGTGCCCCCACACTGATCTCTTTGTTCTGGGGCATTTTACAAACATTGAGGGATTAAGGTTGGCCCTTTATTATGTACTTTAATCAGCCAAGGAAGTGGCCAGGAACCTCTTGCGCATGAACTGGAATTGCACTAATGTCTTCACACCGTGGGCAGACTGCACCTCACCCACAGCGCTTGCACAGGGTGGGTTAGCATTGGGGCCTTCATTGGTGGGGGATTTATCACCTGCAAGGAAAAGCAAAAATCTAACTTAGAAAATGGTATTCAAGGAAGAAAATTTCATTTTTTAATTTGGATTTTACATTGTTTTATGATGGGGATGCAGAACATGGCATGGTGGTCCCAAAAAAGGAAGGGTCCTTCTGCATTCCCAGCCCTGCAGAATCCCTTCCCTCTGGCTCGCTTCTGCTGGGAAGGAGGGGCTGTAGCAAGGGCTATGCTCCTCTAAGGTCCTCTGTTCCCAAATCCTGGAAAGCGACACCGTGTTCCATATCTGTACATGGTAGTGTACAGATACGTATTGCTTTTTGAGGAGCTGTAGTTAACAGAGACTTATTTATAATTTATTTATGTTACCTATTTCAGGACATTTTCCAGTTTGGGTTGGGTTTTTTCTATTATTTTTGGTTTTTTAAACAAATGCAAGTCACATCAAGACAACATGAAAAATGGGCCGGTTCCAAAATCCTTTTTATAGGATTTTCAATAATTTTTCAATTATTCACTGGAAATTTCTTTTGATGTGGGGGGAAGAACTTCCTTTACCAATTCCTTTATTCCTGGTGGGTTTATAATCTGCCTTTTCTATTTATGAGGGTGAAGGGTGGGGTGACAGGAGGGAGAGTGATAACCCTGTAGCTTCTTTTAAAGCAAACTAGTGCCTGTGCCCGATGCCGAACCTCACTCATATCAACTCTTCGGAGTGATCTCAGTGCTGAGCAGGGGAGCAATACCTTTCGGGGTCTCCAAAGGGCTACTGCGAATGGATTGCAAGATTTCTTGAACCAAATCATGGGCTCCAGCCTCCACTGGTGTGAGCGAGCATATCCCAGCCCCACATCGCTGCAGCTGCACCCATTCACACCAGCTCAGGACAGGGTCCAGAACTCTTTAAGCAAACCCTGGCTTCAGTGAGGCTTTTTTTTTTTTTCCCTGCGTGTGGCTCAGCACATCTCGTTGCACATTTCATTGCCTAATTTGTTCAGATCAAGCTAGGTCGTGCACACCTTGGGCCAGGGGAGATTTGTGTCTCATAGATACATGGAGAGCATTCGGAAGGCAGGGTTCCCCTGAGTTTTGGAATTTTGGGTCTCTCTTGGGCTATTTGGTCTTTGTCCAAGCCAGTATTTGGATTGAGGTTGGTATTTTCTTCCTTGAGGTGCAACCCAGTGCTGACTCTTTGCTTTATCCCAGGGCTTTGTAATGTAGGGGGCAGGCTGGGACCCCCTTGGCGGGCCAGATCCCCCGCGGCCGCAGGGACACCCAGCTCTGTGCACTGTTTCTCTCCTTGCAAATGGGGTGTGATGGTTTGCTTTCTTCCTCTCTTTTTTGAAACAATATGGTCTGTTTTGTAAGGAATAACCAGTTTCTCCTCCACATCCAACATGCCCATAGCTGGGAAATGTATCCTGGGTCTGATAAGCATCAGTCACTTTGCTCAGCACCTCTCATCCCCCAGCTTTCTGCCTGAGTGAGTGGCTTCCTACCTTTAGTTGCTTCTTTGAAAGGAAAAAGTAATCCAGTTCAGCCCTGTCCCTGTTGTATCCGGCCGAGTGAGAGACGCTGCGGCCGCAGGCGCATTCTCTCCGCTGCGACGGCAACGGGCTGGTCCAGGAGCAGCAACGGGAGAACCGCCTGTGCTTTGCTTTCGCTACTCACTGCCTTGTGCTCCCAGTCCTGTCCTTCAAAACGTCCCCTCACAGCACTTCTGTGTTTAACTTTTGGGTTTCTGAAGATGTTTTAAGGGAAAAAGAAAACAGCTCACACTTCTAACACAAACACGAAGCTGAAGAAGGCTTAAAACACTGCGGCGTGCAGGTTTTTTCACAATTCCACGTTACATTTTTCACAGGATTCTTGCACTAACGGTTTTCCATCTGTTCTCTCTGTAAATGGGTGCACTTTACTGTTTGAGTTTGTTACTATGATAAATACTGGATATTTAAGCGTGAGTAGTGTCTCCATTAGAAAAATAGCAAAACAGCTCTTGTCTCTTAGTGTATTTTTAAAAAAAAAAAGAAGAAAAAAGAAAAGAAATGCAGCAATGAATCATAACATTTATAGCACAAGAACTGACTCCTGTATATAAGCATCAACAGATTGAGTAATTTTTGAATACAAAATTATTTGCAGTGGGTTTAAAGCACTTTCCCAGCAATTCTCTTAGGGACAGTTGAGACAGGATGGCTGCTGTGGTCACCGAGTGGGTAAGGAGCACATTTCTTCCTGGAAAAGCTGTTCTTGCTCAGTCCCCTGTGTCTTCAAAGTCATGATTTGGGCTTTGCATGAGGAGAAGCAGGGATCATGCCATGTTGTGCTGGCATGGTCCTGTTGTGCTTGTGGGATCTTACCTGAGGGCCCTTCATCCTCTACTCTTAGATCTAGGTCTGACAGGCCCAGGCCACACTGTGGGATCGCAGTGGGATACAGACATGGTGCTGTCCTGTCTGTCTGTGCTATGTATTTAATTACTCCTTGAGTAATTAAGATGCAGGACAATGCTGCCAGCTGGTGCCTTCATCCCCATCCAGCTGCTGTGGTATCACTGGCAAACCTCGTCTTTGAGCAAGTAGGGTTTTGGGTGCACCAAGTAAAGCAGGCTCGTGATGACATTGAAACTCCAGTTTCAGTTTTTGGGGTGCATGGGGGCGGTGATGCGAAAAGTGGTGCTGAAGCTGACCCCTTTCTTTAGTCAACCTTCCCACCAGGTGTCTCTCATCCTCACCTGTGGCTGCTCTGAGAGGCAGGTCTGCTGCCACAGAACTGGAATCTTCCCTCCCAGCATTGGGAGTGGGTGTCTGCCCCATCCCTCAGTGGGAATTCATTGGCTCTTGCTTTGTGTCCCAGGTCAAGAGGATGCTGTGGTCCCAGGGGAGGAGACGCCCACCTGGTGGGGGGCTCTGCAAGGTCCCCCCAGCCAGGACGGGAGTGGCATCAGAGGGCTTTGAACATAGTCTGGAGTGGGCAGCGAAATGCTTAGAAAAGGGGGGGTTTACACAGACAGATCCTTTGGGGATCCATCTCCAAAGAAGGCACAGCCCGAGCTGCCCTCTCTGTGTTGCTGTCTGGGAGGACTGTGCTGCTTCCAACAATCCGAGACGTGTCTGTCCATCTATCTGCTGTGGCACCAGTGCCTGGCTGGGTCTATCCAAGCACTAACTTTTTGGTTACTTTTCTTTAACCTGGCTGTAAAGAAAATCATGTGGCTGTGTGAACGTGTTGCATATGCCAAACACTGGAGCCGCACTGGGATTAGGTCCAGAACAAGGGTGGGTACTAAAGTGGGGACGATTCAGTTCCCTTTACAAAGGTTGCTGTATATTCAGGGTTAAGCTGTAGAAGTCTAGCTAAAACCGAAGTGCCAGCTCCGCCTTATCTAGAGAACCGAGCGAGCCAGCGTGCCTGCTCATCCTCCGCCTTCCTCACCTGGGGGGTCCATGGTGAGCTGTCACAAGCTTCTTGGTGGTTGTACTTTGCTTAAGTCTTGGGAATTCAAGATAACTCTTCTACCAGGATATTGGTGTTTAACCAAGGGCTTAGGAGAAGAGCTGCTGTACCCGCTGGGACCTCTGCGGATTGATGCTTTCGCCCTGTGCTGGCTGCACCACGTGGGCTGGTAGGAGGTGTGTTGGACGCAAAGCACAATGGTTGAAAGTGAATCTGCATTTTTTTTCAGCTTTGTGTGAATAATTGCTGGATTTTCATTCAATCAAACTCTTTTTTCTAATATAAACCACTAAGGGCTCAATTCTTTAGCAAGATGCGTTCGTGTCCAACTCCTGACTATACAGCTGGATGTCACCAAAGCTGGTACAGACCGGCCCAAGAGGAACACGGCGAGCACGGCCGTGACCGGGAAAGCCAACAGACACCCAACCCACCTGCTCTATCCTTCCTCCTGTTCATTTTCTAGCTGTCACGGTACTGGGGAGTCAGCAGCCAGGTCCCATCTGATGGGATCACATCCTGTGGTTGTCAAAACAGAGGGCTGCTTTGCCAAAAGACTCTGTTCCTTTGGGTAATGCTGTCTGGAGACAGCAGTGGGGAGACGGGTCAGGTTCGGGATGGGTAGGTGGGAGAGCCTCATGCCCAGGGTGCTGGGTCCCCGCAGGTCTGCCTTGCTGTGCACTGCTCAGCCAGACACTGGGAGCAGCACTGTGTGCTACATAAAGTCCATTGTGTTGCTACACCAATAACCCAGAAACTCGTGTGGACTCTGCCAGTACTGCCAGGCTCATTCCTGTCCAGCCTTTTCTTTGCCATAGTGTTGCATTCAGCATTCCGTCTCCTTTCTGTCTTCACATCTGAGAGGATCTGAGTTGGGTACAAACACATCCAGTACACCCGCCTTGTGCTTTGTACAACTCCCTGGTTGCCATCCTCTGAGACACTTGCTGGGAAGATCTTTAAGACACTTAAATTTTCCTTTAGCTTTTCTATAATTCTGATGTAAAGGACTTTCTCTCTGTACAGTATATTATCCAATGCATGTTCTGTTCTCTCTACTGATATATTGAACACCACACAGTTGTGATATTGTGCAGTGGGAAGAGCAGCCCCTGCCGACAGCAGAGGCCTTCGCCTCTCATCTCTAAGGAAAGAAGAAAACATATTTTTTCCTTTGCTGTATTTGCTTGAGCAGAGTTTTCTTGTCTGTACATGTGAGCTGTGAGATAGATGTGAAAAGTTCAAAAGAATGCATTCCCCCCTCCAATGTATACAGATTGTAATCTGTACAATGAAAACTGTATGTATGAAAAAATGTACTTATTTATAAATGGTTAACACTTGGAAATGGTGTCTGGGCTGCTGTTTTTCCCATGCTGGGGTCAGTGAAAGAATGTTCTGATGCTTCTCAGTGTGGAAATGATAGGGGGTCTCACAGTCACTGTATGGGGATGGAGACAGGGGCCTGGCACCACCAGGAGAAGGAGGAGACAGAGGCAGTGCTACTGCTACCACCAGCAAAGCTCATATAATAATAATGTAGTGGATAATAATTATGGCCAGACCCTAGAGATGTCCTCGTGAGGTCCCTTACACAGCCACCACTGAGCTCTGCAGTACTGGACAGGACAATCCCATCCCTAATGCCCACCAACCCTCCCCAGCCCCTCAGACAGCTCCTCTCCCAGCCACCCTCCCTATGTGGGGACTTGGGAGTGCCCTGAAACTGTGGCCTGGGCGGTAGCAACAGGAGGAGGACAAGGTTAGCTGCAAACATTTATTAGGTTGAGAGCATCCGCTGAGCAAACATCACACGTGAAGAGAAGACACTACAGACATAAAGCTGCTGAACCTGCACAGACATGGGGTCACTCTGAACCCCTGGGGAGCCCTCTGGGGGAGTGTCCCCCACACGTGGCTGTGCTGAAGGGTGAGGGGCTGCCAGTGAGTGAGAAATCCTGGTGGGGGCAAACATCCCCTCTGCCCATCGGCACTGGCAACAGGCTGTAGGCTTTGCCTGCCCACAGGGTGGAAATCTGTGCTCCCACTCTGTCCTCAGAGCAGGGAAGAACCTGGACACCCCCCTCCTTCATGCCTCTGCCACTCCCTGTCCTGCCTGCAGCACTGCCATCCCCACGGGGCTAGGACAGGCTCAGGGGTCACCAGGGGCTGCGCAGGGCAGATCTGAGGACTATTAAGGCCAAGCAAGGCTGAGTCCAGTGGGCAGCATTGCACCAAGCGTGTCCTTCCCCAGCTATTCTTGTCACCCTGGGCCAGGCAGAGACACAAACCACCAGGAACAGGGTGCACAGGAACATCTCAGACATCACAAGGGGCCCATACCAGAGACCAGGAGCTGGGGACTTCACTGGCTGCCACCACCAGGGCTCTCACCCTCTGTCAGGGTCTTGAAGTCCATGGAGAGGGCCAGCTCCTCTGCCAGTGGCGGGCACTTCCACTCCTCCCGTGTCAGCACGTAGCCCACCACCAGCCCGAAAGCCACCAGCAGCACTCCCAGAGTGTTGGCCAGGACACCCTCGGGCACAAAGTGGCTGTAAGAATCACTGTAGGAGTGGAGAGGGATGCTCAAGACTCAAAGGATGGCTAGCATGTCCCTATCCTGGCTGGGACCCCCTCCTCATCCTCATCATTCAGGCATACACCTTGGGAAAGGTCCCTTCCCCCAAATCAGAGCAAGAGAGGAGCGTTGGTGTTCAGCTCACTTTTGGGAGAGACACTTGGTGACAGCACATAAAACTTGGGGCACAGTCCTGTACTGGGGCTATAGGCAGCCCAGTACCTTCCCTGCCAGAGTGGCTCCTGGGGTGCCCCATAGCCCTGTCCCCACAGAGCTGGGGCTGAGGGGACCCCAGTGTGCAGCAGGGGCCATCACTGTGAGCTCCAGCTGCGAGGGTAGAGGCCTCAGGGACATGAGTGTCCTGGGATTTCTGCGAACAACTGGCCCCAGGGAGGTGACACAGGGCAATTTATTGACATTCCTAAAGAAAGCTGTCTCGAAGGATCCAGCCCTTCAAACATCATCTGGTAAGTGACTCAGCAGCAGCAGAACTAAAGGCCTCCAGGGGAGATTTAAGAGCCACAGATGGAGCAGGGACTGAGGCATCCCTTTGTTAGGGGCCTGGGGGCCACCCCCCCACTCCAGCTCAGTCACCCACCTGATTTTGAAGAGGAGCATTTCAGTGATGCCCAGCAAGCAGGAGGTGATGGAGAGGATGAAGAGGGTGATGCCAAAGAAGATGTGCTGGGGCTTGTACCGTCCTCGCAGCAAGAAGGAGGCACCGGGGAACAGAAAGAAACCACAGCCCAAGAGCCACTGTGGGGGCACGGAGATGTCACAGGTGCTACAGAGTCCCTTCCCTCCCGGGGGAGCCAGGAGCTCCCCAGCCCTCACCTGCAGGAGGTAGAGCACAAAGGTGGCCATCCCGCACCAGGAGTGCAAGCTGTGCATGTTGGGGATGCCCTTGGCCTGGTGCGACTCGAAAACAGCGATGATGCCTGCAGAGAAGAGCCCGTCACCACCTCATCCTGCCCCATCCACCCAGCCCAGCCCAGCCCAGCACTCACCCACGAGGGCAATGACCAGTGCCAGGCCATGGAGCAGTGCGTGCAGCACCTTGGTGGAGCGCTTGGCTTCGTGCCTGAACACCCGATAGACCAGGAGAGCTGGACAGAGAGGGTGTATGAGCATCCACAGGGATCACCCACCTCCCTGGCACCCAGCATCACCCACGTGTGCTGGAGCATCTTCCCCGTGTCTTTTGTCACCACTTTGTCCCCTTCATTCCCTGCCCGAGCACAGCTCCAGCGTGGAGGCTGCAGCTGGGACAGGGCATGTGTCCCACCATCCTGCTCACCGTCACCTTGGAGGAACACCATGCCCAGCACCATGCAGAGGGGGTGGGCGTTGAACTGGAGGGGGCTATGCCAGGCCACGCCGCCGCGGTAGCGGCCCAGCCAGGCGCCCGTGGTGGCCAAGAGTGTCAGGCCCAGCAGCTGCGACACGGCCACGTAGGCCGAGAGCCCGGTGGGGCTGGCGGGCGGCGGGGCCCCGTCCATGGCGGCCTGCGGGGACAGAGAGGAGGGGGCAGCGAAGCCACGGTGGCCCCGTGTGGCAGCAGGTCCCGGCTGGCCGGACCTGGGGCAGGGTCCTGCTCCGACCAGCGTCCGGCACCTCCGCTCCACCCTCACCTGCCACGGAGCCGGACGCTTCCTGGTCTCGCTGCGTCAGCCACACCTGGAGGTGGCTCCCGGCTGTCACGGCACACCCACCGCCCTGCTCCCGCACCTCCTGCCTGCTCCTGGACTCCTGTCCAATCCTCCTGCCCCTGCCTGCCTGCTCCTGTCCTTTTTCCCCTGCCTATTCCTGCCCATTCCTGCCCTCCTGTCCAATCCTCCTGCCCCTGCCACTCTGCTCCACTCCTTTTTCCCAATCCTTCTGCACCTGCCTATGCCCTGCCTGCCCCATTCCTCCCGTCCCAGCCCTCCTACCACAACCGTCCCTCCATCCCTATCCCTCCATCCTTGTCCCTCTGTGCCTGTCCCTTCCTCCATCCTTTTCTCTTCATCCCCATCCCTCCAACACTGTCCCTCCATCCCTCTCCCTCCCACTCCATGCCCATCCCATGTCCCACCTTCAACCCCTACCCAGCCCACCCAGTCCCAGAGCCCCACAACAACCCCCAAACCCTGATAGAGGAAGGCAGCGCAGGGGCGAGGGAGGGACCCCCTCCATGACAAAAGCAATGGCCCCTGGGGACATGGGGCTGCGTGAACATCTATGCCGGTTTGGGTGGTACAGACACGTGGTGTCACTCAGCCACAGCTACACCAGAGACCCGTCCCACGGCCCCCACAACTCACCTGCACCGTGCTTTGTGCTGGATTATCCCTCGGTGGATCAGTCACCTCCACCACTGCCACAGCCACCTCTCCTCTTCCCCGTCACCCAGAGCCAGCAGGTCCTAGTCCCAGGGTCCAACGTTCCCCCTCTGTACCAGCCCCACTGTGCTGCCTCTGGGGAGGAGCCCCCAGCCAGATGTGGCAGATGGACCCACGGTGCTGCCAGGACTGAGGGGGGCGTGGAGAGGGGGAATGCATTAAGACCATGCACACACTTTATTCCCAGCCACCTTTATTGGATCAGCCAGATAAGTGGGTTAAGGGAATTGGTTTATCCCATTAAGTTGCACTGTAGAGGCCGCCTGTGTCCAGCCTCACTGCCCGGGGCTATGGCTGCTCCGTGGGACTGGCAAGGCAACCAGGCTAGGGGGGAACAGTGAGAGGCACCGGCTCCCCTCATATCACAAGAGCCTCCCCCAAACTCTCATCACAGCAAGAGGCTGCTGGCACCCCCGGGGGTTCCAAATGGGGGCCCATGTAGCCCTTTTCTGCCCTATCACCAGATGCAAACATCTGGCCCTGCTGGCACTCAGGGCAAACCCAGTCGCCAAGAGCACTGAGGATGCAGGAAGAGGAAATGAGCACCCCTGACCACAGGGGCTGGCAGCGGAATACAGGGAGTACCTGCTGGGAACGGGATCTTCTGAATTGTCCATTAGCCACCACGGAGTCCTGGGAAAGCTGGGCGTGACTGGACCCCTTCACCAGGACCTGCCTGTTCCCTTCCCAACTGCCACTCCCCCTGCACCCACAAGCACAGCCCCAGTTCCCCCTCTCCCAGGGAAAATCTAGGGCTCCTTACTTTTGGTGGGAGATTTTCTCTGGTTACATCCTCCCCACGTGGCCTGAGTGGGGGCGGGGGGGGCGCCGCCGTGTGTGCATCCCACAGCCCGGCAGCCCCTCACTGTGGCCTCTCAAAAATCCCGGGCGCCCGGGGAGCGTCCCTGCTCTCCATGGGAGCTGTAGGCTCATGCAGGGGAGGGGGTTCATTCCAGTTCATAGCTGGGGAGGGTCTGAGTGATGCATTGGGGGGTTGGAGGCAGACACCCACGCAGCCCCCCCGTGTCCCCGAACCCTACCTGTAGGCACCGGGTGGTGCTGCCTGTGCCAGGCCCAGCGATGACAGTCTGAGCAGGGACAGGGCCACTGCGTTGGCACGGCAACGGAGCGATAGCAAAGCGAGGGGAAGCGGCACCCCCAGCACGGCGGCAGAGCGAGGGTGTCACTGCAGGCAGGAGCAGAAGGCAGGGGGGCTGCAGAAGCGGGAGGGGGGATCACCGGGAAGTGGCGAGTGAAGTCTGTATACTCTGGGGACAGTCCCCAAGGAGATGAGTCACTGACAAACGTGTGCGACCCCGCTCCCCCCAGCTGTTCCAGGCACTCATCTGAGCCCCCGCACCAGCCCAGCCCGAAACAACGTCAGGATGCCTCAAGCCCTACTGGGTCAGCCCCAGGACTGTCCCTTGCACAAGGACTTTGCCACCATTTAATTTGTGTTTGGGCCTTGCACGCGTGTGGCTCATCCCTGCAGCCACCAGAAGTACCAGGGTGACATACTGGGGACCAGCAGCCCTTGGCTGAGCTGGTGGATTCGGGCATGGCAGAGGGGTGATAAAGCCCCCCCGACATCCACCTGCCCCACCGGGAGCCCTTCCAACTCCGCCGGGTACATTCTGCATTCCCCATGGGAAATCCTTGAGGGGAAAAAGGCCTGGAGAAAGGATATGAAGCGAAGTAGGGAGAATTGGGGGAAGAGGAGGGGTGTCCAGCTCTTCCTGGCTACAGCAATAGCAAAGTCAGGGCCCTGATGCAGCACGGGGCAGAGTCCCAGAGCCACCACCCCGAGCAGAGGGAGGTGAGGTACAGGACATGGGACGGCCTCTGGCACGGCCAGAGGATCCACTGACGTCGCCCAGCCTGCGCTGGGGCTTTATCACCGTTTGGAAAATGATTTACCAGAGTCATCCGCTACAGCCATAAAAGCCACAATAAGCTGCAAAGGACGAGTTGGGGGAAGAGGAGGGGTGTCCAGCTCTTCCTGGCCAGGTGCGGGCAGGGTCCTCCGGNCACCCCACTCCTTGCCGTGGCTGTGTGTCCGTGTCCCTGTGGCTGTCCCTGTGTGCGACACCACTAGATGTCACCCGGAGCCCGCGGCGCTCAGCGCACCGGGGAGGGAGGGACGGCCGAGAGGATCTGGAGCATCCTCGGCCCTGGATCGTCCGCGGGAGCCGGAGGAACTAGGCATGGACCGGGCGGGAACGGCAGCATCCTTAAGGCTGGACCCCCAGAGGGACCCGGGGCACCCCCCGAGCCAGAGCACCCATGGGAGCCAGTGCACCCTCACTCCTGGCGAGGTTTGCAGCACCCTCTGCCCTGGACCACCTATGTGAGCCGGAGCATCGTGGGACCTGGAGTGGCTGGTGGGATCTGGTGCTTCCCTGGTGCAGAAGATCAGGTATAACAGCCTCTCTTGGGATGCAGGGCTGTTCCCCCAGCCCTTCTCTTGGGCACTCGGGACTGCACTCACCCACACAGAAATCCCGAGAAAAGGCAACCGAAGTCCCAGCTCAGACTTCCACCAACATTCCCATTCTCTTTTCCCACCCACCAGGGACTTGTGCCTTGGGGCACAAACCCCAGCATCTGGGGACCCACTACCACCACCGCCACGGTGTAAGTCAGCAGAGTCGAAACCCCGATGCAGCCCCAGAGCCTGATGGACACCTGACACAGCAATAGCAAAGTCCGGGCCCTGATGCAGCACGGGGCAGAGTCCCAGAGCCACCACCCCGAGCAGAGGGAGGTGAGGTACAGGACATGGGACGGCCTCTGGCACGGCCAGAGGATCCACTGACGTCGCCCAGCCTGCGCTGGGGCTTTATCACCGTTTGGAAAATGATTTACCAGAGTCATCCGCTACAGCCATAAAAGCCACAATAAATTGCAAACCTTGAGCCGTTGGGCTGTGCCGTGGCTGGGATGGGCCGGCAGAGCAGAGGGAAGATTCCCCCCTCCACGGCCCAGGTGAGACCCTTGGAAAAGCCTCAAAGGGGATGAGATTTGGGGATTCATCCTTTAGAATATTTCGCAAGGCGTAAAGCTTTGCCCTGCTGTGAGCAGCACTGTGTAACCCAATACCAAACAGCTTTAGAAATGTTTATAAACATGTGTCCAGCTGAACTATCTCAACTTCTAGCAGAACAAGGAAAGAGAGCAGCCCTCAAACCTTCAGGATGAAGTGGATGTGGATCTTGTCCCATCCGCACAGCAGGGACAATGGCAGTGTTTGCTGAGAGGCCACGGGAGCAGCCTATCCAGGGACTAATGAGCCCCTTCCCTGCCGAGTTCCTCTTACCAGGGAGCAGCAGCCATTTGTAACAAGATCTTTAATTAAAGGCACTGCCAGGGGCATAATGGCTTTATTAAATCTGCCTGAGCTTTCCCTGAGCTGGAGGTAATGAAATCCACCTGGCACATCTGGGATGGGGATGTGCTAGTCAGGGACCAGAACCAGTGCTGGCTGTCCTGACATGGATCTGCAGGGTAAGGAGATGTTTGGGACTGCTTGAGCTGCTCAGGGATGTTCAGGGATGTTCATGACTGCTGATGGATGCTCACGGGATGCTCAGGAATGCTTGGGACTGCCTGAGAATGTGCAGGGATGCTCAAGAGTGCTCAGGGATGTTCAGGGGATGTTCAGAGATGCTTAGAAGTGTTTAAGGATGCTCAGAGATGCTTGGGACTGCCACAGCTTCCTTCAGATCAGTGAGTTGAAGTGGCTCAGCAGATGCTGCTCCAGCTCCCCAGCTATTGGCTGAGCCTGGCACACACTCCAGGTTTGTCCTGGGCTGTCAAGAATCCAGGGATCAATAAGAGCATCATCACCTGAAATTCATCGTAAAACCAGCAGTTCATGTCCTTGCCCAACTGCTCCTCCCACCCTGGCATGCGCAGCTTCTCTCTCTCCACCACAGATTAGCAAATAGCCATTTTGCTGATCTAACTTCTTTTGGTTGTTTTTTTTTTTTTATCTCCTTCCTAAATCAAATTTTTATCGCTAAGAAATGCTAATTTGCAAGATGCCTCCCGGAGGATTGCAATTCAAGAGCCCAGCTGCCTTGGAGGAGTGAAGTTGCCACCTCAAACAACCTCAGCTGCTGCTGTTCCATGTGAAACCCCAAACCTGGGGCTAAATTATCAGTTTTTCACAAAATATAAGAGAAAAAAAATAACATCAATGTTGGAAGGCTCTGTGGCTGCCAAGAGGGTGACTGAGGGGTGGCCCAGGATTAAGCACTGGGTCATATCAAGAGGGTCGATCCCCAGTTCCCTAGGGTGCTGTGAAGGCTGGAAAATGGGTGATTCCCAGCTGGGGCAAAGCTTCCTCAAGAACCTGACGCCTTCCCAGTCTGCGAATCAGCTGGAAAAAGCTCTGGTTCTCCTGGCAGCTATTAAGACACCCTGCCCTCCTCCTCACCAGAAACACAACTTTGCTGCGCGTGGGGGGTGATCCGATCGGCCCAGTGCAGCCCATGAAAACACTTCATCTCCTTCAGAAGAGGCTGAAGGCACATTTATGGCATTTTTTTAATAGCAGCTTGGATAAACAGCAGCGATAACCCGTGCCGGGCTCCCAGAGGATGATTAATGCTCCTGGAACAGTCACACTTGCTCGCCTCGGGGCTGGGATTGGTTTCGGTTATTAAAGAAGGGGAGAAAAAAAAAGGAATAATGGACTTTGCCATGTTTTATTGGGCTGATTGGTGCAGAGGGAACACGTTGGCCTCTGCTCACCCTGTATCATGCCCAGCTCTGGCTGGCTGGCAAAGATGAGGAATGGAGTGATGAAGGATGAGGGCTGAAGGATGAAGGACGTAGAATGAAGGATGAGAGATGAAGGTGGAGGAATGAAGGAGGACAGGACAAAGGATGAAGGACAAAGAAAAAGCAATGATTTCTGGCCAGGTTTTTACTTCTTGCCTTATGATGCTTCTGACCATGTGCCTGGCACTGTGCACATAGCCTGCACTGTGACTGAGGGCTCCCCAAGGTCTGGACTGTTGGGGTCTTACATTTATTTAGGACCCTCCCAAAACATGGGAATCATTAGGGGCTCTGAGCCCACCACTGCCTTCAGCACACTGCATATTCAGGGCCTTGCAGTGTTGTAGTACATCCCCAGGGCTCTCCTTGCCATGGGAACATCCCTGGGCTGCTGACACTGGTCCCAGTCTGGGATTGAAGCTGAGGAGATCGGGCAGTGAAAACCACATATCCACCCACTTCCCATTCACCTCCAGCCTCACCGAGCAGCCCAGCTGGGGAAAACACATGGTCCCTCTCAGGCTGCCCTGTGCAGCCAGCCCAGGTCACGTGTGTCCCCACACCTGCACCAGGACCAGTCTCCCCAGGACAATAAACCCTTGTCCTAGGGCAGGAGTGTGCTGGAAAGTGTTTTTGTGGGGTGGGGTGGAAATTGTGATGATCAGGAGCTTTCTACTGCATTCCACTGAGTGTGCACTTCTAGTGATAAAGCAACACTTGCTGCCCTGGGGCTGGGGTGAGCTCCCCCCCAGCCCATTGCACCCCATCCCCACTCAAAGGGGACACACTAGGCTTTGAACGCACCTTAAATCCAGAGGAAAGATGGAAACAGCCCCACAGTGTTGCCAAAACTGCTCAGCAGAGACCTTTTGCAGTCAGACAGCAAGAGCAAGGACTTCTGGGTCCCTCCTGCTATTACAGTCCCCAAATCTAGGTGACACTGAGGCGCTGCACCAGCCTCAACACTCATCATAACAGTTCAAAATTATTTTAGCAATCAGAGGTCTGAAATAAATGGCAAAAGCCTGATTGCTTGGGGTAGGGTTTTTTGTTTTGGTTTGGTTTTTTGGTTTTTTGGTGGTTTTTTTTGTTTTTGTTGTTGTTGTTGTTGTTGTTGTTGTTGTTTTTTTTTATTAGTTTTTTTTTAAGGATCAGAAAAAAGCTGTTTGTTTAGATGAAAATTTGGACTGGAGGGGTGTTTTTTGCCCTCTTCCTCATGGCAGCGTCACCACAGCTGGCAAAGCAGCTTAGCGAATTATACACTATGATAATTGATTGAATTCATCAGTAAATAAAGCAGCAGCCTTTAAACTCGGGGTCTGGAGAGGGAGGAAAAAAATCTCAATGCAGTGATTGGTACCAACAGGCACAGGAGTCGTCATGCCCACGGAACCACAGCCGCCAGGAGAAGTGACACACTCTGGACTAAAAAAAAACCTTTTGGGTTTAAATCAGGCAGGAATAATTTCTCTCCAAAAGGGAATCCTTTCTCTCCCTCCAGAAGCTCCTTGGTTCTTCAGACAGAGAGATGGATCAGACAGAAGTTTTGAAGCAACCTTGAATCCTTTGAGAAATGGTGAGATGGAGAAGCCAAAAATGTGGTTTATAATAAAGGAATGGAAAAATGAGCTTGAGCATCCTAAGCCAGAGGGTTTAGGGCTGAGATATAGCAACATAAATCACAAAATCTTCTCAGCCAGAACAGGACCATCCCCAAATCCTTGCTCCTTTTTTCCACCACCCTTGTTCACCCTCTCCCATCACACCACCATCATGGACACCTTGCAGCTCCCCTAAAAAAACCTTTGCTGTCAAAACTCCTTATTTCTTTCTTTTGAGAATTCTGGGATGCACCAGTGAGTGCCTCTTTCAGCACTGCTGGCTGTGGGCAGGGAGATTTTGCAGGTCTGGCAAGCCAAAGAGCTGATCCAAAATGCTGAGAGCAAGTCATGCTCCTTCTCCACCACAGTGTCACCACTGACATGCCGCAGTGACAGTCTGGCCATCACACACATGCCCTGTGGGGGGAGGACAAAGTCTCCACAGAGTGATGATGGCAATTCAGACCGATGGGAAGCATCCTCTGGCCCAGGGCAGCTGCCAGGGACACCACATTTCGCCCAGCATCCCCCAACCCACGTTCCCGCGAGCAGTTCCACATCCGTCTCCGTGGCAACACATTTTTCGCATCCTTTGGTATCTCCTACCCTTCTGGTCTGTGGTGCTGGCAGCCCTGGGTACCCTGCAAGCTGGGAGCAAGTGGATGTCCATCACCCACCCCGGCACTCCTGAGAGGGGCAGGGAGAGCAGGGCCTGGTCCCTCTGCTCCACAGAATGCCCACAGATGAGTCTGAGTCCATCCTTGGGGCGTGCTGGAGCACAGGATGGATTTTGGGCAACACAGAGGTACCAACAGGCATCTGACAGCTTGCAGGCATCTCACCTGCCTTCCTGGACCAACAGCCACATCACCTGCCGGCAGTCCAGCAGCAGCAGCAGCAGCAGCAGCAGCAGCCCCTCTTGCACCAACCTTGGAAGATGCTCTTGTGTAAATGATTGAGCGCTGCCCTTCTGCTGCAGGATCATCCATTGGACACACCAGCGTTGGAAAAGGCCTCATGTGCTGGGATTTCTGGATACCAGTCATATTGCATAGATTTTCTGCCTCACTGCTCTCCTGAAACTCCCACTGGTGCCAGAGGCTGCATCACAACCCGGAGCCAGGAAAACCCCTCCCTGGCGCAGCTGGGAACAGAGACTCGGGGAGGGGGGAGGAAATCTCCATTCGTTGGTGCTTGGTCTCCAGCCAAATTGGAGCCAAACCAATAATTTTTTTCCAACTTCCCAGTAAACTGGATTTTCCAGAGGACTGTGGTGGGGAAAGGGGTGAGCAAGGGGAGCTGGAGGCAGATGCTGGCTTTGCCTCCAGCTCCATGATGTCCAGGCTCGCAGGTGGTGCCAGTGCTGTTGGCACTACCGTGTGGGCTTGGGGTCATGGGGATGAAGAGTTTTCATGTGCCTACATCAGCCTGTGCAGGTGGAGGGTGCTAGAACAGGGTGTAAAGTTGTGATTTTTGGAGTGAGGTTTAATAGACAGAAGAGGGTTGCAGTCTTCTAAGTCCACTGTTTTTTGAAATGTCTCTGCACACCCCATAGGGTCCCCAATGCTGACAGGAGGACTTGTCCCTTTTTGAGTGGCACCATGGAGTCACCTTATGGACTCTGTGAGGGTTCTGATCATGTCCAGCTGCTCTGCAGCTCCCAGCAGGGTCAAAAAGTCAAGAAGTTTCCCTCTATTTCCCCCAAAAGGAGCTCTCTTTATAGCAGATGTTCACTGTGTCACTATGGGGTGGTTGCTCTAACAAGGAGTGATGGGCTCAGCCAACCCATGGCCTAAGTTCAGCCTAGGCACCATTCCCAGGGCTGAGGCCAGGCCCTGGGGAAAAGGGATTTAACTGACTAAATAGAAAATTTTAATAAATAAATAAATAAATAGATAGATAGATAAATAAATGGAACTATCAATCCCACCGACATGGGTCTGGTTTTCATTTTGAAGGAACTTTTTGTTACTTGTTTGTCATCAGCCTAATTCCTCCAAGTCCAAAACACTTGGTGTGATGTGATATAAGTTCCTTCGCAGACAGGAGAAATACTCTGTTTCTTTGAAAAATAAGGTTATGCCAGGAAGGGGGTCACTTTGACAGGAAGCAGCGTGAGATGGACCTTGGCTGTGTCCCACAGGAACAGTTTCCCTTCTGTGCCTGCCCTCAGGGCCCGCAGCGGGTGGCTGGGGTGTTGCCGAGGGATGTCTGTCGCCGGCGTGGGGAGGAGATGTTCTGCCAAGCCCCATGGACCAGTTGAGCTGGATGCCCCTGCACCGAGTCAGGAGGGGATCCTGCAGGGATGGAGCTGCATCTCACCCACCCTGTCCACCCCAGCCTTTCTCCTTTCTCTTTTTTCTGCCTTTCCCTTGATTGTCCTCCATCTCCTTCCCTCCCTCCCGTCCCAGCCGCTTCCCCTTCCCTCCCGGCACTGCAAGGAACCAAAAGGACTTCGTACCCCAACGCAACGCTCGCTCCCCGCTTCTTCCCGCAAGCCTTGGAGCCGCCGGAGGGAGAGCAGAATGCTCTGGTCTTATCTGCGAGGGGAGGCAGGCTCGGTGGGCAGGGTTTACGCGAAGGCTGCTGGCTTATAAGCAGCCGGCAGCGGAGGCAAAGCTGTCTCGGAAGGCACCGAACGGGGCCCCCACTCCGGGCAGCGCTCCCGCCGCGATGCCCCGGGCGCTGGGGCTGCTGCTCTGGCTGAGCCTGGCAGGTGCCCTTCGGCCGGGCCTCGAGCCCCCCCAGCATGACCCCACTGAGGAGGGGGCCACCCTCTTCGCCAGAGACTACAACAGCACGGCCGAGATCGTCCTGTTCGAGAGCGTCTCGGCCAGCTGGAATTACAACACCAACCTGACGGCCGAAAACGCTGCTCTACAGGTGGGTGGCGGGACGGGGGCGATGCCACGGGGGCGTCCCCAGCGCCGGGGACTGGGGGGGCTGGGGTATGGTGGAGACACTTGGTGTGCTTCCCTTCTTCCCTGCGGGCTGCTGTCTCAGCACCTCAGGATGGCAAACCAGGGCTGGGACTTGTAGTCCGGGAGCCACAGGGTTTTGCCCCAAATTGGTTCTCAGAGAGGCTCTGTGCCAGAGTGACAGCTCTTGACCCAGAGCAGAGTCCAGGTTATTTTTAGGGTGATTCCCTCCTCCCAGCACCTTCCCCTTTCCTTTCCCCCTTCCTAGAACAGGGTCAGGTGTCAAGTGTCCCTGTCGCTGTCCCTGCCTGCTGTCACTACATCCCGGTGCTGGGAGTTTTAGTTTGGGGCAGACACCAGGAGCTCAAAGTACAAAAGCAACTGGGTGGCACTGGGACTGAGGCTGCCACCTCTTGTCCCTGTGTCCCCAGCCCACGGGGACAAAGCTTTGGGAAAGCACGCCAGGCTATAGAGAATTAGACATCATTCCAGCTATGTGCAGGCACAGTCCCTGAGGGGAGCAGCGCTGTGTGCATCCCACAGCCATGTGTGTGTGTTTCCCAGGGGTTTGCATGTGTCTGGGTTGGATCTAGTGGGGGGCAACTGAAGCAACACTGGGACTGCTCTCAGCTGGGTGAGCTGCAGCACAGCCCAGGCCAAGGGATGGCAGTGCATGGACAGACTGTGGTGGTTTCCCTGGCTCCAGCTGTGCCCCGGGAGCTGCCAGTGGCTCCAGCGTGGGGTCATGGACAGGTCACTGTGTGCAGCTTGGGCTGCACCTGCCATTCCTAAGGCTACAGGTGCACAAGGGTCAGTGTAGCCCATACACAACTATGGTGCATTCAGGGACCCCAGTGTCACACAGGGCTGCCACAGAGCCCTGAACCCTCCAGATCCTGTGGGGATGGGAGCACAGTGTGCCCTGTGCAGGAAGAAAACTTGTCTTCCTGTGTAGGGGAAAGATCGCTGCCAGATCTGGCCACTGCCAATTTGGCAGGACACTCGAGAGAGCCCAGGTGCCCCTTCAGCTCTTTTTTGTTGAGGTGACGTGACGTCTGGGCAGACACCCAGTGCTGGCTGAAGATGTGGTGGGCTGGGGACCTTGGCTCAGGGCAGGAGCATCCCAGCCACACTGAGTCCAAGGTTAGGGCCAGGAGAGCACCTTGCACAGACTTTTCTCAAAAGGTGTTTCCAGACCAGCTTTCCCCACTTTATGTGCTATTAAATGTGTGAGGATCATGTCTAGGAGCTCCCTACAATGTCAAGGCTCCTAAGCCAGCCCAGATAGAGGAGGGGATCTGAACCCCTGAGATCAGTCCATGATGGGGGAGCAGGGAAGTGTGGTGGAATGGGGAGGCAGTGATTGCTGAAGGAATAACAGCTGACCAGCAGGACCCAAAAGGCTGGATTTGGGGGATCTGGGACAGGATTGGGCCAAGCAAACCCCACACATCTTTAACACAAGAGGGGCTGAGTCAGGCCACCAGGGCATGGGCAGCTCCAGGACCTGCCACAAAAGGTGACCCTGCAACAAAGGGACATGAGGGGTAGGAGGCAAAAGGCAGGAGCAGGGATGGACAGAGGGATGCTGGACAGACAGACAGATGTACTATCTCTCTCAAGCTGGGGCTCTGGGCAAGAGGCTGATGATGGTGTTTGGGGTTTGGGGGCTGCTCATGTTCGGGTGCAGAACTTCAAGGCAGTCCCAGTGTCCTGAGGTGCATCCAGAGCCTTCACCATACACCCAGGAGCAGGGAGGGACTGGGGTGGCAGGTTTGGTAGGGAGACTTGGAGGCTTGGGTGTCAAGGGGCTTCTGAGCCCCACAGGGGGGCATCCCCTCCAGAGAGAGATCCCAGATGGGGGGTGAAGGGCCAGAACTGGTGGGCATGGCCACGGCAAGGGGGTCTCAGGCAGCACCATTGGCCTCAACTCACTCCACCTCGCTGTCGGGAGAGTTTAGGGTACAATTTGCCTGACCACACACAGTCACCTTCAAGGAGAAGACAAAACACAGCTGGACCCTGCTTTCTACAGCTCCCCCAGCTCTGTGTGGGGTCTCAGAAGAGCAGGGTGTCTGTGGGGCTGGCACGTCCTGGCATGTTGGGGGATTGGGCCAGTTGGTACCAGTGATGCTGTGGGCACCGGGATGTCCAAGGGAAGCGGTGGGAGCAGTGCTGGGCAGCCAGGGACACCTGGGACTTTTGACATTCCCACCCCCGTGTACCACAGCTGCGTGGGTGTCTGCCCCTGGCAGCCTCCAACTCTCCTGCACCATAACTCCCTTCCTTTCCTGCTGCCATCTGAGGGAATGTGAAGATTAAAATAAAACAAACCAGGCATGTTGGAGCCAGGCTAAAAATGCCACAAGTCACAGCTAATGAGCTCCATAAATCACACTAGGATGGCACATGGACACTGACCAGGCACTCCGCACCATCTCGCTCCACCTGCGCCAGGCCAGGACACTCTTAAAAGATCAGAGTTTCCTGAAAATACGACTGACACTGACTGGGCTGGGATGCAGCCACCCACAGTACACCCCATCCCAAAATTGTGGCCACAGCTCCAGCTGTCTAAATAACCCCCCACAGTGCCAGCAGCTCCCTGCTGGCCCATGGCTCTAGGAAGGGAGATCAGGGCTGGCAGGAGTTGGGTGACAGTGAGAGACCCAAAACTGGGGGTTGGGAGCAAATGTGTGAACCCCAGACATGGCATTTACAGGTCATGGGGTGCAGACAGCCAAAGGAGAAATGTATAAAAATAGAAGTGTACAGACATAGTGAGGAGGTATAGGAAGGAAAAAGTGAATGTGGCACCTTTGTAGTTATCTTTTGGGCTTCTGAAAAGGTGAGAAACAGCAGGAATAGGAATAGAAATAAAATTAAGCCAGACCTCAGGTGTCAAAGCCAACCCAGGAGCACCCGGACAGCCTGCCCGCATGGCCTGGACGCCCAATCCCAGTGTTCCCATGCCATATGGGAACTGGAGCTGCCTCCAAAATACCCTCACAGGCCTCCTTAGTGGCCTGTGGTCATCAGGAGCTCCACAGGCAAGCAGAGGCCGCGGACACTCCTGTTCTGTCTGGAATCTGATGTCTCTACCCATGGGTGCCATGGACTGGGGACAGCCCTGCCTGTCACCTCATGTCCTGCCACCTCTGACTCCCACAAACCCTTGTGACTCTGACCCTGGCTCCCAAACCATCTCCTGGGTGGTGGCATGTCCAGAGCTGGTCCTGAGCCCCCATGTGCCCTCTTGCCAGGTCAAAGCATCACTGGAGGAGCAGAACTTCACGGAGCTGTGGGGGAAGAAAGCGAAGGAGCTGTATAGTGACAAGTGGAATAACTTCAGTGACCCCCAGCTGAGGAAAATCATTGGCTCCATCCAGACCTTGGGACCCTCCAATCTGCCCCTGGAGAAGAGAGAGCAGGTAGGCAAGGTGGCAGTGAAGCCCTGGGCATGGCTGGGGTGCTGTGAAATCCCTTAGAGGGATTTTTCCCAAACATCCAGACTGCTGCTGACCTGTTGCATTTTGGAAGGTGTCACTGGCCTCTGCAAAAGGAAGACAGTGATGGAGGGGGAGATGGGTGCTATCTTCAGGGGACATGGGGTGCCTGCTGGCCCCATTGGCCAGCCCTAACCTCATCTGGGAGCTATCCCAGCAGGAACTGGAGATTTCCTGCTTACACAGAGCATTCTTGGGCATCACCTGGAGACCAGCCAGGCTGTGCCCATGGCCAGGGCCAGCTGTCCCAACCCCTCTGGCCTTCTCAGGGATGCAGCCCACTGAAAAGAAGTGGGCCACTGAGCTCCTGAGCCTCCCATGAGACAAGGAATGCTGTGCCTTGGTGACAGTTCCGTGCTAGGGATATCAGGACATCCTGAGCCTTCCCCATCAGAGTCCTGAGCTTTCAGGGCAGTTTAAATGAATTTTGTTTTCCATGCATGAAAATATTGTCCAGGCTGAGGCTGGGAGCCACTCACCTCTGCATAAGCACAGGGACAAGCCCTTCCATCCTGACCCACGGCTCCCTGGGTGGGGTCCCCAGCCTTTCCCACTAAAACCCTGGCAAAGCCCAGTGATACAATCCCTTCCAGAGAACCTGTCAACACTAAATCCTTCCGGAAAACCCATCCCAGCCTTCTCCCAAATAAGAGACAGCATCATGTCTCCTCCCTGCACAGCAGTCATGTCTCGCCCATCCCTGAGCAGCTCCATCCCACAGCCACCACTGTTACCATCTCCATCCCCTCAGCACAGCTGGAGCAGAGGCATGGGAGCAGAGAGAGGGACGGAACAGAAGAATTTCCTTCCCTGGGAATGGACTTCCTGGGCATGTTCCAGGAAACCTCCTGTTGCTATTGTTTGCTGTTGATGTTCACAGAAATAAATCCCCCTCATCCTCCTGCTTTTCTTCTCCTATTTTTTTTAACCCATTTAGATAAACAGCCTGTGCTGCAGCCCCGCTGCCAAACAGCTTTATAAACAGCCCCTGTCCGGTGCACGGCTGTGCAGGGATTGTTTGTCCCAAAGGGCCTCCATGCTCCCACCATGCCATGGGTGCAAAAACCCTGAGTGATAACACACTTATCTCACCAGAAACATGCTGTGTAAACACACCAATCCTTCTCCCCTCCCTCTGGTCACACACACTCCGGAGCTGGGAAGCCTATAGATCCCTCCTGAAGGGCCATTCCTATCCCCTTGCAGCCACAACATCTTTTCCTTCCCCACAGTACAACACCATCCTGAGCGACATGGACAAAATCTACTCCACAGCCAAGGTGTGCCTGCCCAATGGCACCTGCTGGGATCTGGAGCCAGGTATGGTCCCTAGTCCCCTGATCCTGCCCGGTGCTGAGCACCCCATGGCCATGACTTTGTCCTCATCCCCACATCCTCAGTGGGTTGGTGTTGGCACATCCCACTCATGTTTGTTGGGATTGTCCCAGAGGGAGGATGGGCACTTGGGTCTGGTGTGGTGGTGGCACTGCTGCAGAGCTGTGGCATACGCCCCCCTCTCCTGCTCCTCTCTCATGTCCCATTTGTCCCCTTTGTCCCAGACGTCTCGGACATCATGGCCACCTCCCGCAGCTACAAGAAGCTGCTCTACGCCTGGGAGGGCTGGCACAACGCTGCGGGGAACCCGCTGCGCTCCAAGTATGAGGAGTTTGTGAAGTTGAGCAACGAGGCCTATTTGATGGATGGTACAAACCGAGGGGATCCCCAACAAGGGGGTGGTCAGGGATCAGGGGTGGAAATTGGAACCAGGGCATTGGGATGCCTTGCTGCTCTCCCCACCCCACATGCAGCTAGACATCCAACTTCTGTTACCCAGGTACCAACACTTTGGGGAAGAGGGAAAAATTCTGCTGCAGGTCCCTGGTCCCACCTTTTGGGGATGGGTGATGCAGGCAGCCTCTGGGAGCTGGAGCCAGAGGTCTTCCCTGTATCCCTGGTAGGATTCAACGACACAGGCAGCTACTGGCGCTCTTGGTATGACTCAGACTCCTTCGAGGAGGACCTGGAGCACATCTACAAGCAGCTGGAGCCACTCTACCTCAACCTGCATGCCTTTGTCCGGAGGAAGCTGTATGACCACTATGGTCCCAAATACATCAACCTGAAGGGTCCCATCCCTGCTCACCTCCTGGGTAAGAGACGGGATTCCCCCAGCCTGTGCCCAGGGGTGCTGGTGGGGTCAGAGATGAATATGCAAGGCCAGAGAGGTCCCAGTAATTGCTGTGTTTCTCTTCTGACCTGCCACCAGCTCTACTCCAGCTATTTTCTCTTCTCAGGGAACATGTGGGCTCAGCAGTGGAACAACATCTATGACCTGATGATCCCCTACCCTGAGAAGCCCAACCTAGATGTCACAAGCACCATGGTGCAGCAGGTGATGGGCTGAGGGACTCACTGGGGGCACCAGGGGGAAAAAACAGGAGGTGTTGCCCAAGGGTGGCCCATGACATTGACCCCATGGGAATAATTTCTCATACTTGCATAGGGGACAGCAGAAAATCCATGTGGGGGGGGGAAAGGAACAAAGAAATTACCTCACTCCATCTCTGGCAATGGCCAGAGGCAGCAGGTGGACAAAGAGGAAGGGCAGTGCACTGGGACTGATGCCAGTCCCTAGGCTGGAGGCTGCGCTCGCACCATCACACCACTCCAAGCACTTCTTGGGTATCAGCCCTGCTCCCTTCTCCTGCCCCTGCTGAGCTCCAGCACCATTGCTTGGTGCTTTGTGGAGATGTTCACACCAATTCTGGGGCTGGGCCTCCCCGTCACAGTGAGGGGAGCAGGAACCCAGTCCCTCAAAGCAGTCCACCTCCTTCCCACGGTGCTGGGGGAGCATTGGAGGCAATGCCCAGGACACGGGCAGCCCTTTCCTCAGCCATAACCCAATGCCTGCTGCCCACCAGGGCTGGAATGCCACCCATATGTTCCGAGTCTCGGAGGAGTTCTTTACCTCCCTGGGGCTTCTGGAGATGCCCCCCGAATTCTGGGATAAATCCATGCTGGAGAAGCCGACAGATGGACGGGAAGTGGTGTGTCACGCATCGGCCTGGGACTTCTACAACCGCAAGGACTTCAGGTCTGTGGGGACATGCAGGGACCCAGGGCTACAGGGAAAGACCCTCTTCTATCCCCCTTTGTGGCCATCCTTTTGGGTACTCCCAGCCTGGCCGTGCAGCCCAAATATGGCACTTTCTGATGCAAGGTCTGGAGTGACAACACTGCCCTGCCTTCCCCTCCACTTCACCTCACCCTGTGGGTTGTTGCCACCCTCTCTGGGACTGTGGGGGGGTCCTTCTCATTGAGGGAGTGCACAGGCAGCCAGGGTCCCCTCACTCAGCTCAGGCAATGCTGTTTTCACCTGGCAGGATCAAGCAGTGCACGTCAGTGACAATGCAGCAGCTGTTCACGGTGCACCACGAGATGGGCCACATCCAGTACTACCTGCAGTACAAGGACCAGCCTGTGTCCTTCCGCAGCGGGGCAAATCCTGGCTTCCACGAGGCCATCGGCGATGTCCTGTCCCTCTCTGTCTCCACTCCCAGCCACCTCAAGAAAATTGGTCTCCTCAGCAGTGCCACTGAGGATGAAGGTATGGCAGCCATCCTGGGGAGCTGGGTGGCCTGGAGGGCTCTGGCATTGCCTGTGGCACTGGGACGGGTTTGGGACATGTCAAGGTAGGCTGCAGTCTGGCAACACAGCCCAGAACTAGCACAACGCCTTCTCATCAACATAAGTCCATGCACAACCCTCCCTTGTCTCCATGGGTTCAGGCATGACCTATTTTGTTTCCATGGGTCCATGCACAATCCCTTGTCTCCATGGGTCCATGCAGAGCTCTTCTTGACTCCATCCTCTTCACCCCTGAGGGCAGGAGAGATGCTCTCCAGAGCTTGTCTGTGCCTTTGCTTTTACCATCAGAGCCCAAACCTGAAAACATCTTTTTGCTTGATTGGCTTTGACCTTTCCAGCATTCCTCCCTGCCTCCCTTGCCAAGAAACATCCACCACCGGAGCTCCCAGTGTGGCTCTGCGGAGGTGGCACCAAGCACTTACATGCACAGTCACGAGGCTGGTCGGCGGGTGACGCGTCCGGCTGCCAGCCGGCATGGAAGGGCAGGACTTGTCACTGCAGGCACTCCCCGGCTTGGCAAGAGCCTCATCCCCCATCCGATGTCTCAGCTGACACATCAAAGCAGACGGCAGCAAAGGAAACTGAGCACTTGCAGACTTGCCCCAGGCAACTGCTTGGCAGAGGAGGGACAGTCCCGGGATCCTCCTGCCATGTCATTAAATATGTTTTATGACGAGAAGGACATCACAGCAGCCAAGACCATTGGGCCAGTGCTGCATAAGCACCATGGAGCAGATGGTCCCTGCCTGAAGCCATTGGTTCCCGACTTGCCAGCCCTTGGCAGCCAGGCCACCATAGTGACAGCAGCCAATAGCCCCTTGGGCCAATAGTGCCAACACCTCTCTGACTCCCCAGCTTCAGCTGGATCTGCAGCAGGTCTCTCTAACCTTCTTTCCCCACGTTTCCTCAAGGGGAAAAACAGATGTCACCATCGCCTGTGCTCCTCATGATACTATGGTGACTGCCCTAGAGTTAACTCCTGTTCTGGGTCTAAACCATCAGAGCCTTTGCAGCGGTGTGACTGCAGATCAAACTCCCCCAAGCCCCCTCACCTTGAGGCCCCAGGGTGGAAGTGTGAAGAGTTACACTTTCCAAAGACCTTCTCACTCTGAGAGCCAGGCTAAGGGCAAGGGGACACCACACTTGTCACTGTCATTGTCCCCATTCAATAAAAGGCACATGATGCCCCAGGTAGGAGCTGTGTCTACAGAAACCTCCTGTGTCCTACACAGCCTTCTCTAGGAGCAACATTATGTGTCAAAGTGCTGTCCCCATTTCTCATCCAGATCTGCCCACCTTCTTGCACACAAAAAGTCTGGTGCCTGTAGTGCTGCCTGTCCAGACTCCTTCACAACTTGGTTCATGCTCTGTTTCATGCAGAGACCAATATCAACTACCTGCTGAAGATGGCCCTGGAGAAGATTGCCTTTCTGCCCTTTGGCTACCTCATTGACCAGTGGCGTTGGAACGTGTTCAGTGGCCGCACGCCCCCAGGCCGTTACAACTACGACTGGTGGTATTTGAGGTAGGGGACAGTCACTTAGGGTGGATGGGGGTGTGGATGCTGGAGGTGTGCATGAAAGAAAGGCAGGAAAGAGGAAAGGAAGGAAAAAGGGAAAAAGTAGCCATGGAGATGGTAGGACAACCATGGATAGATGGGTGGGTAGGATGGATGGAGAGGTGACTGGATGAATGGATTAATAGGATGGATGGATGCATGCATGAATGGACAGAAATACATGGAATCATGTTCTAATTGTGCAGATTTCTTCAGGACTCTGACATCCCTTCCCGTTCCTTGACTTGATTCTTCTGGCCCCTTATTATTCCCAAGCTCATGCCGTTGTTCTCTGTTGTCTACAGAACCAAGTACCAGGGTATCTGTGCTCCAGTTTCAAGGAATGAAAGCAACTTTGATGCTGGAGCAAAGTACCACATCCCTGGGAACACCCCTTACATCAGGTAGAGGAAGGCCAAGGGGACCAAGATTTGGGATGCAGTGGGTGGGGAATCAGTTCTGTGGGCAGGGTCTGGGATGTGCTGCTTCTGCTCAAGACATAGAGATCTCCCAACACTTGGGGCCACAAGTGGTGGGGTTGACCTCTGGGACTTGTCTGCTTCCCTTTGTCCCCAGTTCTGACCTTCGTGGGTTTCCTTGGCAGGTACTTTGTGAGCTTCATCCTCCAGTTCCAGTTTCACAAGGCACTGTGCCAGGCAGCTAACCACAACGGTTCCCTGCACACCTGTGACATCTACATGTCCAGAGAGGCTGGAGCCAAACTCAGGTGGGGACAGAGGAGGGTCGAGACAATCGCCATGTGTGCATGGAAGCTGATGGTGTGCAAAGGAAGGAAAGAAGAAAGGAAGGAAGGAAAAGTGAACTGGAGAAATAGCTTTGCAGATGGATGGATGGATGGATGGATGGATGGATTCAAATACATGGAAGCATTGGGGTGGGGTGAGTGGTCCTCACCAGAGTACTTCTCTTGTCCCTGTCACAAGCTCCCACCCAGACAAGAGGTCACTAAAGCACAGTCAGTTCCTGTTGATTCCCTGGGTGTTATATGCATAAGTGTGTGACGGGGAGTCCTCAGTTCCCACATGAAGGACAGGTGGTGACTTCTGGGGCAGCTCTCAGGTTCATGACCCACTAAGGAATAGCATCTTCAATCCTTAGGATGCTGAGATACCATCACTGCTTCTCTCCCATCTATCCCTGGCCTCATGTTGGCTCTTGCGGTCCTGCTCCTCTGCAGGGAAGTGCTGAAAGCTGGGTCCTCCAAGTCATGGCAGGAAATCCTGTTCAACCTCACTGGCAAGAATAACATGGATGCTGAGCCCCTTCTGGAGTATTTCAGCCCTGTCACCAAGTGGCTTGAGGAGCAGAACAGGAAGACCAATGAGGTGCTGGGCTGGCCTGAGTTTGACTGGCGTCCCCCTGTCCCTGAAGGCTACCCTGAAGGCATTGGTAAGGCTGCAGCTCCATCCTGGGTCTGGGGAGGGCCAGGAACAGGTCCCCCAAGGGACATTGTTAACCTGCCAGCAGAAGAGGGAGGTCTCTGTTGTGAGTGGGGTGGTGCCCACACCAGGAAAGAGAAATAACCAGCTCCAGTGAAGTCCTGCCGAGTGTTGCTTCCCAGCAGGCGGGTGCCATTGTCTGAAGCTGTGTAGCGATGTCATCAGTCATGGTGTGATAGGTCTTCTCAGCTGCATCCTTCATGCTCACGTGGGAGGGTCTAGGGCATGCAGCTTGTCCTGTTATCCCATCCATTGTCGAATGGGACACCCCAGCAGGGCCTCTCTGCCCCCATTTCTTGTCTCAGCCTGCTCCCAAGTTGTGGCATCCTTCAATGGACCTGCAGTTCTGGGAAAAGAACTTCTCCATGGGAATAGAGCTCTTGCAAAGAGAAGGACTCTCCTGACATCCTGACATTCCCCACTTATTTCCCCATTTATTTCCTCCTCTAGACAAAATAGCAGATGAGGCACAAGCTAAAGAATTCCTGTCCGAGTACAACAGCACGGCTGAGAAAGTGTGGAACGCCTACACTGAGGCATCCTGGGCCTACAACACCAACATCACTGACCACAACAAGGAGATCATGGTATGGGAACAACCACAGGGCTGTGCAGGGAGAGCCAACAGCCAGGGCAGGCAGCTGGTACACTGGGCATGTTTCACAGGAGCTCTGAAAACCAGGGCAGCTTCTGCCCCTTGTAAAGGGATAACATTCTCACCCAGGAGGTGCCTTTTCCATGAAAATCCTCATCATTCCATGAGGTACTCACAGAAGCAGCTATGGGGAGGGTGTCAGTCGTGGGATGCCAGGTGGTGTTTCTAGTGATGGCCTGCGTCTTCTCCCCAGAGTAACTCCTCTTCTCTCATTGTAGCTGGAGAAGAATTTGGCCATGTCCAAGCACACCCTTGAGTATGGCATGAGGGCCAGGCAGTTTGACACCTCTGACTTCCAGGACCAAAGTGTCACACGCATCCTCAGGAAGCTGAGTGTCATCGAGAGGGCAGCTCTGCCTGAGAATGAGCTGAAGGAGGTGAGCAACAAGGGGACAGAGCAGGAGAGGGTGTCCCTTGCCATCACCCTCTGTGAAGACACAAGTTTCTCTCAAAATTTAGGAAGAGCCACTGGGCAGACACCATTTGCCCTTGAAAAAGGTGATATCTTGGTACCTTCTACACAAAGCCAAAGTCCTTGTCTTCAGAGTTTCCCACCCAAAGGTTGCCTATCCCAAGCAAGTGGAGCCTAGATGTTTGGGTGACAATGGCACATTCCTTGTTGGCCCCAGGCATTCTTGTATTGACTCCATGTTGCCTCCATTGGGGCCTCACTTGATCGTGGACGGGACCAGAGGAAGAGGCCTGAGAACACCTCAGTGGGATGGGACATCCTCCAATATCAGGAGCAAGGATAATCAGTTTACATGCTCTGATTTTGTTTGCAGTATAACACCCTGCTCTCAGATATGGAGACCACGTACAGTGTGGCCAAGGTCTGCAGAGAGAACAAAACCTGTCACCCACTGGATCCTGGTAAGGTCTAGCAGCATGTCCTCTGAGGCATCTGCACTGGCCCTGAAGGGAGGGATTTTTTTAGTGGGGGCATGAAGAAAGGCCGTGAAGGGTCCTTCCACCTTCTCTGTGATGGCCCCCGAGCAACACATTCACTATAGAACCATTGCACCAGTTCAGCCCATCCAACAGCGTCGCTGTGCCTTCATTGCTCTCTCTTAGACCTCACAGACATCATGGCCACCTCTCGGGACTATGATGAGCTCCTCTTTGCCTGGAAGGGCTGGCGGGATGCTTCTGGGAAGAAGATGAGGAACAACTACAAGCGATATGTTGAACTGAGCAACAAGGCAGCCGTGCTCAATGGTCAGTGCCCTGCTCCCCTAGAGCCCTCCATGGTCCTCACCCACTGTGAGAGGATCGGGCTCTTCATCAAACTGGGGGCTAAAATCATAAGGGTGTGGAGGTCCCACTAACTCCCATGAGATCCACTCTTTCGTAGATATGGAGCGACCTGGGGTGTCTGAACAGCAAGGCAGACTCTTACCCAAGCACAGTGTCTGACAGCTTCTGCTCTTGCCCTACCACAGGCTACAGAGACAACGGGGCCTACTGGAGATCCCTGTATGAGACGTCCACCTTTGAGGAAGATCTGGAGAGGCTGTACCTGCAGCTGCAGCCCCTGTACCTCAACCTACATGCTTACGTACGCCGAGCCCTCTACAAAAAGTATGGTGCAGAGCACATAAACCTGAAGGGTCCCATCCCTGCCCATCTGCTAGGTAAGGGCTCTGCTCAAGCTAATCTGTGTCTCCCACCAAGCGTGGCAGGCTTTGAGCTATGCCAAGAGTTGAGGCTGATCTCTGTTCAGGTCTGGCTGAAGGGACAAGGTCCCCTGGAATGAGTCTGCAGAGGCCAATGTGCCCCAGAGAAGGGCAGCACACTCAGCATGACTTGACCTCTCTTGCCTATATTGCCTTTGTGTAGGCAGGGCAGGGACCAGGCAAGGCAGGGACCAGGCAGGGCAGGGACCAGACAGGGTGATCCACCTGTGCAGGAGGAGGGAGTAACTGGGTGCTCTCCTCTCCCTGTCTCCCTCCTGACACACACTGTGGTTCTGCACTTCCCAGGCAACATGTGGGCTCAGTCATGGTCTAACATTTTCGACCTGGTGATACCTTTCCCAGATGCCACCAAGGTGGATGCCACCCCAGCCATGAAAAAACAGGTCAGTGTTTTTCCAGGCTGCTCTGGGAATCCCCTTGGGACCCAACAACCTTTGGCTGTTGCCACCACCCATGTTGCCAAATGCTCTAATGGTGCCAAAAAATCCATGCCTCATCTGTATTCTCTCCCTACCTTTATATCCCAAGACCTGGATCCAGGTCTAGCTGGCTCCAACAGATAGCCCTGTCCAGAACAAGGCTATCCCTGTCCTCCCATCATTCCACAGCCCTCAGCACCCCAGTATCCCCCATTGCCCCTCACCAGGTCTCTGCTCTTTCCCCAGGGCTGGACACCCAAGAAAATGTTTGAAGAGTCAGACCATTTCTTCACCTCTCTGGGCCTCATCCCAATGCCACAGGAGTTCTGGGACAAGTCCATGATTGAGAAGCCGTCGGACGGCCGAGAGGTGGTGTGTCACGCCTCGGCCTGGGACTTCTACAACCGCAAAGACTTCAGGTGCCCATGGGGAGCAGGTGGTGGCCACAGCTGATGTGGTGCTGGGGCAGAAAGCAGCGTCTTTGTAGAATAAGGGCACGTGGGCTGATACCACCACAGCATGTCTTACTCTGTGGCTGTAGCAGCCCAACTACATCACTGCCCCGGTACCCAAGATGCTGGCAGCAGCCCCCATGGTGGGTGGAGGGCAATCAGTGCCTGTCCTGCCCTGTCCTGGAGAATGGAAAAGCTGATGAACAGGGACAGGGAATGGGCAGGGTCAGCAGGAGATGCAGGAGAAGGAAGAGACCAATAACATGGAGCAGGGCCAGCCTGGCCTGGAATCAGATGTGGGGTGAGGGCACATGGAAAGGAAAAATTGCTCAAGGGGATGTGATGGTTCCCGGAGATTTTCACACCACCACTGCCCTCCCTTCTTACCCAACCCCTCTGTCCCGGTCCAGGATCAAGCAGTGTACTGTGGTGAACATGGATGACCTCATCACAGTGCACCATGAGATGGGACATGTCCAGTACTTCCTGCAGTACAAGGATCAGCCTGTCTCCTTCCGTGATGGGGCCAACCCTGGCTTCCATGAGGCTGTTGGGGATGTCATGGCCTTATCTGTCTCCACCCCCAAACACCTGCACAGCATCAATCTGCTGGACCAAGTCATGGAAAATGAAGGTGAGCTAGAGGGTCACACAGCAAATGTGGGGGTGCTTGTGGGAACAGCAGGAAATGCAGATGGTCAGGAGAGGCTGGGCAGGGTGGAAGGGCTCAGAGACATACATGGTGGCTTTGCATGCATGGAGGTGACAGGACCTGTTCGAGACACCCAGCTCTGGGGCAGAATGACTCACACAGGGAGGAGAGGTGAGTACAGCACTGCCTTGCTCACACGTCCATACCCTGAGCAGAAAGTGATATTAACTACCTGATGAGCATCGCCCTGGACAAAATTGCCTTCCTGCCCTTCGGGTACCTCATGGACCAGTGGCGCTGGAAAGTGTTTGATGGGCGGATCAAGGAGGACGAGTACAACAAGGAGTGGTGGAACCTCAGGTATGGTTGCATCCAGACCCCTCTCTGGAACAAGGTCCTTGGCCATCCTCCAGCAAGGTGTTTTCTCCTTGTGGTCCAGTTGGCTACAAAGGGAATGATGGGAGGCACAACCCCTCCCCCTGTCCTCACACCCCACTATGTTCCTTCCCACTTTACTCCACCTCTTCCTCCCCACGCTGGCCTAACTCTCCCTCTCTGACCCAGGATGAAGTACCAGGGCTTGTGTCCACCAGCACTGAGGTCTGAATATGACTTTGACCCCGGGGCAAAGTTTCACATCCCTGCCAACGTCCCCTACATCAGGTGAGCCAGCAGGGCTGGGGCACAAGGCACACCCCGTGGACATAGAAGCAGGATCCCCACTTGACATACCAGCAATAAAACCTTTTTTCATGTCTGGTGGTACCATCATGCGGATACTGGGCAGCTCCAGGGACCCTGACAGAACTTCAGAGGAGAAGATTGGATGTGGGGGAATTTCTCCCTGTTCAAGGAAGATGAGCTCATCCACTCTGACAAACATAGAACTCTTAATGGGAGAAATGGCCTCAGCAGGTTGGGCTGATCTGAAGCAGGTGTAGCTCCAAAGCCAGTGATGCTCCTCCAGGCTGGGAGGGTGCAACCAGAGAATGAGGGGGGGTCACATCCTCTCTTGCACGGCCACTAGTAGGGTCCATTCCCATCTCATCATCCCTCTCCACCAGGTACTTCGTCAGCTTCGTGATCCAGTTCCAGTTTCACCAGGCGCTCTGTGATGCAGCCGGTCACAAGGGTCCCCTGCACACCTGTGACATCTACCAGTCCCAGGAGGCTGGGAAGATCTTAGGGTAGGTGCGTGGGCAGGGCAAAGCCAAGGCATCTATGTCCCCAAATACCTTAAAGCCAGCCCATGAAGACAGGAGGCAATGCAGCCCCTGGTCATCCCTCCCATCCCTGCCCCAGAATGGGATGCTCCAGCTCCTGGCCCTGGGCTGTGGGCAGGGGGTACTGGGGAGCAGAGGGTACCCCGGGCAGGGGTTACCTGGGGCAGGGTCACCTTGGGCCTGGCTCGGGGGCTGTGATTGCAAAAGCAGCCACTAGATGGTAGCTGGGTCCCTGGCAGGGGGAAGGCTCCCTCCTCCTCCTCCCAGCCCCCAGTTCCTTGGGGAAAACAACCCCCTTGCTTCAAGAAAAGCACCTGCAAAATTAACCCTTTCACCCAGGAACTGCTCTGCATCAGGCTGGATTCACTGGAGGGTTTTGATCCATTCAAACCCCTCTTTCCCCCTAAGCTAAACCTCTTTCCCTGTGTTCTGGGCTGCCAGTCCTGTGGTTCTAGAGGTACGGATTGTACCCAGGGTCGCTGATACCAAGAGCCCCAAGGGAAACAGAGGGGCTGGCAGCCAAAAGGGTGATGGGGAACCCTCTGGAGCTGACTTCTCCTGCCACAGGGATGCCCTGAAGCTGGGTTTCAGCAAGCCATGGCCTGAAGCCATGCAGCTCATCACGGGGCAGCCCAACATGTCAGCAGAGGCCCTGATGAGCTACTTCGAGCCACTCATGACATGGCTGGAGAAGGAGAACAAGAAGAATGGGGAGGTGCTGGGCTGGCCCGAGTACAGCTGGACTCCTTACACAGGTACGCAGGGCTCAGTCAAGCACAGCAGGTTCATGATGGGACAGGGCTTGGCCTTCACCAGGACCCAGATGAGATGGAGCTCTCTTGGTGCCCCTTGGCCACCCCAAAAATCACAGGGTGTTTGGATGCTTCTCCTTGATTCCTCATGGAGCTGAGTCTAAAGGGCATCCAAGACACCAGCAAAGGGAAAGCTGGTGACCCAATATACCACAGCCCAGAGCCACCAGCACCAACCATGTCTCTCATTTCTCTCTTTTCCAGCCACTCCAGCCCAAGATGACTCCAGCAAAACTGACTTCCTGGGAATGTCCCTGACCAAAAGCCAAGCCACAGCAGGTAGCTGGGTCCTGCTTGCCCTGGCACTCACCTTCCTGATCACCACCATCTTCTTGGGTGTCAAGTTTTTCTCAGCCAGGAGAAGGGCCTTCAAATCCAGCTCAGAAATGGAACTGAAATAAGGCAGCCAACAGCAGGGCAACACAGACAGGGTGCGAGCATGGGCACTTGGCCAGGCTGGCAGCCATGCCATGGGCACACCTGCCAAGGAAGACATGGGTTTCCGCAACCCAGGACTCCTCTCTCCTATCAGGTCAGACATTTCTTTCCACTATGCAAGAGCCAAAGCAGAGATGAACTATTTATTTGTCAATGTCTGCATCAGGGGAAAGAGAAATTCAGGCACCGGCAGGCACGGAGCCATCACGAGCTGCCCCTGTGTCCAGAGCTGGAGCTGGTCCAGCCTGGTCACTCACCAGCCAATTCTGACCTGTGGGCAAAGCCACAGAGATTTGTGTGCCAGAGGGCAGTTTGGGGAGGGTTGGAGCACATTCCTCCCCCTGATTTGCCTGCTGCTAGGCTGTTCACTTGCATGAATGAAAAATAAACCCATGTCTTGTCACTCTCTGAGCAGCAGCTCGGCTTCTTCTTGCAGGTGGGCTGGGGTCTCAGTGGGACAAGGCTCTCAACCAGGAGAGTTGCCACCCCAACCCAGTGCAAACACAAATTCCTGGGGACCAGCCTGACTTTGGGGCAACACACCTGCAGCATCCAGCTTCCCCCATTCCCATCATGAAAGCTCAGCATCCCTTTGCAGCATCTCCATCCTCCCCTGAATCGCAGCTCCCATCACAGCTGACAGATCGTGGGTTCGCAGTGAAGCACGTGCCTAAGGGAGGGACTGAATCAGGGCCAGAAATCCCCAAAGTCCAGACATGAACTGTTGAAAGGGCTGGGGGGTCACCAAGCCCAAGCTGGGACAGGCCTGGAGCTCACGAGTGCTGTGACTCCAGCACTCAATGACACATTTACGTAAGAGCTGCGGAGGGGGGTCCAAGGTCAGCGATCGCCTCCTGCCCTCCTGATTATCTGGGGATCAGCCATGCTTGAAGCCCCACTCCCCCCCAGCCCCAGCCCCGTCTTTCTTCTGCTTCTGTAAATAAAACTTCGTATTTGTTCTGCAGTGATTAGGTGCAAAACTAATCCCAGGCTGGGGATTATTGCAGCCTTAAAGAGCTGTGATCTGCTGCACCCGAAGCAGCAGGGGAAATGAGGGGATCTGGATATTCCACCCATCCCTCTCCCATCCGATGGCCTCTGCCCTCAGTCGTGTCTTACGCCAGGAAGCTGAATGTCGGGAGCGGCTCGTTGCACCTGGCAGAGGAGCAGAATGCAGGTGCCTGCCGCCCACGCTCGGGTGTTTGTTTGCTTTCCATCCTCCTCAAGCCCAGGACGCCCACGGAGAGGTGACACCCCAACTGTTCGTCTCTCTGCCGCGGTCCCCAGATCCCAGAAGCGGCAGCCCCAGCATCACAGATCCCGGGAGCAGCCGCCCCGGACTCCAGCGCTCACCCCGTGTCCTTCCCACGGCCACATCCTGGTGCATCTGCTTTATATCCCAGCACACCAGGCTCCCCCCTCTCCTCCCTTCCCGGCAGTGCATTGCTCATGGAGCACAGACCTGGCACTGTGAGAGCTGAGTTAGAAGCCAAGTGTATTTTCAGCCTGGGAAAGCAGGCTGGTGCAGGTGTGCTCCATCCAGCTCAGCTCCTCATTGGTAATTTTGAGCTCATTGGCTCCTTTCTGCCCCACTAGTGGGGAAAAAGAGGTCTCCAAGATCATCAAGATCCTACAAGTTTCATGAAAATTGCTTTCTGGAGAAGAGGATTAAAAAAAAAAATAGAAAAGAGCTGCACTGAACACTGTCACTCAGGGACTGCAACGCAGGCTCAGCCCTAATTAGACATCAGAGAATCCACATAGGAGCCGAGTTAGTCCTACCATGGACGTGAGGGCCGATGATGGGTGCACTGAGCTGTGTCCAGGGGCAGACAGACAATCCAGGCCCACCATCTATGCAGATGAGGCAAACACCAGGTTCCCTCCGCACAGGTCCAAGGTCTGTGCAGCAGGTGGGATTGGACACCAGCCAACCTCCCACATGGGGTCAAGGTCCACGCAGCAGATGGGATGGAGTTGGACACCAGGCTACCTTCAACACAGGTCCAAAGTCCACCCAGGAGATGGGGCTGGACACAAGGTTATGCCCAGTCCAGCCCAGGGGGAGGCTGAAGCTCAACTGGAGATACTTGGCTGAGGTGGGGGGCCTGGGTGAAACTTTTGAGGGCAGCGAGGGCTGGCTGGCACCCCGAGGGCTCTGCCAAGCCAGCAGCAGTGTTTTACAAGATACCTTTAAAACGAGGATGATTTCCCTTCCCCATTGTGATAACATCTGGAGAGATTTTGCTGCCTTCTGGCTCCTGCATCACGCTTGCTGCTGAAATTAGGAGGCTCGATGAAATCACTCCCTAAGGAGAAAAAAGAAACATAAAAGCAGAAAAAGGGAGGAGATTCCCCCTCAATTCACATAACTCCTAGAGTGGAGCTCAGGAGGCAGTGGGTACCCAGGCTTGGGGGAGCTGCTTAGCAGAGAGAGCTGCTTTAAAATCACATTAATTCAAAGTAAGAAATGCTCTGGGTTCCCTTCACCAGCACAGGGACCCTTTGGGCACAACAGAATCCTATTTTTCATATTTTTAGGTCCATTATCCACCACAGGAAGGTGGCTGGGTGTTCCCACACCCCACAGCCCCTTGTTGCTGGTGAGGCCTGGCCAAGCCAGGTCTATTCTTAGCCGACGGGTGGCCAGGCAAGAGCAGACAGTGCATGGGGCCGCGTTCCTCACATTCCCCTTTCCCAGGGACAAGGAGCGCCTGGAAATATGCAGCTACAGCTTGGCAGCAGCTGGGGGCCATCAGTGGGGGCCACCCTGGGCAGAGGAGAGAAAGGAGGCGGCGTTGGGGGGATCTCAGGGGACAGCTGAAGTGTGGAAGGGATGAGGTGAGTTGTGATAGGGACTGGGAAAGCCCCAACCCTGCAGCTCCCTGCTCTTGGCTTCAGCCCTTGCAGGCCCTGGTTGGCACCATCCTTCCCTCCCCAGTGCTCAAGAAGGGCTGAGGGGGGTAAAGGTGAATTTGGAGGTGAGGGGCAAGACCCCATATTCCTCCTCCAAGCAAGTTCATATTCCCCTCAGCCCCACGGCTTAGCTAGAATTACCTACCAAGAGAGACAGGGCCAGATTCAACCCAAATGACACCTACGTTTCCAATGCCCATCCTTGATGGAGAAGTGTCATCCATGCTTGTGGACACTGCACTGGGCACCCTGTGGGGTCACATCCTTGCCAGGGGATGCATCCAGTGGTGCCAGCTGGGCTGACCCCCTCCCCAGCCCCACAGAGCCCCCGCCCTGCATGGGCAGCATCTCCCTGTCTCAGGGTTCTTCTGCAGCACAACCCCAAAGCAGGCTCTGCCCACGTCCCAGTGCTGCTGGGGACAATCCCCACCCCTCGGGGCTCCCCCCAAGCTGACACTGTCCCACTGAGGCATCCCAGGTGACAGGGAGAATTCTCCCAGACCAAAAGTGCTGGGAACTTGGCACTTGACTCCTGTCCCCCCTTGCCCAGGAGGGTTTCCAGTCAAACAGACCCGCTGCAGCCGCTGCCAGCACCCCCTTCCCACGGCTGCATCCTGCCATTCCCTGCTCTTCCCTGCAGCATCACCATGAGTTATTGCAGCCTGCAGGCCCCATCCATCCTCCTGGCAGGTGAGTCACGAGCCTGCCCCGTGCCTCAGTTTCCCCTGCTGTGCAGTGAGAACAGGCAGGATGCCGGGGGGGCTGTCATGAGCTGAGCGGGCCACATCCCAGAGCAGCGTATCCGTGGCTTTTCCTGCCACTTACAAGTGGGAAGTGGCTTTGTCAGGAAACAACGTCTGTGACTTGATTTAATGTCACTGAGTCCTTCCCAGATTAGCAGCCTCCCGGGGCTGGGAAGGCCCAGGCTGATGAGGGTTCAGTTTGGCTGCACATTTTAGCCTTGTTTGTTTTGGGTGGGTTTTTTTGTTTTATACTTAACAAACAGTGTGGAGCTGAGAGCCTGAAAAAATACGTCAGGATTTGGAGTAGTGGGACAGAGGAGGGAGCCAGGACAAGGACCATCCTTCCACCTGAAAAATAATTTTACAGCCCCAATTCCTCCCTCCCGTGTCACATCCCTGGAGCATCTTCCAAAAGTGAAGGACAAAACAGGGGCATGAGCCATGCCAGGCAGATGGACACCCGAGCATGTCCTGGTGGCTGGAAACAACTTTGGGGATCATGAGAGCCCCATCTCTCCCTTCCCAGCTGTGTTTGCCGTGTGGCTCTAATTACAGAAATGTGCAGAAATGTCGCCTCTCAGTTGGCAAACATTTCTCCTGGCGAGTGCCAGCCGACAGCTGCCATGCTGGGATTCGAGTGGGCTCCCATCCCCTCCATCCCACACCTCCCAAATCCACACCTCATTAGGGCTGCACCTCCTGTCCCAATGTGCCTGTGCGTGCCCAGGGAAGCCCTCACTGGATAGGTGATAATTTCCTGCACAGATTATAACTCCCTGCACTCCCAGGAGCAGGGAGGGGGAGGACACCCTTGGGAAGCACCCAGGTCTACTTTGCCCTTGGAAACCATGTAGTTTCTGACTGATTCCCCAGGGTGTGGGAAGGAAGAAAAAAGAGGGGAAAGGAGCAAAACCTCAAAAACACTCAATGAGGAGGAGGAGGAGAAGAACTGAGTAAGGGAGGAGGAGGAGAGCAGGGCAGGGAGAGAGAGGATTACTGCTCAGTTGAATTAGAGGGAGCCTTGAACAGCAGGAGAATTTGCCTGAAGACCCCAATTTTTCCAATTTGGGATAAAATGTAAGCATGGGATTAACTAGAAGCATATGCTTAAAACCCAGGGAATTGAAAGAAGTCTGGGCATAAAGTGCTCTGAAGAGGGCAGGCAGGCAGGGCATGAACTGGCAGCTGCATGGTTGACCTGGCTCTGTAGGGATGCACTGAGGAGACTGGAGAGCTGTGGGGGGACTGGAAGAACCATAGGGGCACTGGGAAGCTCCTGGAGCTTAGTGAATAATAACCTGAAAGGAAATGACATGACTCAATTCCATATGCCAGGGCTGGGAAGAGGGTTGGTAAGAGAGGCTCTTCCATCAGCCACGTGCTGGAACGAGAGTCCCTGGCCAGAGAAAAGGGGATCAAAGGGGCCCCACTACCATGCCCAGAGCAGGACAAGCCTTCCTGGGGTCACTGCACAGCCCTGCCCTGGCAGAGGGTCTGGGGAGGCTGGGGCTGTGCCCTGCCCCATGTCAGAGCCGCGCTGGTACCCCCACACTCCACTCTGGGGGCCCTGGTGGGAGAGCTCTGAGCCTGCACGTGCCCTTACCATCAGAGACATCCGTGTCCACGTGATGTGTCCATGAACATCCCGGACTGATTTATGGGATGAGAGGAGGGCAGGAGGCCAACCTTAAATCCTGACTGCCTGGTGATTAATAATAATTATTATTATCATATTAGCTGTAGTAGTAATAGTTTGCTTTCCCCTGCAGAACTGGTCATCCAGGAATCTCAGAGAGGCTAAGTGACCAATGTCCCTATTTTCTAAAGGAAATTGTGGCACAGAGCTGTCTCCCTTGAGTCACACAGTATATCAACAAGAAAACAGAGAAGGCAGGAGTCTGGACTCTGTGTCCCTCTCCCTCCCCCATGCTATTAAGCTGCATCTGTGTAATATAGAGCAAAACATCCTCCACGACTCGCAGTAAATCACGGCAGAGGCAGTGTGCAGAGTGGATGGGGGGAGATAATGGGTTTTTCACTCTCTTCAACAATAGAACAAGTTTTTCTCTGCTGGGGAAGACTGACTTCTTTGAGAGATGGAGATAAAAACAGCACTGAGGCTCTGAAATGGGCCTGAAAGGGCACCTGCCTCTGCTCACCCAGTTGCATTGCTGGCCCAGGAACAGGAGGCAACCCGAGCAAACCATGCTGTGGGTCGAGTGCCCCACAGACATGGCCTGGTCCACATGAGCATTGCTGAGGTGCACTGGAATATTAATTGAAAATCCCAGCAAAACACTCCTGCTGATGATAATGGACCATAATCCTCTTAGACCAATTTCATGCCTGAAAAAACATGCATAACAAAATAATAATAGAAAGCCCCTTAGTGGACACTGTCCTTAGCAGTGGACACAGGAGAAGAGGGTCGGCCAAAGCGGATTTCTCAGGAAGGAAAGGGAGCTGGTCCCCTTGGCCCCCACCCCTGAGGTGGGCAGGAAAAGAAATGAACTTGGGTGTAGGTCTGAATATCTGCTCTAGCAGGGCAGCATCACCCTGATGGATGGGACCCCGATGGGACCCCGATGGGACCCCGATGTCCCACAGAGACATGAGGACCCACTAGGACCCCCGTGCCCTACAGAGCCCATGGGACTTTCTATGACTCCAGAACCCTGGAACCCCCTGGACTCTCCATGTCCCCCAGAGTTCTTAGTACTCTCAGAACGCCCCATGTTCCTCAAGAACCCTCCGTGCCCGCAGAGCTCTGTGCCAGGCCGGGTCCCCCAGGTCAAGCCCCCCAAACAAGCAGCCAGCCCCCCCCAGCCCTTCCGCCCCGCTCGCCCCTTCAGCACCACCCCGAGCGGACAGCGCCAGGTGCGGAGCCCCGCTCCGTGCGAAACCCTGGACCCCCGGCACCCCCGGACCCTCGGGAACAGCCTAACCTCTTCCTCGGCACCTCACAGACACCCGAGAGCACCCTGACCTCCTCCCGGACACCGTCCGGCATCCCAAACACCGCGATCCTGCACCCCCCCTTCCTTCCCTCTGCACCCCGTTTTCACCCCCCGTCACCCTCTACTCTGCCTCCTTGCGCCGACCGGCACCTTCTCCCCCGTTGCACCCCTGCACCCTCTCCTCTGCCCCTGCACCCTTGCACCCACACACATTTCCCCCTCCAAACCCTGCACCCAGCGGCATCCCCTCCTCTGCCTCTGCACCTCTGCATCTTCTCCTCCCCCGCACCACTCCCTGCACCTCAGCACCACCTGCACGCTCCCCTCCACCCACCACCCCTGCACCCCGGCATCCTCTCCTCTGCCACCCCCTGCACCCCAGCGCTCTTCATCACTCCCTCCTCCACCACCCTCCATCATCTCCACCCGTCAGCTTCCGGCACCCCCAGCATCTCCTCCTCCGGCACCCCTCTCCAGCACCCCTTCCTTCACTACCCCTTTCTCCAGAGCTTCAAGCACCCTTCAGCCGCACTCCCACCAACTCCCCCCATCCCCAGCACAACCTCTTGTTCCAACACTCCAAGCTTCCAGGACACCCTTTCCCAGCACCCCAAGGACCCCATCTCCACCCCCTCTAAGCACCTCCATCCCAGCCCCACAAGTATCCCATCTCCACGCCCTCCAAGCATCCCTCATCCCTCAGCCCCACAAAGACACTCCTTCCATTCCCCATCACCCCCTGTCCCAGCACGCCAAAACCCCTCCCTCCATCCCCTCATTACACCCTAACCAAACACCCCAAGGACCCCACCTACATCCCCTCCAGGCACCCCGCATCCCAGACCCACAAGGACTCTGCCTCCACCCCCTCATCACTTGCTGTCCAAGCGCCCCAAAGCTTCCTCTATCCCTCAGCACCCCTTTCCGCAGCCCCCCGAGGACCCCACCCCCGGCACCCCCAGCACCCCCGGCACCCACCTGCTCCCCAGCCCTGCCCCGGACCCCCCCGCCCGCGGGTCCGGTGCTGGAAGGGGCCGTGCTGGTGCCGGTGCCACGGCATGCCGGGGGGCCCGGGGGAGCCCCGGGGGACGCCGGGGGCTGCGCGCTCCCCGGCCGGCAGCTGTTGCTGCTGAAGGCTC
>VZRZ01000583.1:285777-319304 GCA_013398175.1 Climacteris rufus
AAGGCGGGAGGGTGTCCCCGGGGGCACGGAGGCGCCCCTGTGACCTCCCGAGGGGGGAGAGGGTGGGCGACAGCCAGGCAGCGTCCCCGCGGGTATTTATAGACAGGGCGACACAGGGGGACGAGCGATCCCAGCCCTGGTGTTTCCCTGAGGGTTGGGGACACCGCGACCCCCGCAGTCCCCGGGCTGGGAGGGCGTGCCGGGGCTGGCGGGGAAGGGGTCCCGGCTGGCTGAACTGGGGGACAGGGAGCACCCCAGGGCAGCCGGGCTCGTTGCTTGTTTGCCTTCAACTCCGCGCTCTCGGCGGCCGCCGTCCCTGGTGAAATGTTGCCATTTGCTGTTGCTCCCAATAATCCCTTTATATGAATTTTTGGGTTGGTTTTCGTGGCGAATACAGCGAAGAGTCCGTGCGCATCGGGGAGCGCTGGGGTTTGCGTGTGGCTGGGTGTGGGCGCGGAGGCTCCGCTCCCACCATCTGCGCACCCTGACGGGGCTGGGTCCCCCCTACACTGCAGGGGAAGATGGGAGGGGACCGGGGGACTGGGGTGCCCCAAAAACTGAGCTCGGGGGACTCCTGGGGTGCTGGGGCTGTGCACCCCCTACTGCCCCGGCTCACTGTGGATTTTCTCTGGTGTCCAAGTTTCCCGGGTGGGCAAATTCCCTGGCGCTGCCATCCCTGCCGGATCTGCACTGCCTGGCCTGGCAGTGACGGATGTGACCCTGGGGATGGAAAGTGAGAAAAACTGTTCCTGGTTCCTATCAGTTCCCCCTGGGAAGCGGCGGCTGGGGAGCAGCGGGGGCACGTGGCGAAACGTGACAGCGGGGCCGCAGCCAGGCCCCCTGCTCCCTTCCCACTCCTTGCCCGCTCCCTGCCTGCACCTTGCTAGCCATGTCGAGCACCAGCTGGGTTCTGCCAAAACATCACCCCACGCTCCCCTGCGGCAGTTTCGTGCTGTGACAGGTGTTGGGAGACACCAAACCAGCACACCTGACATCCCTGCCACAGGCGGTGAGTCCTTCCCTGCTTGTGGGTGCCTGCACCCCCAACACCGCAGCTCCCATGGGTGCTTCTGGTGAGTCCCCACTGGAGCCAGAGAGGCACAACTCTTCTCTGCCAGGGCCAGTGCAGAGCCCCAGTACCATGGGACCAAAGGAAAATCTGCAGGTGAGGGCAGGGCAGAAAGCAAATTGGGGGTGAAAATACCCCCAAGGAGACCTGGCTCTGCAGCTCCTTCCCATCCTGGTCTTGGTCACATCCCTGCGCTCAGCACAGTTTGCTCCGGTGCCCTGCCAGCTCTGTAAATCCTGTCCTGCACCAACCCAGCCAGGATCCAGCCTGGATCCTGGCCATGGAACTGACACTGGGTGGGGAAACTGTTCATCACAGGTGGGGAGTGTGCCCCAGGAGCAAGGCTTTGAGAGAAGGTCCTCTCCTTGTGCTGCCTTCCAGCTGGCAAAGCAATTTGGATGTAGAAGGATCGGGAAGAAAGAACTGGGAAACATTTGCCTGTGGTGGTTTGTGCTGTTTGCTGTGTCGGCACTGGCATCAACCCTGTGTGGGAAAGGGAAAGGTGACAGCATGGGAGTCCCCCAGAAAGGGCCACCAAAGGGCTGTCAGAGGGTGGGATGAAGCAGGAGACTTGTGCAGCATCCCTGGGGACACTGGGTTTACTGGGAGGTATCCTCCAGAGCTAGGACTCTGCAGGTGCCATTGGGGAGAGCCCCGATGTGCCTGGAAGGGGTCCACCCACCCCACCAGGTCCCGGCACTCAGTGCCACAGCCGTGCAGAGGTTTCTCCCGCATTTGGGTGAAATTCCCAGTGAGGCTGGAGTACAGCAGGGCTCTGGAGCATGCAGGATGCAGATGCCATTCCTGGGTAATCCAGGAGATTAATTAGGGTCTGGGCTTGGAAGCAGCCTCCAAATGGACCCTCTGCTCTGACCTGCCTCTGGCTCCAGCCCAGAGCTGATGCCAAATGCTGAGGGAGACAGTGCTGGGGCGGGCATGGTATCCATCATATCAGCATCCAGCCCTGTCACATCCCAGCAAACCTGTCCCAGAGCCCAGCACTCCCCAACATCCTTGAAAAAAACCCCAAAAGCAAAGCAAATCAAAGCTCACCCCCAAGATAAAGATGGAAGTGGCTCCATATGGGCTGGATGACATGTGCTGTGCAGCACTGACACACACACCCCAGCAAGGCAGCGAGTCTGGCCCCAGCCCAGCCTGGGTGGCTACACCGCCAGGAGAGGATGGGGCAGCACCACTCCTTGCCTCAGTTTCCCCTTCCCTTCACCTGAGCCCTTTTAAGCTCAGGGGCCACACAGCCCAGCAGGGTCTGGATTTCACTTTCAGCTCAAAGGCACAATTATCCTATAAAACACTAGGAGAATCATTCATGCAATGGCTTTCACCCAGCTGCCCATGAAGCCAAGCCTCAAGCTCACTCCTCCTCTTGCCCCTTGCCTTAGTCAAATCTGAGCAAGGGTGAAAAATCTCTGAGATAACTCAGGTCCCTGATAAGTTCCTGGGAAGGGACAGAGGCTGCAGCTGTCCCCTCTGCCTGCAGTGCCGGTCAGGGACATATGGCACAAGTATTAGACAGCAGAGAGTCCCCACATGCCAGCGGTGAGATGTCAAGGCTGCAGAGATTGCAGCCCATCAAAAACTGCCTCTGCTGAGAAACCCCACTTTGGGTCTCCCTCATCCCCACAGTCACCAATTCACATGAAACTGGGGACAGTTTCTCTCTCTGAAGAGCAGAGCAGCACCTGGGACAGTGTGGGCTGATGTCAGCCGCCCTCCCCCCAGACCTGTCACCGGTATCTGCAGGGAGCCTGTCTCTGCACAAGCCCCACAGCAGGTGACATCAAAAATCCCAAGCTCCCCCCCTTACACCCAGGCTGTCCCCAATCCCTGTGGGTCCCCACCACCCCTCTAAGCCTCATGCTCTCCTGCCATCCTGCAGACCGCAAGTTCCTCATCGCCAATGCCCAGATGGAGAACTGTGCCATCATCTACTGCAACGACGGGTTCTGTGAGATGTTCGGCTACTCCCGCGTGGAGGTGATGCAACGGCCCTGCACCTGTGACTTCCTCACCGGCCCCGACACCACCAAGAGCTCCATTGCCCAGCTCACCCAGGCCCTGCTCGGCTCCGAGGAGTGCAAGCTTGAGATCCTCTACTACCGCAAAGACAGTAAGAGTTGCTTTTCGGGGTGATCCAGTAATGGGAGGTGTCACCTGCCTTGGATCTGGGCTGTGAGAAGCCAGTGGTGGGAGGCAAAGAGGATCTGATGCAACCAGGGCATCAGGATTGCACCCAAGCTCAGGGCTTTGCTGAGAGCAAATCCATAGTGGCTCCTGGTGGGATGGAACCATCTCTTCTGTGATGAAGCACATTGGGACCTTGAGCAATGGATTATGTTGCCAGATTATTTAGGAATCAGGTCATTTGTGAGCCCTTGGGGATGGCTCAGAGCTCCTGGGGCAAGCAATGGTATTGCTTGTGGGATCCCTGAATTTTGTAGGAATGAGAATCCAGTGGGAGGCCCATGGAGGAGCCAGGCTGGGACACAAGTCCCCCAGTCCATGCTCCGGGACAAGATGAGACAGGGGCCCCATCTCTGCTGACAGTGGGTGCACCCAACAGCCTCAAAGCTGCCTTTCCAGCAAGCAGGATGCGGCTGTGCGTGCACAGATGGAATTACGTTAAGATGAAAATGAAGCTTTGATGGAAAATACGAGTGATTAGTTCTAATACGGCAGGAAGTTAAATAAATATTTAGTGGTTGATGCTGCAAAACAGCAGTGGTCAGGGCTCCCAGGGGTGGGGGAATGCAGGTCCAGTGCTCACAGGAGGTTAAAAATATGAAGTGTTTCCATTTTTTTAACGTTTGGAGCCTTCCCATTGCTTCAGATTGTATTGATGGGGCTTGGTCTGAGCACGAGGCTGCACCCCACTGCTGGCAGCTCCTGGGGAGGCAACTGAAAGCAAAGGAAGGAGCAGGCAGGAACCCTGGCTCCCAGCCCAGCACCCTATCTTGGGGGCTGGCACCTGGGTGTCCTCCTCACCCACAGAGACCCTATCTTGTGGGCTGGCGTCCAGATGCCCGCATATCGGAGTTACTCCCTGGCAGCACCTCTGCACATTACGCCGGTGTTACCCCAGCAGGGCCAGACCCTGAGCAGTGGCAGGATCAGGCCGCTCAGTCGAGCCGCTTCCCGTGGGGCCAGTCCTGGGTGGAGCAGGGCCGGGAGTGGTGCCAGGGCTGGGTGCAAGTACCCCCTCAGCAGTTGCAGGCCCTGGCTGGAGCCCAGCGCAGCACAGGAGACACGCAGCAGCACACGCTGTCCCCCTGCTCCCAGCCCAACACCAGTGCGTGGCCATGGCAAGGACAACGTGTGCAGCCCTGTTCCACTCCCTTCCTCCCTCCCTCCCTCCCTCAGGATAGTTTCCCTGTCCACCCCTAGGGACTACTTGGCTTGCCAGCCTGATCCATCACCATTCTCCCTGCTTTGAAGCATTCCTGCTGGGCTCACGGGATGCTCGGTTCTGTCCTCAGAGCCCTGCTCTTCCTCTAGGCCATGGGGAACTCTCAGTACAGCTCTGAGTTGCTTTATTCTCTTTTTTTATTAAAAAAGAGGGGAAAAAATAAAAAAGCCCAGAAGCAAACCCTTCATGTCTATTTTTAAAACCCAACCCCACCAGCAATATGCTTTGCAATTGTTTCCCCCCAGCACTCAGCCTGCAACCGCTCGGCCCATTATAAATGGGCCTTATCGGCAAAGAAAAGGCTTTTGCATTATAGGGAGCTGCTGCTTAATTAGCCAGCGGAGCTCCGAACCTGCCTGTCCTCCTTTTCATGCCGGCAGCACCAATCTCCAGCCTCGACCTGCTGTTTATTACTGCGGTACTCCCGGCTCTGCAGCTCGCGGGGTTGTTTCCTCGCTTTTCTGACTGACAGAGGCAATATTATACCCCAAATCTGCCCATTGGAGCCCTCCAAGCAGGGCCAGGGTGGGATGGATAGAGGTAGGTGGGAAGAGGGCTCCCTTGGCTGTCTGGGTCGGAGGGTCCTGGGGACAGGCAGGATGCTGACTGATGGGGTGATGCATGTCCCTGGGGAAAGCCTGCTCGGTCCCCATCCGGATGCCCATGCTCTCGTTACGTAATTACAAACAGAGCCAAAAGAGCCAGGGGTGGCAACAGTGAGCCCAGCTCCAAAATGAGGCCAAGAACCAAGTGCCTGTGGGGGAACAGAGGACCAGCTCAGCCAGGGCAGTTGTCCCTCCCTGCCACAGCAGCACCAGAAAGGCCTCGGAAAGAGGGAAGAGCCCGTTTGCAGCACGTGTGGGCTCTAATCTCCTGCTCAAAACTGGGAGATCAGTGAAGTTAATTTCCTTACAAGATGCTACACAGCTGGAACTGCCCCAGACAGGGGGTCAGCACAGGATCAGCTTCTGCCACAGCCAGGAGCAGCCATGGCCTCCAGCCCTGGGGACACATTGTCCACTACGGCCAGAGTGAGCTCAAATCCTCCGGCATCCCCCGAGGATGACACCAAGGAGCTGGTGGAGTTGAGCTGCATCCAGGACTGGGTTTCTTCCCTGCCTCTGGGTGTGATGTGCTTTGGAGCAAAGCCACTGGCCAGGGCTCCCAAGGTCCCCGGAGAGGGAGGTGGCCGCAGGTGCTGAGTGCCATGGCACTGGCATGGCCTGAGCAGCAGCAGCTGGTGGCACTCACTCTGCTTAATCTGCATGAATGTGATGCTGATGAATATGAAAGGGGAGATGTGGCTGAGACAGCTGGGGCAGCTGGAGGGGCAGCCCCAGCCCCTCCATCCCGTCCCCTCCTGGGCAGAGCCCACAGCTCATCCCCTCTGGCAGCAACAGTTTGTGTCAGTCCCCTTGGAACCAAGATTAGGGACTGGGGTCAGGCCAGAAAACTCAGAACAGTGGTGTGGAAACTGGGATTTCCCCTCGGGAGCTCCAGGAATGCGAAGGTCACAGAGTGGCTGGGGTGCCCGTGTCGCTCAGCATATCCCCCCACAGGTCCCTGGGGGGACCCCGAGCAGGCATGTCCCTGCACCCAAAGGGGACAGGGGCACTCGTGTGACATGTCCCCTCTGTCCCCAGCCTGGAGCACATCCATGGCACTGCAATCACCTCTCCAGCAGCTGCTGCCAGGAAACCTGGGTAAGGCAGGCAGGGGTGGATCCAACCAGGGTTCCTCTGTACAGCTTTGCAAACAGTGTGGTGTGCCCAATGGCTGCACTGGGAGCTGGAGGGCAAATCCCACCAGCAGCTGCTGGATCCCAGCTCTGTCAGGGATTTGGTGCTGGCAGCCCCAGGAAACCTCTGCTCCTGCCCCATGGGGTGGACAAGGCAGGATTGAGGGGATTTCTCAGGTGCTGGAGGAGCAGGGAGGTACAGCCAGCTGACAAACCCCAACCCCAAGTTGAGCTCTTGGCTTGAACAAACCCAAGGGGTTTACACCAAGCCGAGGCTCTTTGCTTTGTGTTCCTTTAAGGGTCAGGCTGTGACCTCGGGAAAGGGATGGACACCATGGCCCAGCTCCAGATGGGGAGTTATAAACTTCCTGCCTCACAATGGCAAAGGCTCTGGTTCCAGAGATCCCGTGCTGTGGAACCAATTCTGCCATCCTTGGCACAGTTGCGCTGCAGCTCCAGCCACACCTATTGCCCCGGCTATGCCACAGGGCCAGTGTGTCTAGGGCACAAAGCTGGAAGAGACACATTTTCCATCCTCTGCTGCTCCGCAGAAGCTTTTTGTTTCGACCTGATGTCCCATGAACAGAGGGACAGGCCTAGAGCATCCCCAGCAGCCCCAAGAATGCTGCCTGGAGGAGGCTTTTTCTGAAATCCCTGCCCTGGCAGAGTCTCTGATTCCTACCCCAAGCCCTCCATCCTCATCCTCAATGACTGTTGCATCCCCAGTGGGAGGTGGCCCCATGTGCCATGGGAACAGGGCCCTGGGATGGCCAGACAGCCCCAGGAAACGCTGTCAGTGCTGCAGCTTTGGACAAACAGCCCTGCTCTAGGCTGGACTAATTCCTGCAGCCAGCAGGATTTAGCAAGGGAAGGACTGAGGGCCTGAATGTGGCTATTCACTTTGCTTGCAGAGGAAGTTAAGATGCATTTTGTCCACCTCCTGTATTGATCCAGGACCCCTTTTATCTCCTCGGGGTCAGAGAATCCTTCCACCTGCACCTAACCACCCTGCTGGGCTTGGATCCTTCTTGTAGTCACACTTCGGTGGGTACTCTCAGCCACCTGACACCCCTGTTTTTCCTCCTCCACTGCTGCTTCCAGCCAGCAAGGCCTGTAAGCACAGCAATCCCTGCCCTTCCTCACTGAACAGGGGAAATGTTCCTCCCACTGACATTACTTAATAAGGCCATTTTTGCCAGCCCAGTGTCCCGGCAGGTTTCAGTCTCCTGATGCCTTGTCTGGTTGTGGGGAGGGGGTCCAGGCCAGACCCCATGGTGTACATCCCCTCCCTGTGCAGGGAGATGCAGACCCCGGTGCAGGGGCTCATCCCAGCTCCCAAGACTGACCCATCTCCCGCTAGCTCAGACTCTACCGTTATTTTCCATCCCACCTCAGGGATTTGTTTTAGGGCCTCCCAGCAATCTGCGCTTCCCTTTGAAGTTTTACCCAGCCCTCACACTGATTTATCCCAGGACAGTAGCACAGCTTGGCCCTCCAAGCATCTCTCTGGGCATGCCAGCCATCCCTGGAGCACAGCTCTGTTCCCATCCCTGTCCCTGGCCCCTCCGTGCCCTTCCCAGCCCCTCTCCTCTGCTCCTTTATATAATACCTCTATAGATTTAGCCACTCTGCCATGAGACCCTGCAGATTAAATCTCCCTGCCGGGGGGAGGGCAGGCCTGGGTAAGAGCTCCGAGCACAGATTAATAGCTCTCTTTTTTAATATTCATAACAATACTGGTTTGTGTCCGGCTCTCGGAAACCGCCGTGTCCTGTTGATTAGTTTAATACTGATGATACTGACAAATGCATTAACCACAGGCGGCTGCGGGGGATAAGAGGGACAGGGAGGGAGGGCCCCCAACGATGACATTTTTAATGTTATTAAGTGCTGGCTTTTATCAAGGTCAGAAGACACGGTGGGTCAGAAAACACAAACCTCCAGGTGCTTGCTCAGCTTGCAGGGGTGGGCTGGGTGCTGGAAGATCAAGCCCAGGAGTATAGGAAATGAGCTGGTTTTCCCATCCCATACAAACCCACCACACTTGCTGTGGGACCCTTCAAACCAGCATCCACCTGATGAGCCCTCTCTGCAGTGCCCAGGCTGGGTTTCACCCCAGCTGGGCACCCTCACAGCACAGGCACCCTCACAGAGGTGGCCACAGAGCACAGGCACGTTGTAAATACCCCCAGGACTCCTCCAAGAGATCATTTGATGGCTGGATAAAATTAGATGGATTAGCTGAACAGCTGAAGGGAAGAGACAGGCAGATGGATGGGGACAGTTGATCAAGGAACAAGGATGGGATGGCAGGTCTGGGGTCCCTCCCGGGGCTGGCTCAGCCCACTGGTGCTACATCAGGTCTGGGGTGCCTGGGTTTTGGGAAGAAGGATGGGGAGGTTCAGCATTCAGCAAAGCCTAGGCTGGCTCACCACAGGGAAACTGAGCCAGAGCAGAGGGTGCCAGGGGTCTCCCAGCTGCAGCCTCTCCACAGAGCTGGGGGTACCCCAAACCACATCTGTCCAGAGACCCCAAATCTTGGGGGAATGCCGTGCCTTTGGGCCAGGCTTAACAGAACCTGCTGCTCCCATCCCCAGCCCTGACACTCCCTCACTCCCTTGACACCTCCATGCTGTGGGATGTGGGTCTGAGCAAGGCACTGAGCTCCTGCCATGCAGGGCTGTGCCTGGTGGGACCACTTTTAGGGTGATTCCCCTGTTTTTGAAGGGTCTCACACCCAATTAACTTTCGGTCAACCCTGAATTGCCCAGACAGTTGGATTAGATTATCACTGTAGTTCCCTTGCAACAGAAGTAGTCTATTTTATTTAATTTAAGAAGGGATCAGCGAGGGGCTTGCAGAAACATCAGCCAGGGCTGCTCAAGCTCAGCACCTCCCAGATTTGCAGGATCAAACCAAGCACCAGCTGCCACCAAAACCCACCCCAGCCACCTCGCAGCTGCTCCTTATATCCCTCCAACTGGATGTAACTGGGCCCAGTTTTCAGCTGTTCAGCACTGGCCATGGGATTAACCCTTCCCATGCCACATAGGGCCTGCCAGGCTCTAGCCCTGCTGAGAACAGCTCAGAGCCCATCCCCTCCCATTGTTATGGAGGAGCTTAGGAAGAAAAAGTGAAGCAGTGAAGGAATGCAGGAGGGCAGAGCACCTGAGCCAGAACTGGGCTCTCTGGATCAGAATTCCCAGTCCAGAGGGAAGCATAGAGTTGACTGCTGCCCATGCCAATGAAGTATGTGGGTTTCAGGAAGTTAGTGATGCTTCAAAATCACCCCTGAGGAAAAAGAAAACCCTCATTTTCTAACACACCAAAGGAGATAGTACCCAGTGCCAGTGGGCATCACACACACAGGTGAGTGGGCTCACCTGTGCACAGCCCCAGCACACACCAGTGCCAGCACCGACACCAGCAGAGCCCCAGCATCCCAGGGACGGCACCACGTCATCCCACCGGGCATGTGCCACCTCAGCATCGCCCAGAACGCCTCACTCACCCAGCATCCCGTACAGGGCATTGCTGGATCTAAAGATCCATAAAAATCCTGACAAAGAGAGGGAAAAGAGCTCACTTCTTCCATACACAGGTAACCCACAGTGTGCCCCTGCAGCCCTTCCAAACAGCTCTATCTGCCAAAAATCTGCCCCCCTCCTCCCCAGCTCACATGTTTAAGTGGATTTCCTCTCCCTGTCAATGGTAAAAGAAAGAGAGAGAAAGAGAGGAAAGGAAAGGAAAGGAAAGGAAAGGAAAGGAAAGGAAAGGAAAGGAAAGGAAAGGAAAGGAAAGGAAAGGAAAGGAAAGGAAAGGAAAGGAAAGGAGGAAGAAAGAAAGAAAGAAAGAAAGAAAGAAAGAAAGAAAGAAAGAAAGAAAGAAAGAAAGAAAGAAAGAAAGAAAGAAAGAAAATCTCGGTTGTTGGGCTCTTTAAACAGATTTCACCGTATCCATTTCTTTCCCGTTCTTGTGCCCATGTATGTGCACATCACTGACGTCACAGCAGATTTTGAAGTTGCCCGATGCCGGCCATCTGCTCCTGATTATGGGAGGCCCTGAGCTCCTTAAAATTATACGCAGAAAGGCCGACATGCCCCTCCCGGCTGGAGCGTGGCCACAGCCAGAGCAGAGGAGCACCGGATAGGGCCGGCAGCACATCCCTGCCCGGTCTTCTAATCCCTGGTGATCAGAGCATGGGGGAAAGGCGAGATCAGGGATCTGCACGGGGCAAAAACTGCCATGAAGGAGGTGGCTTGGCACCTGGGTGCTCCATCATCTCTAGAAGGTTTGGGATAGGAACCTGGGGATGCTCAGGGGGTTTTGCCAGAGGGGCTGTGGCTCGGGGGGTCCCAGTTCTCTCACCGGTGCCAAAGCAACAGCAGACAGCTCAAGGAAGGGACTCACAGTGATTATACCCTCAGGTAGGACTTCTGGAGCATTTGGGGTGTATAAAACTGGCAAAGGAGGTGGGAACCCACCTATATCCTCCACTTGTTGCTTTGGGAAATACCCACAGGTGTTTTCAGGTGCCTCTAATTGCAAACTTGTGCCTGGCTGCTGCACAAGAAGAGCCACAGGCTCGAGCTGACATCCAACAGGAAAAGCTCTATGGCCTCATGCCCTGTGGCCACATTTGGGATCCTCCTCACAGCCTCCATCACTTCCAGGACACTGAGCCAGTCCTTGTGCCCCCCTGTGTGCCTCAGTTTCCCCATGGCAGGACAAGATGTGGCTTTGCCTGACCACTCCATGCCACTGCCTTTAGGGGATGTTGTTGGGGACCATCACACTGATCCCACTGGTCCTGTTGCCCAAGGTCAGGATAAGACAACGCAGTTGGGCTCACCCCCATTGCCTGCATCCAGTCACCAAAAACTGTCTGGTGATTGCAGGGCAATTAACTGCAGCATGATTACAAGCAGGATGCTTAATGAGGTTAAACCACTACCTAGAACTTCCTGAGTTCTTAATTACTCACTCTTTAATTGCTGCTCACAAGTACATTAATATAAATGACTGTCTGGGACAGAAAAAAGAGATGTGATCACTGTGATTGGGATGCTTCAGGGATACGGCCCTTTCCCAGGGCTCAGATCATGTTCTAAATCCTCCACTCCCCAGCAGCAGGGATTACACCCATCAAAGTGCTTAAAAAAACACTTTTCTGTCAAAAGTGTTTTGTGCTGGGGGGGTGGGTGGGCAGAATCTCCTGTGCAGCACCCCTGAGCCTGTCTCTGCTCGGCAGCCTCGTGTTTCCGCTGCCTGGTGGATGTGGTGCCCGTGAAGAACGAGGAAGGTGTCGTCATCATGTTCATCCTCAACTTCGAGGACCTGGCACAGCTCATCGCCAAGAGCACCGGGCGGAGCCTGCACCAGCGCCTGTCGCAGAGCTGGAACAAAGGTGGGTGTCGCCGGGGGTGGTGGGGAACTGGCAGAGCAGCGCAGCGTCCTCAGGGCCATCCCCATCCCATGGTTTTCTTGGGAGCACGTGGGGGTTGAAGGATGCACCCATGGCAGGGAAGGATCCTGCACGGGAAGAGATTTTTGTTTCTGCACAGCCGCAGCTCTGCCTGCTCGGGGACCGGTCCAGCCAAAGCCCAGCTGGGTGAGAAAGGCTGTTTGAGCCAGCCGTGCTCCCCTTGCATCCAAACCTACCCACACACACCTCCCGAAATCCCAGAGACATGGGAACAGGGCTGGGGACTGACACCCTGCATGGGATGGTGCATTTTTATGAGAGGATGTCTCGCTGCAACTGAAGCCGCAGAGTCCCTCCATGAACACCCTCAATTGCTGCATCTTTTCCATACTTAACACTAGCTTGGGCTGAAGGTGCTGGTGTGGGACAGGACCTGTGTGCGGGGTCACCGGGAGGGGAGGGGACACTTGGTGTCACCAACAGTGTGGCTGTGCTGTGCGGATGTCACTGCAGGCAGGCTGCACTGTCACAAGGATGGCTGCACTGCTGTGGCTCAACCTGCCCCAGCTTCAGGCTGTTCCCTGCTGTCTCAGGCTCATTCCAGGATTTTGTGAGTTTTTTGGGGACAGTGGAAAATTCAAATTCCCTTTTTTGGGAAGACTGGATCAAAGGGAAGCTGTGGTGAGGCTCACAAGGGGATGTGGATATTCAGGGTTGCAGATGTTAGACCTGACAAAAAGCTGTAACTTCTAAATCTCCTCCTTCCATACAGTGCTCAGAGCAGCCACCTCTACTTGAGCCAGGGAAATAATCCCACATCTGCATTCATGACAATATTCCATAGGGGTGCTACTGGGAGACTTTGGGCAGGCCTCAAAATGAAACTGTGGGAATAACATGGGTTTGTCCCCACACAGCACATGGGGTGGCACAGCAGAACCAGGATCAGAGCCAGGGCCACGTCAGCGATCAATGGGGACAACTGCCCATTGAACTGGTACAGTGTGTGAGTCTCAGTGCATTCCCACTTGGTGCATATCTATATCCTGGAGCCATTCAGGTGTCTGTGTATTGCAGCAGGTACCACCAGAGTTTTATATGTGTTCATATGGCCAGATATGCACACAGGGCGCTCACGGACGTGTGTGTGTGTGTGTGAATGGACAGATCACTGTGCATGGGTTCCTACCTCTGGGAAGTGATGAGATTCATATTTTTGATGGATTGCTTTAGTACGAGTTACCCTCTATGCATGAACTGCTGAGGAAATCCTAAATTCCAGCACCACTGTTGCTTTGCAGCCCCTCAAGCTCTCAGAACATCTCAACATATGATGCACCCATACCCCATCCCACCCCAAGACATACTTTTGGCAGAAGGCATCCAAATCAAGGGTACCTGTTACTTCCCTGCATGTTAGACATTGTGTTGTGCATCCCAAGGGATGTTTCTTGGGTTTCCCACTCTGGTGATGGGGAGTGTGGAAAGGCCAGATCTGTTGGTGCCAGCCCAGGTCATGCTCACATGCATGGATTTTCTGACTCAGTCTTTAATTGCTTGGCCACAGGTGGCTGCAGTGCTGGTCCCCAGCTCACTGGTGCGCAGGGAAAGTCAGATGCTTTGCTTCTTCCAGCTGAAAAGCTGCTCTGGGCAGTGGGCATGGGGTGAGCAGAGGAAGCCTGCATGATGCCCCATGGGCGGGGGCATTTCTGGTCAGCTGGGCAGGCTGGGACCCTGCCCAAGCAGCTCAGTGGCATTTTGGGGCTGGGTGAGGGATGCTAATCCTGCCAAAACCAAAGAGCTCCTCAACGTGCCGCTTTTCCCCAGGGGACAATGTCTTTGTGGAGCTCCTGCCATGTCCCACGTGCCCTAGGATTTAGGCCACTTTTCATACAGTTAGGGAGCACAGTTGTTGCTGCTGGATGAACCCCAGGGCTGACCCAGGCCCCGAGGGTGTGAGCCTAGCTGCTCACACAAACTCTGCAGTAGCAGATGACTATGGTCTCCTCTAGTAGAGGACAAGTGACTTTGCATTGGGTGTCACAACCAGAGACATTGGGTCCTCTCCTCATCTGGGCCCTTCCTCTCCTGCACCTCTCTCACAGCCCCTTGCAGACCTGGCTGCCCTTAACCCCAGCCCCAGTCCCCAGTGAGGTGGTTTCCTGGCCCCTGTGATGGCAGGAAGGGACCCACCTCTGTGGTCCAAATTCCCTCACTGAAAATCCAAAACAAATCCAGGAACAAAATTGCTAGAACTACTTTTTCTTTCAATGCCTCTCTAAATTGCTGTCTCTACTGTGTGGGGCTTTATTTTTTCCTAAAGTTCCAGCAAGGAGATTTAGAGACTCGATTTCCTCCAGGTCCAAATCCCTTAAGTGGCTTTAACCTCTCTAATTGGCTTAGGGATGCTCTGCACCTTTCCCATCTCACATCCGCAGTTGTAGGGGGCTCTCCTCCAGCTCAGCAGAGCTTTCTGCCAGGTCAGGGTCTGCCTTGAAAACACGGCTATGTGATGGCATGGGACTAGCAAGTGTGTTGGAGGAGGAAGGGCCACATAGCATGTGCGTCCCCCAAAGCCATCCAGAATTCTCCGTAGCCTCTGCCCCTGTCCCACCTCACTCTAGCCGTCACGTGCAGCTAGGTCACATCTTTCTCTCTTGTGTTTTGTTTTTCTTTTTAACAAGGTCAAGGTAGGAGTTTGAAGTTTAGTCTCCCGTCCCTGCGGCGACTCAAAATCCAGCGGAAATCTCTGCCCACCAGTGAGTTTGATGGAGTAGCCATTGACTATGGAAAGGTAACCGTAGCCTTTGTCTGATACAAGCCGACGCCTCAGGCCAGGTCCCAGTGCTCTTCCTCGCTGTCCCCATCCCACTCCCCTCGGCTGCTGCAGCTCAGGCCATACCCGGCGGTGGCCCCGGTGAGGGCTGGCGGTGAGCGCGGTGCTTTGGCGGTGTGGGCTGGAGCTCGACGGTGCTGCTCTGCACGTGCTGTGGCTCATGGGAGGAGCGGCAGAAGTGCCAAAGCGGGGAGTAAGGTCTGGCTCCATAGTGCAAGTTGTCCAGGATGCTGGAGCTTCAGGGAGTTGTCCCCACCTCGAGGAGGGGACATGTTGTGGCTGTAGGAACATGGAGCAGGTGTGCTCTGAGCAGGGACTGGCAGGCTCATTTCCCCATGTTTTCCTGGCAGGAACAAGCAGTTCAGGCTGCTCCAGCTTCTCAGCCCTCCAGCCAAGGTGCTTCCCTTGATGGAGGATAATGGTGCCATTGCTGACACTGAAAAACTGTTGGTGGATCTGTTTAGAGATTGCTGTTCCTGGTGGCTTCCCAACTGTCAAAAGTGCTCAGGGTACCTCCGGTCAAAGACCTGTTGTTTTCTGAAATGCTGCAGCTCAAGGCTGTGGGCAGGAGGCTTCTGCTCTGTTAAGGCATCCCCAGGTGCCAGGGTCTTGCTGTGCTGGGTGTATCCAGACAGCCTGGATAAAGCTGCTTCCCCACGTTATAGATATAATGAGATGGAAGGTGCCTGTCTTCTCAGAAGTTGTGCTGGTGGCAGGTTGAAGATGTGCGTAGTGTTATCAGATGCTTTGGGTGCATCACTCCTACAGACAACAGCACTGCTAAAACCTCTGGGTACCCCCAGGCTGGAGCTGCATGGGACACTGCAGTGTTTCAGGGCACACACCCGGAAAATGTGGATTGAGGAGAATCTGGTGATCCACTGCATTGCTGGAGCTTGGTCAAGTGGGCACAGCCCTGCAGGTCCAGGGCCAGCCAGCAGCCAGCCTCCCCAGGCACCCCATCCTAAAACCTGCCCTAAGGGACTTAGGGATGGTGAGAAGTGCCACAGTCCCTCCCGTGGGTATGACTGGAGGGGCACAGCCCCAGGGGTTTCTGCTCCAGAAGGTGGTTGCTTTGCAGAAATTAATTTCTGCTTCTGCAGAAATTTGCAGAAAAAAAAACCCCGTTGCAGAAATTAAATCTGGAAACTCTTTGAGTCTCCAGAGAAAAAGGTTTAGCCATGGCTAGGGGGGGCTGTAGGAGAAGGAGGACCAGTATGGCCAAATTTGCAAACCCAGCAGTTCCTCCAGTGCTTCCTGGTGCAGAGCACATCCTTTCTCGTGAACACCAGCACAGAGCCTGGGCACTGACCCTCAGTGGCAGCCTGAGCTCTTGCAGCAGGTGAGGGAAGGGCAGCTCCAGTGGTGGGACATAGGGACATCTCGGAAAAGGGCATGGCACAGAAGGTACTCCAGGCAAGCCTGTCCCTAGGTCTCCCCTTCTCTTGCTCTCACCTGCTTCCCAGCTGTGCAGCATCGCCGTTCAAACCTCCCCATGGCCGCCCAGCCTCCAGCAGGAGCTGGTAGGAGGTAGGAGCTGCCAGGTCCCCAGGGACTCGGTTGCCCCACTCCAAAACAGGTCCTGGTCCTGGCTGGAGATGATCTCAGGAACCGCAGCGCTTCCCAGCCCTCTGCCTCTCCTCTTACCTACCCCAGCTCCCTCTCCTTATCCCCCAGCACGCGGGGACTCCTTCTAATACAACGCTTTCTCCTGGCTGTCTTAAAGCCTGGTGGTGACTCCCTGATTTTGAGGGACTTGAAGACATCGCCCAAGGAGAACTGTATGCAGTCAGAGACCGAATCCCTCCTGGAAAAGGAGAGGAGGCCAAGCCTGGAGGCCGACCCCACACTACAACACTCGTCCCCGAAACAAGAGCCTCCCATGCTGGGCCCACGAGGGTCGTACCCTGCATGGGGTTTCTTTCGGTCTCGCCCTGGGGGCAGCTTCCACAGCCTCCGCAGGGTCTCCTCCTTGGACAACTTTGAGGCTGCAAGGTCTGAGTTCCAGAGAAAATTCAGGGAAAGGAGGGCAAACTCAGGTAGGGAAAAACCCCGGAGCTGTCGGTTATACTGTGGGAGTCAGGGTCCTGGTGATGGCTCCAGCACATCTTGGGGGGGAGGTCTTGGTGTCTTTTCCCTCTGCAAAGCAGAGGTAAGCTGGGTCTTCTCCCCAAAACCCACTGGTCTCCATGCAATTCCCTGCGTAGGCAGGTCCTGCTCTGTAGGTAGAGCCATCCATAATTTGTGTGTGAAATATGAGACCGTGAGGTTGCATTTGGCTGTCCCACACAAGGGGCATCCCTCCCCCAGAGGGAGGGAAGGGGTCTACAGGAATGTGCAGTGTGAGCTGTGTTGATGTGTTGGAGGTGGGTGAGACACCGGCCAGGCCACTCTGTAGTTTTGGAGGGAACAATCTTCCACCATGGTATCCACATCCAGACCTCTGGTTCTCATGAGAGTGATGATGACAAATTAGATGGAGGTCAGGAAAGAGAAGCCTCAGTAAATGTGCATAGGAGAGACCAGCCTGTGGAGTCTGGCAGGAGAAAACAGAGTGGGGGATCATGATCCTCCAATAGACACAATGTAGAGGGAGGGAAGGTGAATGAGCAGGGAGAAGGGTGGCAGCAGGATGGCTGGTGTTAACTGGGCACCTTCACAATATCTTCAGACACCTCCTGCCCACACTACCACTTGGGTCAATGTCAGACTGTGAGGGTTAGAAGGGGTAAAAAATCGAAAATACAACCCCGCCCTGCCTGTAGGAGATGGAAATGTTGGTACACACTGGGTACAGTGCTTGGGGGATCTTCCTGGAGCCCTGGATGTGGGTACATGCTCCTGTTCATGATGACACATTGCCACAAGCCTGATCATGAAATGACCACCTCCACAGCTTCCTCCCTGATCCTGCACTGGGGTGACCCAGAGAGGCAGGTCCTCAAGGAAAACTGTCAGGATCCAGTCCCACTACAGCTCTTCTTCCAGGGAAAGCTCTGGTCTCCCTACCTGGAGCCTGGGGCTGGAGGTTACACCCGAGAGGGAACATCATCCAACTCCTGGTTCAGTTTGGTGGCCAAAATCCTCAGGAGCTCAGGAGCTATGTTGGTCAGGCTAAAGCATGCAAGGGTGAAGAAGAACAGCCTCCTCCTTCATCTATTTTCATGCCAGTTTTGGCATCTCTCCCTGGTGGATCTCATTGGGTTGGTCCCCAACCCACTACAGTCTTCAGGGGCAGCAAAGGACATTGGGTATCTCTGTGTTTTGGCAGCTGGTCTCAGCCCCCTGAAGGAGGTTTAATGGTGCAAACATGGGTGATGTGTGTGAAAAACAGCCCCCTCTCACGCATCCCGGGTTGGGAATCCTACCTATGAAGCCACGCCTTCATGATCAGGCACACTTTGGCACCTTCTGGTGGCACCTTCTGGCACCTCCCCAACTCCTGGAGGTCCTACATGAGGTCATGGCTCTGGGGATCAGTTCCTGCTCATACCGCCCTTCTCAATGCTCCTCTCCATCCTCTTTCAGAGGCTTCCCATGTCAAACCCAACCCCCCAAACTCCACCTCGGACTCAGACCTCATGAAGTACCGAACCATCAGCCAGATCCCCCAGTTCACACTCAACTTCGTGGAGTTCAACCTGGAGAAGCACCGCTCGGGCTCCACCACAGAGATCGAGATAATTGCTCCCCACAAGGTTATGGAGCGCACCCAGAACGTCACTGAGAAGGTCACGCAGGTACGTGGGCAGTGATGGGATGGTGATGTTGCTGCTGGGGGACAGTCACAACCACTCCTGTGGCTTTTGGGGAAGAGCAGAGCAGGCAGTGACACCTGGAGATTCCAGCCCAGGAAATGCCAGTATCCCTGTGTTTGGTTATGCCTTCCTCTGAATGGCTGAAATGCTCAGTTTAGTCCCCTAAATGAGTATTTCTGGTAATTTGTGGCTGGGGGAACACCAGCATGAACTGCTAGTGATGGTGGCCTTGAAGGGGACTCACGTGTGCATGTTTGTGTGTGCATGTGGCTTCTTTTGGGGAGAGCTCTGGCCACCATACCTGCCCCCAGCACCAGGGATGGAGCCTCTGGGGCACCGCTGGCCCCGAGATGCCCAGTCAGGGACCTGGCCTGATGTCACCATGCCAGGGGCCACAGGACCCCCCTGGGAGACAGCAGGTGGCACTGCACTGTCACCAACGTGTGGCAGCGCCTGTCACTGCAGGGGACACTTGTGCACTGTCACCTAAAGGGACGCCCATGACACCATACATCCCATGGGGATGTCAGAATGCATGAAAGGTGTTGATGTATCCACAATCCCGAGTAGGGAGCTCTTACCTGTGGGGAAACTGAGGCATGAGAGAGCCACAATGTACAAAATACATCTAAGGGCACCTCTCATTGTTGCCAGCAGCAGCCCAGGGCAAAGTTAATGAAAATGCAGCCATCTGACCCCAGAAAAGCCTCCAGGCTTGGGAGTTTGCTCCACCAGAGTGGGGTGCTATGCAGGATTCTCCTCCTGTCTCAGTGCCAGCAAACCTTTAACTTCACAGCCTCCATGCACAGAGGATGGGCTCCCCACTTCACACATCAGGGGACAGTTCTTAGGCTTGTTTTCCCCCTGGCTTGTCTCCTTCATCCCAAAGCCCACTTAGTCCCTCTAATTTGGGGGTTTCTGCAGTGACCCGTGATTAGCTCCTGAACTCCCCAGTGGGACAGTGAGTGTGAGGGTGACATTGGCACGGTGGTGTTGGCCACTCAGTGCAGGGTCAGTAGCTGGTTGTGAGTGATGGGATCAGAGCTGGAGGGTGGTGACGGCAGGGCCCTGCAGAGGCCCCACAGAGGTTGATCTTCCCTTCCCTTTCAATTCTCTCTTCAGACGGGATGGGACAGGATGGGACGGGACGGGACACAATGGACCTCTCCTCCTCCCACAGGGGACCTGTCTGTCCTCACCCCAATGTCTCCTAGACCTCCCACCAAGCCACAGCTCCCTGCTCCTGGCTGTTAAATAATTCATGGTGAGGCAGAGACAGCGGCGAGACACCATCTAAAAATACCGACGGGTGGGCAGGGAACGGAGACAGGGGCTGTTTGGGATGGTCTGGCAGTGAAGGTGCCAGGCTCAGCCTGGTGGGGCTGTGGCTCTGGGGCACAGCTGGAGGCATGGGAGGATGCCGTGGGGTCAGTGTCACCAGGCTGGGGTCCTGTCTGCAGATGGCATGTGTCCCAGTCCCCCCAGACTCCCCTGCTGGGCAGGAGGGTGCTGGGGACAGGGATGGGGGGACTGAGCTGTGTCAGGATACGTGTTGGGAGCGACACTGGGTCAGTGCCAGCCTGCAGCCAGCACCATGGGCCTGATCCTGCCCAGCTCCTTGTGCTTGAGGCTTTCCTGGTGATTCTAGAGTGGCCTCTGCAGCAGCTCAGTGCCCTCATCCACAGCACAGGGCAAAGGACAGGGAAGGTGATGGGTACTGGGCACCACAAGGCACGAGCAAAGGCCTGGGTTAGCCAGGGTCACACGAGCCTCCCCCCTTGGTCACCCACAGCCCACACACACCCTGCTCCCTCCTCCTTCTCCCTCCTCCTCCCTCCTGCACTCCCTCACACACTGCCAGCACCCCACACCATGAGCCTGCGGCTGCGACTGAAGCCGGTAAGTGCAGGGGGAATGGGACAAGGGAAGGGACACCCAGCAAGATCACCAAGGGGAACACTGGCACTGCCACCTGCAGAGACTCCCAGGGCCACCCAGGCCACCCACGGGTGACCTTCCCATCCCCTAGGGGCAGAGAGGGACACGGCTGCAGCTGCTCCCTGGCTCTGTGTTGGTTTGGATGCTCTTCTGGGGGTTGTTTCTTTACCCTTTTCTGCCTCAGATCTTTGGGGTTGTGGTTTTTTATTCATTCCTGTCTGGAGAGCAAGAGGGCTTAACCTGTTCTTGCTTTTGCCCCAAGAGCCGGGTGCCAAAAGCAGGGATGAGGGGTGGGGCAGGTGCCCCAGCATAGGGAACTGCATTTGGTGGACCAAATTCAGGACTGGCTCCATAGAGCTGCCTCCAACCAGACAGAACAAGCATTCAGCAGCTGGGGTGGGAGCGTTGCTGGTTTACCCAGACACAAGGTGTAGGAGCCCATCCCAGGTCTTCTGGGTGCATCTGGGTTTTGGAATCAAGCATTTTATTGGTGTCGCCTTGTCCCCTTCCCCACCATCCCCACGGGAGCCAGTCCTCAAGCCCAGCTGGTCCCTCATTCCCTCTGCAACGATTGCGTTTGGGTCACTTTTTCCAATCCCTCCCCTGTCCGTTCAACGACGTCGACGGCTCCCGCTGCTCCATTGGCGCTCTTGTCCCCACGGGGGCCCCAGCATCGATTGGGTTTGATTAATCCACACTGGGCTCCCGAGTGCCCTTTGCAGCCGCATGTCTCCCACCCGCCTGGCCGAGTGCCTGCGTGCCTGCGTGGGCAATGCCACGGCCCGAGCGCTGCGCCCGCCGTGCCGGACGCTGCCTGGGCGTGTGGGGCTGGGGGCCCCCATGGTGGACACTCGGACGTCGAGGGTCAGCTGCCGCCTGGGGCGCCGGGCGAGCTGCAGGCAGGTAGGAGCAGGGGGCACCTCTGGGGCACAGGACCCTCCGGTGTCCTGGGGCTCTGGGACGTGGGAGTGGCTGCTTGTTGTGGGATGGGGCTACAGGGATGGATTCGCTTTGGGTCGCAGCATCAACAGCCCTTGGGAAACCCTTGAACAAGACAGGTGTCAGGGCAGGAAGGATCAGACCCTTCTTCTGGATCTGTTGCCAGAGGCGTGGTGATGCCCATCATTGTTGCCTCAGGGCATGTGGAGCCTCCTCTTTCCTCTCTCCTCTTTCCTCCTTCCTCTCCTTTGCAGCCCAGCAAAAACCTCCCTTTTAGCTGAATGCTCAGTACCAGGAGAGAGAACTGAGGTGCCCCTTACCCTTCTCTGCAGCTGGCACTGGTCCCAGTACCACAGGGACACTGGAGGACAACAGAGTAGCAGGAGCAGGAACGGGGAATCCAGCTGTCCCCAGCTCCAAAAAAGCCCCTTCATGCCACCACCCCTCAGCACCCAAAGCAGGGCAGCCCCACCCCTCCCATCCCCAGTGGCTCGTGTTGTGTCCCCAGGGTGGCTTTAGAGCCCATCAGGAACTGGCATTGGTCCTGGAGGGGGAGTTGGGCCAGGCCTGGGATGTGTGGGGGACTCACTGGTGGTGTGGAATGTATCCCCACGAGAGCAGAGAGCCCTGGGGACACATGACAGCACGAGAGGGTGCCTGCACACTAGAGATGGTGTTTGCACGTTGGCCACAGGTGAGATGGGAAATGGGCATTGCCTGAGGCTTTGCTGCAGGTGGCCCAATCCATCCCCGTGCCTGGAGGACAACAGTGTCAGGGGGACATCCAGGGGAAGATACATGTTATGGCTGAGAAAGGCACAGTGCAAGGCTTGCAGGATGGCTAATGTGCTGTCACCCTTGGGGACAGGCCTTAGCACAGCCATGGGACAGCATCTCCAAGCTGCCCGTTCCATAGCCCTTTGCCAGGGACACCCAGCAGCTTCCAGGCTGGTGGCACAGAGCTGAGGGCAGAAGCAGGCACGGCAGGAGGCACTTTCCTCTCTGCTGGGTCAGAAGGACATAAAGCAGGTAAGAAGCTGCCCTAAGGGTGCTCTGACCATCAGAGACAGACAAGGACCGTGGTGTCAACCACAGTGGGCAACTCCTCCTGGACAAACACATATGAAGCCAACAAAGGTGAAAAAGCTGTAGGAATCCATTGTGTGCTCCTCGATGCTCTACCAGCACACAGAAGTCCCTTGCCTGGTTCCTGGCATTATCCAGCCTCTCTCCTGGTCTTCCGTTCTTCTCACACCCCTCTCCCGGCAGGTGCTGTCCCTGGGCGCTGACGTCCTTCCGGAGTACAAGCTGCAGGCGCCGCGCATCCACCGATGGACCATCCTGCACTACAGCCCCTTCAAGGCCGTGTGGGACTGGCTCATCCTGCTGCTGGTCATCTACACCGCCGTCTTCACCCCCTACTCGGCTGCCTTCTTGCTCAATGAGGAGCAGGTGGAGGAGAAGCGCTGGGACTGCAGCTACTCGTGTGACCCACTCAACATCATTGACCTCATCGTGGACATCATGTTCATCGTGGACATTGTCATCAACTTCCGCACCACCTACGTCAACATCAATGACGAGGTGGTGAGCCACCCTGGCAAGATCGCCATCCACTACTTCAAGGGGTGGTTCCTCATTGACATGGTGGCTGCCATCCCCTTTGACCTGCTCATCTTCCGCTCCGGCTCTGACGAGGTAAGAGCAGGGTCTGGGGGGTTTATCAGGACAGGAGGGGATTCATGAATGAATAGGGAGAGATGTATGGGAGAGGAAGAGAGGGATGTGGATAGTTTGGTGACAGTGGTCGATGGCTAAATCCATGGGGAGAGGGGTGATTAGTCAGAGTGTGGACAAGGGTGTCATAAGTTTTTAATAAGCAGCTGGGATCTGGGATTTCATTTTTAAGGGTCAGGCAATCCCTATTCTAAGTGTTAAGACAGTGTCCAGCTGGACCCACTCCCCTTGCTGGGGCTGACCCAGCAGAGCAGGCTGGGGGTTCAGTTTAAGGGGTGGCCCCAGACTCCAGTTTGAGTGAATTTGGGAGTGCATTGCCAGTCAGACTCAAAATGTTGGCAATGAAATAACCCTGTAGTTACTGCACTACTCGGAGGTTCCACATCTGGAAGTGAAAGGCGGCCCTTTTGGGAGACATGGTTGGCAAGGTGAAGACTCATCAGGAAACATGGGCTTGTCCTTGGCTCCTCTCACTTGCTCACGTCTAATCCCAGAGCTTGCTGCCTTTATGGTCAGCAGAGGGAAATTGCCCTTCCTGTGCTGTGATTCATCTGACCTAGTTCAGAGGTCACCTCCAGGACAAGGTGATTCACCTTCTAGAAATGCATTTTTATCCTTCAAAGGACGCACAGCTCAGCTGGGAACATGCCTTTGGGACATGCCAGATTTATCCTTTGCTTGTCCCTGAGGTTTCTCACCTCTCCACTGCAGACCACCACCCTCATTGGCCTCCTGAAGACCGCCCGGTTGCTGCGCCTGGTGCGCGTGGCCCGCAAGCTGGACCGGTATTCAGAGTACGGAGCAGCCGTGCTCTTCCTGCTCATGTGCACCTTCGCCCTCATCGCCCACTGGCTGGCCTGCATCTGGTATGCCATTGGCAACGTGGAGCGGCCCTACATGGAGCACAAGATCGGCTGGCTGGACAACCTGGGTGACCAGATCGGCAAGCGCTACAATGACAGCGACCTCTCCTCCGGCCCGTCCATCAAGGATAAATATGTCACTGCCCTGTACTTCACCTTCAGCAGCCTCACCAGCGTGGGCTTCGGCAATGTCTCACCCAACACCAACTCCGAGAAGATCTTCTCCATCTGTGTCATGCTCATTGGCTGTGAGTGCCTGCGCGTGTCCCACTGTCCCCATCCCTGCTTTGGAGGCTGGAGCATCTCCCTCTGCCTCTTCTGCACAGACAAATGGATGGGCTGATAGAAATACATGTTTTCAGGTCCTGGTAGTTACAGGTTTTGGGAACCTGCTGTTTCCAGGTCTGATGGAGCTGGACATGCGTCTCCCCGTGTTCCACTGAATTCTGCCCTCTCATTGCAGCTCTGATGTACGCCAGTATCTTCGGCAATGTCTCAGCCATCATCCAGCGCCTCTACTCAGGCACAGCCCGCTACCACACACAGATGCTGAGGGTCAAGGAGTTCATCCGCTTCCACCAGATCCCCAATCCCCTGCGCCAGCGCCTGGAAGAGTATTTCCAACACGCCTGGTCTTACACCAACGGCATCGACATGAACGCGGTGAGTACGGGCAGGGAGGCCCTGTGTCCTCACAGAACTTTGTCCTGAACAACACAGGGTCTAGATCTGGGTTCACCCAAACACTTCCATTCTTTTGACCAGGATGGAGGCAGGAGACTTGGGAGGCTGGAGACTTGGGGTATCTCTCTGTCCATACATGTCCTGCATCTCCCTTTGTCCTTCTCCCCTTTTTTCTGCCCATTTCTTTATATCTACCCAGAGGTTTTCTAGGGCCATGAGCACATTTCTTGGCCAGACAGCAGGTTTGGTGAAGAGCTCAGAGTCCTCATTGGCGCCAGGCATTTTCAGGCTGGTGTCTGTTGGTGTCACAGGAGCAGAGCAGGTATCGATCCAGCTCTTCTCCACACTGCTGGTTGCTAAGCAAAGTGCATCCCGCTCTCACAGCAGGGAAAGGAGGGCATTTAAATAAACCTCGATCCATTTTAATTAGAGCCCAGAGAGGCAGCTGTTTGTTAGCAAAGGGGGGATCAATGGCAAAGCTGTGCTGGAGAGGCACTGTGTCTCCGAGCCTGGCAGGAACGTTTGTGCCAACAGCGCCAGGGCTTCATGGGGATGAGGAGGGGGCTCAGCTGAGGAGTTCTGGGCTGGGGGCTTGACTCACAGCCACAGGATTCAGTGCACAAACATGCACGGCCAGCAGCAGGACAGAGGAATGAGAAAGAATGAGGCAAGGAGAGACATGGGACCTGGTATTCCTGGTCTCTTGGCCCTGGGTAGGTCATTAGCCTGCTCATTCCCAGTTCATGCTCCTTTTTTTCCTTAAGATTTGATCCTGAGCACCATCACGACACAGATTTGTATTAATTCAACATCTCCCTCTAAAGTTGTTGCTGCCACATTAAACAACTGGGCAGCATTTGGGGGTTTGCTGCTGGAAGATTTTCGGGTTAAACTTCTTCCATGGAGGAGATGCCCTGGGCTGGGCCAGTGACAATAATGAGAAGTACCCTACCAAGCACAGGATCTCCTGGCTTAGTGCAAACCCTGGTCACAAATCCCCTGTGAGAGCTGAGCTTACGGCTCAGCCATGCTGCCACTCACACTGAATCCTGCTGGGTGCTGCTGAGACACAGCGTGATCTCATCAATCACCCCACAGTCCGATCAATTCATCCACCCCTGATTTCCCAGTGGGGAAACTATGGCACTCCTGCTAGCCTGGAAGATCGTGATGGCGCCAGGAACAAGTCGTGCTCACCAGCCCCAGCATGGCTGTTCCAGATTTGGCCACCAGCAGGATGTGAGCGGAGAGGACAGTGATGAGGACCCCGTGGCCATATGGTGCTCTCCAAAAAAAACCCAAACCCAGGTGGATTTCACCTTGGCACTGTGAGTCATTGGTGGCAGCAGCTTTCTCCATATTGCTAATTTTACCTTGATTTCACCTTCAGATTCAGCTTTTGTTCAACATGAGGTATTTGCACAGGTATATTTAGCTGTTGCTGCACACAACTGTCCCGTGCTGCTGCTTCTTGACATTCAGGCAGGTGCTGTTTAATTAAGGTTTTTGTGCTCTTTGATCCAAGATCAGTGCGTGTAAAGATGAAAAAGGGGATATGCCACCAGTGGGTGTAAATAGATCGATCTACTTACTTTCATTTATTTCTTGGGAGTGCTGTTGTCCCCAGCCACAAACAGTAAAAGCCATTGACAGGCAGGCAGGGATCCACCAAGGGAAGATCAAAAGATCACTGAAATCATGGAATCACAGAATGGTTTGAAGTCAGAAGGGACTTCAAAGCTGAAACTGTTCCTCTCCCTGCCATGGGCAGGGACACCTTTCACTAGACCAAGTTGCTCCAAGCCCTGTCCAGCCTGGCCTTGAACACTTCCAGGGATGGGAAGATGTCCCCACCTTTGGCTTTCTGGGCGCACAGTCTCCCTGTTTGGCCCCATCATGTCACGCTGAGTGTCACACAAGCTCTCGGTGCTGTCACAGTGTTCCCTCCCAGGGACAGTGGTCTGATGGCATCTCTCCCTGGCTCTCCACAGGTGCTGAAGGGCTTCCCTGACTGCCTGCAGGCCGACATCTGCCTGCACCTGAACCGCACACTGCTGCAGAACTGCAAAGCGTTCCGGGGAGCCAGCAAAGGCTGCCTGCGTGCCCTGGCCATGAAGTTCAAGACGACTCATGCACCACCTGGAGACACCCTGGTGCACTACGGAGATGTCCTCACCACACTCTACTTCATCTCCCGGGGTTCCATCGAGATCCTCCGGGAAGACATTGTGGTGGCCATCTTAGGTGGAAAAGTCCTTCCTTCTGCAAGGGGTGATGGGCAAGGGGCAAAGGGGGATGGGCAGTGAGCAGTGGACAAAGGGTGGCAGGTGAGGGATGCAGAATTTCCCCACATATGGGGGAAAGGAAGGTAGTTCCTCAGCATCCGATGGGTCCCCACACCAGTGGACAGGGAATGGAGGATCCCTGGGAGATACCAGGGAGAGGCCACAAGGGAGTGAGGAGAGCAGGGCATGGCTCAGCAGTCACCAGCCATCACTGGTGACCCACTGCCCTGGCTTGGTGTCCCCATCTGCGATGGCTTTCACAGCACAAACAATCAATGTTGGGATTGCTGGCATCCCCTTGTTCATGAGCCCCAAAGTGAGGGCTGTTGGTCCAGTACATCTGGAGCTGGAGTGGGTGCCCCCCTCTCCATAATGAGCTCTCTGTGTCTCTTGACACAGGGAAGAATGACATCTTTGGGGAGCCCATCAGCCTCTACGCCCGCCCAGGGAAGTCCAACGCCGACGTGAGGGCCCTGACCTACTGCGACTTGCACAAGATCCAGCGCGAGGACCTGCTGGAGGTCTTGGACATGTACCCAGCCTTCTCTGACAACTTCTGGAGCAACTTAGAGATCACTTTCAACCTGCGAGATGTGAGTTCCAGGGCTGCCCCAGGGAGCAATGTGGTCAATGCCTTAAATTTGCAAGTGGGAGGGCTGAAGCAAAGATGTCAGCAGGTGCAACAGCTACATTTCCCAGGGCATTCTCCATGGAGTTATGACTCCCCCACAGCCCAGCAGGCCATGCATACTGCATGTTCCTGAGCTCTTTCGAAAAGCTGGCATGACAAGCCATGCCAGTGGTACTCTGCTCTACAGCACTTATAAATCAGCCACAGGGCTACTCCAGCTTGGGCAAATGGGTTGCACACATGCTTTGAGGCTGCTGAAGTAAGAAATACTCTCATGCTTCATTGAGTTGGGTACTAGCTTCCTCTGAAAATTCATTTTTAAATAATCAGGTTTATAATCCCTGAAAGGCTTGAAGCATTTTTACCAGTGCTGTTTGATTCTCATAGTGTGTGACTGAACTTTGTCCTTTCCTGACATTTTTTTTAGAGATCTAGTAAGATAGAAAAGAAAGTCAAATTCCCTCCATATTCTATCCCACTCTGGGATGTCCTGCCCCATCTCAGGGTGCTTATTCCCTCCCCATGGCCCTCACACCCTCACCTCAGTCTCGAGCAGCAAGGATAGCCTCAGGAATCCCTTGAGCACTGAAAGCAGTCCAGGAGTCACTGGGTGGGACAGGACAGTGGTGAAGAGACAGAGGTAGCTGGAGACCAGCCCTTGGTAGGATGTGGAATGGGCTGTAGCCCCCATGGCACACATGGGTGGGAAATGGCAGCCATGGATGTGCTGTGGTTTCTGTGGATGGGACACGGCACCCTTTCCCTGGTGACCAGCCCCTCTCATCCTTCAGGCAGACAGCGTTCCCCGCTCACCCCTCAGCGAGGAGTATGACTGCACCTACCGCCGGCCTCGCCGACGCAAGCACTCCCTTTGCCAGCCCAACAAGCCTGGTGAGTTCCACTGCATGAGCAGAGCCTGGCCTGCAGGGCTGGGGAGCAGGACCTTCATTAATTACTGCCCTGACAGGGGCCCCAAAGCAGAGGTTGCTGGTGTCTCTGCCCCTGCAGACCATCCTGCAGGCACCCAAACTGCCTTGCCTTGCTCCCCTTGGGATGCCGCAGCCCTACAGGCACCCTAGAGGGAATGGAGGCTCATTTTTCCATGTGTGATACTCCCCAGACTGACCTATTGTGCTCCCACAGACCCAGACACGGGCATCTCTGATGCAGAGCAGTATCACACCTACTCTGAGCTCACCAACCCGCAGGACCCACTGAGTAAGGACCAGTGGGACGACCTGGGCAGCAGCACCTCTCCCTGCTCCCAGGCCAGTGATGATGAGGTCAAGACTGGCAGCCCTGTGAAAGCTGAGCCCTTCCCCACACCCAAAAAGGATGACTTTGCTCTGCCCTCGCTCAGCCTCATCACCACCAGCGCCGGCAACACGGAGGTTGGCAAGCAGGCAGCGGAAAGCAGCCAGTCCTACACAGGTACCCATGGCTGCAGCCAGAGCTGGCAGGAGGGTGGTGGGAGATGCTCGGGCATGGAGGCCTTGTCTTGGAGCAGGTCCAAGCAGCTCACCTGGATTTGAGAAGAGCCACATTCCAAGGCCAAAGGTCTTCCCTGCCTTTTGTCCCCATTTGGATCTGCTCTGTCCCTCCTGTGCCACTCCATTTATGTCAGTGGTGGCTCTACATGTATATTGGTGATGGCTCTCCTGTATGTCAAGTGACAGACTCTGGAGTACCTCCATACCAGTGGAGCTGAAGGATGCAAGACAGAAGTGCTGAAATGTCTCCTCTCCTTCCAGACACTCCCCTGGATATTCCCAACATGTTCACCTTCTGGGAGGACCGGCGCCCGACCCACCACATGGAGCCTTTGCAGCACATCTCACTGGTGCACAGCTCGCGGGATGTGCCCCTGCACGGTGACTACAGACCGGGGCAGATCGAGTCCAGGCTGGAGCTCCTGCAGGCCCAGCTTAGCAGGTGGGCTGGGTTGGAGAGGACCCAGGGGACTCTGGGCCATCACCTGCTTTGTGGAGGTGGCTGCAGTGGGCTCTGTGTGCAGCAGTGACCCCTGGGACACTGCATTCCTGGGGAGGGGGTGGGAGTGCTTTGCAAATGTAGCCGCTCCTCAAAGGGCAAGTCCTAGCCCTGGCTGCAGCCCAGCCCCACATCTGCTGGTGCTCTGCCACCATCCCTGGGATCTGTCACCACCCCCAGGATCTACCACAGTGCCACCACCCCTGGGATCTGTCACTTTGCCATGGCTTCCAAACTCATTGGAATCGCAGACATGAAACCACCCATTGGCATGACCAGAGCCCTTTGCAGGCCCCCTCTTCCTGCTGCAAAGAGCTACAAGCATCCTCTTGCTCATGATCATCATTGCCCTCTAAATAAGAAAAAATACATGATTTTTCAAACTGACAGAGAGTAAGTTTAGATTGGATATTCAGAAAAAATCCTTCTCTGCGAGGGTGGTGAGGCCTGGGCACAGGTTGCCCAGAGAAGCTGTGGCTGCCTCATCCCTGGAAGTGTCCAAGGCTAGGTTGGAGGGGACTTGGAGCAACCTGGGATAGTGGAAGGTGTCCCTGCCCATGGCTGGGGATGGAACTGGATGAGCTTTAAGATCCCTTCCAACCTCAACTATTCTATAAGTTTTGAATGGGAAGGAAGAGCCCACACTGGGGGTGCAGGTATAAGGTCCCCAGGCAGCACCGACAAGAGGGGCTGACACTGCTGGTCTGCTGCCCTTGTTGAGCTCATTTCACCACGCCCCTGTGTTTAGGTGTCTCTCCAATGCACCATCCCAGCACTGGGGGACAGAACTGCCCACACTGTAAGTGATGCTGTGACTGTGTCTTGCAAGGGGGGCTGTGCCCACTCCTGCCAGAGCTACTCACTTCAGTCAAGGACAAGGCAGAAGAAAGAGATGTCTACTTTTCTGCTTCCTTCTATTCCTCAGTTGAAAATGGTTGGCACAAACCTGCCTTGCTCCATCTGTCAGCACAGGCAGCTGGCCTGGAGAATTGATCCAGATTAAAACTAACCATTGCAATTTTTTCCCCCCTCCAGGGTAGTTTTAGCTTTTTTCAAATCCCCGCTCCAGATCCCAGTTTGGGTCCACATAAAATTGGGCAGGGGATGATTGAGTGTGGCAGCAGAGAGATGGCAGGATTGATCTCTCTGTGGCAGTGCTGGTTTGGAGCTCTCTAAAAACCTCAACAAGCAGCAGACAAAGCATCATTGCCCTGGGGCAGCAGGATCGGCACCTCCTCCCAGTGCCTCCCCTGCCGGCCGCGGGATGCAGCGGGATGCTCTGCGCTAACGCCGGGCTGCTCTGTCCCCAGGCTGGAGTCCAGGATGTCGTCAGACATTAACATAATCCTCCAGCTCCTGCAGCGCCAGCTGTCCCAAGTGCCACCCGCGTACAGCCCCATCTCGCCGTCCTCCCACAACCTGGCTATGTACGGCATCGTCCCACGGAGCCTGGAGCCGCTCACGCCCTGTGCACCTCTGGAGGACCAGGAGCCTGTGACCCAGGAGCAGGTAAAGTCACTCTTCCTGCCTCAGCAGCCGCCGGGCTTCCTTCTGCCCCTCTCCTGAGTCCCCTCCAGGCAAAGCACAGGGGTCTTGGCTTGGAAGCAGATCTGCCCACTCCATCACTGATTTTGGGGCACAGCTGCCATCCCCAACACTGCCAGGTTGCCCCTTCTGTAGGGAAGGAAGTGTGTTTCTCTGCTCTGAGGCTCCCTCGAGTAAAAAATAACATTTTGGGGTTCAGAGCCTGATGAGGCTCCAAGGCTGATGAGGAGAGAGCGTGGCTACTTTGTTTTGCTTTTACCATAACCCACACGGTTCCTCCTTTCCCACCAGAGTCCGAGCTACACAGAGGTAGAAAAGTTCCACCTAAAATCCAGGGACTCCTTGTCAAGCGGGATGCAGCTCTCCGTGTCATCCGACAAAACCATGACAGTCTACTCCGAGCAGGAGCACCACTCCCCACCACTCCCAAATCCAGAGCCTCCCCACCAAAGAGCACCAAATACCCAGGGACTCTTGCGGGGCTCTCGTTTCCCTTCCCTCCCTGAGCACTTGGAGGCATCATCCGAGCACCAGGACATTCAGAGACACCTCTCCGACCCTGTGCTTCCTGGGAGTTAGAGATGTGGGGACTGCGAAGCGAGTCAAGAGGAACCTCAACTGCAAGCCTGGTCAGTTGATGTTGATTTTGACTGCAAGGGTAAGACATTGGACAATGCCATTGGCTCAGGGGTATAATTTGTAGCTGTCTCTGCCACCGTGACAGGAAGCGTAGAGTGGCATGTTTTCCAGTGGTTCCCATAGAGTAGATTTCATTTGCACATTAGAGTGAACCTAGAACAGTTCTTACAGCCACCATTGAGCTGGTTAGGCCACACGGTTCCCACCACCTCCTCCTTGCCAAGGCTTCCTCTCGGGAAGGGCACAAGCCAAGCGAGACACAGCGACCGCCGGAGAGCAGACGCGCGGCTGTCGCAGCAAGGCCGCTGTGCCGCAGCTCCCTGGAGGAGGGGCCCTTGTGTCAGTGTGAGACTCAGCCCAGCAGAGCCTGCGGGCCTTACACAGAGGGGGACACCTGAGGAGGAGCCGGAGATCTCCGTGGTGTGGTCCGGGGGGAGCTCAGGTGGGAAGCCCAGGACAAGGACAGAAGCTTGTCCTACTTGACTGCCACCAAGAAGCAAAGGGCCAACAGCCCCTGCCACCTCACCTTGCTTCAGCACGAGTCCCAGGGCACTGGCTTCTCCAGCAAGGCTGACCACGCCTTGCAAACCCCAACACGCATCCCACAGCCCCCCAGGTAAACCCACCTGGTCACCGGCCTGGGCATAAAGCACAAAACTCAAAAGCACAATCCCAGAAAGCTGAAAAGCCCCAGACACCTCGTGTCCAGCACTCCCTCCCAGCTTCTCTCTTTTGATAAAGGTTCAATAGGTGCTTCCTCCTGCCCATCCCTTCCCTGGCAGACTCCCACAGCATTCCCATAGGAGAAGCCCACGTAGCACTGCCGTCTCACCGCTCGGGTAGATGCTGTGACAGTCCTAGGCCGTCAGCTCAAGTAATGTATCGAGCTCCCTTTGAGAGTAGTCAAACTGTGAGCATCTCTTTCTCTGGAGTTTTAGTGTACACTTTGCTAATAAAGATGTTTTTGGCACCTAATGTGAATTAGAGCTGTGTTCGTTGGGAGCATCCATGAATTCATTCTTGGCATCTTCAAAGACCCCCAAAAAGGCTGCGGTTGAACCCCAGTTGCTTCACCCAGGGAGTGTGGGACCGACGGAGTCCGTGTGCAGTCAGGTCAAGGATGGAGCCTGGTGGGACTTTGCCGAGCAATCCCTTCCCGATACAGTTGAGGCTCTGCAGTAATTTGAAAAAGCTTTTCTACAAGCCCAGGCAGCTGTGTATGAGAAACGATCTCACTAACGCAGCTCACACCAAGAGTCCTTGCAGCGAGCGGGACTTCAAGGAGCACAGCGATGCCCAAAGCGCCTTCTGCCTCCCCCGCTGAGCCGACACGGCTCCCGTGCGGGACCGGTCCTTCACGGGGCTGGGCCCGGGATCACCCATCCCGGATGCCACACGGCCGCCTCGCCCCCAGCAGGGGATTAAATCAGCCTGTCCCCGGCTCGAGCCGGATGCTGCGCACAGCAAGGAGCTCTCTAGAGAGCCGCTGTCCAGCTGCGCCCCTTCCTCCAGGAGGGCTCCGGGCACACGCCAGTGCTGCTTCCAGAAATAAACCCCATAGATACCCTCCTGTTAATCAGGGACAAGCCCGGCCCCGTCCGCCACTCGGCAGAGGCGGAATTGGAACTCGGGGCCTCCCGGTGCGCCTGGCGCGGCCCCACCCTCCCGGGCTGGTGAGACTGACATCAATGCAGCCAATCGGTCACCGACAGCGGCTCAAGGTGCCGCCTCCAGGCACTGCGACCGCGGGTGGCCAATGAGCTGTGGAAAGCGAATGTGCCCACCCCCAGGGCGGGGCCGAGCACAGCCGTTGGTTACCCCCGCCAGAGCGTGAGCGTCCGCTTGGAGTGAAGGGCAGCAAAACCAATAGAAAAGCGAGACGGACGAGCGGCTGGACCAATAGGCGCCCGGCGCGCTAAAGGACAGGCACGGCATCCAACCCGCGCGCGGTGGGCGGCGCTCCCCGCGTGGCTTCCGTTCCCGTTGTGTGCGAGGCCGAGTCCCGAACGGCCTCAGCTCCGCTG
>VZRZ01000583.1:319385-341916 GCA_013398175.1 Climacteris rufus
CGGCCCGCCCCGCCTCCCGGCTCGCTCCAGCCGGGCCGCCCCGCAGCCCCTCGGGCCAGGCCCGCGGCCCCCCCGGCCCAGCCATGTCGCTGCACGGGAAGCGGAAGGAGATCTACAAATATGAGGCGCCCTGGACCGTGTACGCCATGAACTGGAGCGTCCGGCCCGACAAGCGGTTCCGCCTGGCGCTGGGGAGCTTCGTGGAGGAGTACAACAACAAGGTGGGCAGCGATGGGCGCAGGGACTGGGGCGGGGCACGGGTTGACTCTCCTCATGCCGGGGCTGGGGCGGGCGGGGGGCGCCTGCTCGCCCTGTCCCGGACGCCCGGAGCTGTGCAGAGCCGTCAGGTGCCGCCCGAGGTGCAGGCGCTGGACCAGGTCCAGGCTGGTCTTCCAGCGAGCCCCGAGCTGGTGGCACAGTGCGGGGCTGCCGTGGGAAGAGCCCTGGCTGCTGCTGGTTTTGGGATAACGCTGCTGCAGGGCTTCTCGTGGCCTCTGAGCTCCGGGAATAACGATGACGTTGACTTCAGTTTCATTAGCACCACATGCTGTGAGATCTGTGTGATGTAAAGGGTTGGAAACTAGAGGTACGGGGATGAGATGAGTCTGGATGCTGCTGCTATAGAAATAAAAGAAGGTCCCCTGGCTTGGGTATATTTCCTTATGGATCACTATGAAGGAAAGTTCATGGCCAAGGCTAAAGTTTGTGTGATACATATGTATATATATATATATATATGTATGTGCATGCATACATATATACACAGATATAAACAAGTACCACCTCAGCCTGAGGAAGAACTTCTTTTTTGCAGGGTGGCAGAGCAGTGGAACAGGCTGGTCAGGGAACTTACGTAGTCTCTAGAGACATTCCAAACCCACCTGGACGTGTTTTTGTGTCACCTGCTCTAGGTGATCCTGCTTGGAAAGGGGAATGGGACTGGATGATCTCGAGAGTTCCCTTCCAACCCCGATAATTTTATGATTCTGTGACGTACAGAGTGTCTGAGACAGTGTTGGAAATGTGCTGTTCTCATTGTACTTTCTTGCTGTGAAGGACTTATGTGTGATAACTTTTTTCGTAAGTATATAAACCACTTTCAGTGTGTCCTCAGTACTTTTTCCCTGAGAATAACAGTATAACAAGGCATGAGGTTGTATCTTCAGTGTTTCCCTGCTGAGTGTAAGTGGAGAACCTCACACAGGTAATAGAGACTGTTCATCTCTCAGAATACACGTGCGGTCACTTCTGAACAGATTTCAAAGTGCTAGTCTGGTATAATGAATTCATAGAAATAGAAGAGAGATGAGGACATGGATGAAGTTATAGAGTGTTCTGAAATTTCCGTGAAACTGAAGGTTTGCCAATACAGCTTGGTGTGTTTATAGCACGTAGCTTTGTACTTACCAAGGTGTTGAACGGAGATGGTGAAAAATGCTGTCAGACAGTTGGTGTTGGGGATAGGGCTCTGTGCAAGAGTGTGGTGACAGGTAGTGGCAGGGGTGACACCTCTCAGAGTGATGAGATCACTGCCCTTGCAGCAGTCCTGGACACGGTGCTTTGCTGGGCATGTTGTGGTTCAGGCAGCACCAGCTCTGTGCGAGAGTTGTCTTCTCCTTTTGCTGAGAGTGTTGTTGTCTGGGAGTGCTGCTGGGGACAGGCAGGACTTGAGCTTGCAAACTTTCAATGTGTCTAAAGAGCAACTTGAAAATGTCTTTGTAGTCTACTCTGAGCCAGTAAAATAGCAAATCTGCTAACATTTGTTGTCTAGAAGTGGCACAATTGGTTAATAAGGGGCCATACTTTTATGTTGCCTATACCTCTTTCAGTTTGGAGCATTCCCTGGGGTTGCTGTCAGTTGCAACATGGTCAGATCTGCTTTTCAGCTCAAGCTTCAAGTGTAAAGCCACTGAGTCAACTCATCTCTTCTACCCTTTACACTCACAGTTGTTGTGGACAGAAATTGTGTAGGACTACGTAAATTATCCTGTGTGCAGGTATTACTCAGGACTTCTCTTGTTCTCTGAGCTCCAGGCATAATGATTCTGTTGACTTCAGTCCATGTAAGCACCACGTGCTGTGAGGTCTGTGCAGTGTAGAGAGCTGGAAACTAATTGTATGAGGATGAGAAGAGTCTGGATGCTGCTGCTGCTATAGAAATAAAGATGACATATGATTAAAAATTAAACCTGTACAATAAATGCAGTGAAACGTAACCTTCACTTTGTTGTGTCTCTGATATTTCAGCGTGATTTTTTTTTCTGTTTTTTGTTTGGTGCTTTTTGTAGGAAGACAGTTAACAGAGAGCTGTCTTGGCTAATTGGAAGTGTTATTATTGCTCAGAGTATTGATGTTGTCTCCTTTACTTTGGGGACCAGAATACTCCCGGGAGTGGTGTTTCATCTGCACTGTTTTTATGGTGCCTTACTATGGCTCTCACGGCTGTGCTGAGCCCTTTATAGGGTGGTGAAACATTCAGGAAATAGGTTCATACTCCAGATTGGAAACTCTTGGACAGGTACTGCAAAACTGTTCTACCTGCACACTTGTAAACTCTTCCAGCTCCTGTCCATGTACGTGGTATAACTAGAGGAACAAAGGGAAAGGATGGAAGCTCCCCTTTAAATAGTCCATGGCTTTGTGCTGCAAAGGGCCTGGAGCAGTGGGGTTTGTAGCTCTGGTTTGTAACTTCTGGAGTTAACATCAATGTAAGATTTTTTTACAGAGTATGTGTGAAGTTTTGTCCTGCATGTAATATGCCCTTCATGGTTGAGATGTTTTATATTGCAGCTTCTGACATCAAAACACACTTACAGGTACAGTTGGTGCTAATTAAAGGGATAATGAAAACTGATTTTCGTTTTGGCTTTCTCTTTGTATTCACCTCTTCAGAGGTTTCTTACAGGGTCCCAATAACATTTCTGTTCCTGATATTGCAATGGTTTGTTCCAAATAACTGGCTTTCTTCCAGAGCAGCAAAAATAGTCTGGAATAGTCTAGCTTGCTTAAAGTTCAGCCAAATAAGTGAATATACCTTTTCCTTATTACTGATTTAGGATTTCTTTTTCAAAGACTTGATGCCCATGTGTTTGCTGCAGAATTGCTCACTGGGAGGGAATTAACAGGGAAGAGTGGGAGATTTTTGTCTCATTTGTTTCTGGTTTTCTTTATCTGTAGTAATTACCAGCATTTGAAGTACTGCAGGTTACATGACCTGGCTGTTTACACCTCTTGTTCATGGGGAACTCAAACCTCCTTGCTGCCAAACCCTAATTTACTGTGATCCCCAATTCCCAGACACCTCTAACCCTGTCAGCCCTCACACTATGGCACAGACTGAAGCTGGTTGCCAAAACCGGTTTGAACCCCAAAGGAGTTTTGTTTCAGCTTGTACACCTTCACTGATCAAATCACTGCTACAAGAAGAGATGTCTTGCTCTGCTTGGAAGAATGAAATAATTTGAGATGGTGTTTCCTGAACTTCTTGGATTGGGAAACTGTGGTGAGCCTTTGTGATCCCTCATGGCATGATGGGAGGGAACAGTGTTCATAGTCTTACTGCTTAAAATGCTCCACATGCTCCTGACTTTGGCTTCATGGCTCAGGAGTGATCTGTGGAAAACACCAGGAAAGGCTGATTTTTGGGGATCTGTCTGCAAACCAAGACTGGAATCCAGTTTAGGAGACAGCAGAGGTTGTGCCATACACAACTCACTCTTGTCACTGAGCCATGGACAGGTTCTGGCCAGGTGCTTCCCAGATTTCCATCTCTTCCCAAGCATGGCCTCGGACCAGAGAGCGTTCAGGGCGGTTCTTTTGCCAGAAGGTCATTTGTTCTGTAAGATTTAGCATTGCAAAGGAAAATTGGTTGCATGCTGAAGATTAATTGGTGTAGTGACATCTTTCTGATTGTATGTGACCCTAAAATGATTGTGAAATGTCATTCTGGGTAGTTACTAATTAGATTAAAGGGTTGGAGTTTTGGGGGTTTTAAACTAGTGTGAACTTACTTCACTGCTCCTCAAACCACATAAGAAAAAGAAACTGTTACCAAATTCTGCATTGTTTAGTTCTGTGTCTGATTCTTTTGGATCGTGTTGGAGATGGGATTTTTTTAGAAGCTAAAGAATGCTGATTGAAGATGCTTCGTTACTGACATGCAGTGTTGCAATTAAGCTTTATGTTGGTAAGTGCTTGGATTATAATAGGAAAATCCACATCTAATTTTAGCATATCTTGAAGTGTTGGAGAAACAAATAAATATTTAGCATTCCTAGCTACTATCATGGCATAATCACAAAACTAGTTGAGATTTAACACTCTGATCCTCGTTTTCTCACTGGAATGACTTACAGCAAAATGCAGAATGGTTCAAATTGTATCCAGACTGACAGGTACTTTCCCATAGGCATCCCTTCAGTCTTATCTGGAGCGGACCTCAGGCACTCCTTGGTGCTTCAGCAAATCTTGTCTCACTTGCAGAAGGGAGAGACAGGGCTCTAATGTAATCGGCATCCTGGAAATAATTCCGTGTTCCATCCCCTCGGGTTCAGCCCGCACAAGAGGAAGAGTAGAGGGATTCTGTAACGACTGTGTATGATGGACCGAAGAGAAGAGTCCCAGCTTGCAGTGTGCTGAGCTTGGCAAGCACAGAGCTTCTGAAGCACTGCTCCTGCTGCGGTGTCCGGGCAGAGCGGCGCCCGCTGCGCTGCGGGGGCTGTGCGGGCGCCTGCGCCGCAGCAGCTGCACCTGCTCTGGGTGATGATGCACTTGCTGCTCTCTGACCCGGCCTGCGTCTAAACATGTCAAATATCAGCGATACTGGATTGCTGAATTGCTTCATCTTTAGCTCTGAAGAGGGGCTACGTGTGACTACGCAATGCAGGAATTAACACCAGTGAAAGGGGCTCCTTTGCTGTTTGAAATTTCCTTCTGGTGATGAAGATGTTGATGGCTTTGTGTAGACTTAATACATTCATGTTGAGCTGCAAACAGCATAAGCAAACGAGGACTGATTGGAGGTCATTTGTCTTCTGATCCTGACCTTGCCACAAGATTTCCTATCACCAAGGACAATTTGCTTCCTTTGTAAAATCAGCTTAGTATTTCTGATCCCTAAAGGAGTTAGAAATCTATTTGTCAATCATTTCAGAATACTGGGAGATTTTTGACTGATTTATACTAGAGTGTGAAGGATAATAAGGAGTAGCTGTGATAATGAGAGAGCAAGGCAGGCTGAGTTTCAGTTTTTGGAAGCATACTTGTCTGCATCTTTTAGTGTTTGTTATGGGGTGGAAAGGATGGAGCTTCTCATTGTGGGGGGTCAAGGTTTACATTTAAGAGCAACTCTAAATGGGCTTATAAAACTGAAAATTAGTTGGAGTTTAAGATCCCCTGAAGCCTTTGTTGTTTTTCTATTATGTGGGGAAAAAATATGATAGTTTCCCCATCTAGCTGAAGTGTGTAGTTCATCAGACAAATTGCTTATTGTGGGATATTTAGGATTTTTTCAGATAAACATCTTAGTCTGTTCCAGGAGGAAGCTGCTGTGTGGCAAGTACTAGGAAGTTCTTACTGTGAGCAGCTTACAAACTAATTGTAGTGAGTTGTCCCTGTGATGTTTGTGTTTGAGCAGCATTTCACACAGTGAAACTTTGATCCTGTTTCGGTCCTCTAGTCACTGCAAGTTAAACAAGTCTTGCCAGCACCTTTTGTTCCCTGAACAGTTTGTGACATGTCAATATTTTTCTAATAACATCATGTCTGGGACTTCAAGCGTTACTTCAGGTGTTGTCATGACCAGGCTGTGTGGAGATAGCTTCTTGTTTTCTCTGTTTTGCATCACTCTCACAACAGGGCAAGTTTAGCCCTTCCCTCTGACACATCACTGTGCAAAAATACTGATTTGGAACTCAGTTACCTAGAATCTTTCAGCAGACCTGCTTTCTTGGTGTGTTCACACAAAACATTTGAATAATTATGTAACAATTTTAGCTTCCCAATATTTTTTTTCAAGTTTGAATTCTGTTCTACTTTCTTCCTCTTTGATGTGATTGATTTATGAGTCTTTATTTCATGCACTTGTGACAGAATGTTTTGTGTCATGTGATGCTGACCTGACGTGATCCTGACATGATCCATCACAGTCTACAGGGTTATGGCCAAGAATTCCATAATATTTTAATTGTGCAAACTACAGCTTGTTTTGCTCTCTGAGGATGATGTTGTCAGCATCGGTTCAGTTAAGGATGAGTTAGAATAATGTTTATGCCGTTTAAGTCTGTGATTTAAACTGGGCTTTGCAGTGTGGAAGAGAGAATGGTTGTCTTTAATCCTTTAGGATTGTATTTCAGTTCATTTGGGATCATCTCTTCAAAGCAAAGCACTGTGGTGATTATGGATACTTCACTTTACTTACATGCCCCAGCAATGCTTTAATGATTTCTCATTTCATTGACATCATGGTCCTTTTATATTGTCCTTGAGGTGACAGAAGATGTCCTGAAACACACTCAGTCTTAATGCTGTCATTAGATATTAGTATTTTAATAAAATGCTTTCTTTTAAATATGGTTTCTCACAGGTGCAGCTTGTTGGTTTGGATGAAGAGAGCTCGGAATTCATTTGCAGGAACACCTTTGATCACCCCTACCCCACCACCAAGCTGATGTGGATCCCAGACACCAAGGGAGTCTACCCAGACCTGTTGGCCACCAGCGGTGACTACCTGCGAGTGTGGAGAGTGAGTAAATCCTCCCTAGGAAAAGATGAACCATGACATGAATTGTGTTACATATTGATCTCTTTTCCAGTCGAGACAAGATTTGCTTCACTGCAATAATGTGACTAAATATGAAGTAGGAGAAGCAGAATTGTCATGGTAGTTGCTGTTTTAATCAGCTTATTGAAGATGGAGTTGGTGATTGTGTTTTCCAGTGCTCTAGGATGTAAAGCTGGGAGGAAAGAAGCCTGGGATTAACTCCTAATGTTTTGTGCCAGTGGAGTAAGTCAGGTGATGTTGCTTTTTAAGTCAGATGTTTCATTTTCTCTAAAGGTGGGTGAAACCGAGACCCGGCTGGAGTGTTTGTTGAACAACAACAAGAACTCGGATTTCTGTGCTCCACTGACATCGTTTGACTGGAATGAAGTGGATCCTTACCTGTTAGGTGAGACTAACAAAGTGCTGTGGTTCTGGCACACTTTTGAATTTAGTCTGATGAAGTCTGGGCTGTAACTGCTGCTGTGTCACTGCATGTCCACTAGTTAATCTGATAATTAACCACAAACTGCTGCATGACAGAAACCCATTGTCTTAGGTTAAAAAGTGAAAGTAGTGATCTCATAAAGACTTTTTTTTTCCATTGGAAGGTGCCCTGTCCAGTGCAGAATGGGTCACTCAGGTTGGACTAGGAACACTTGGGGATAGGGAGTCTTGGCCTTCGTGGCCGGTGAGCTGTTGTTGCAGCGCTGAGTAAGGATGTGCATCAGCTCTGTGACTTATTTCAGGCTGTTGTGGAGTGGATAGAAAACTGTGCACTGAGCTGTGTGTTTTGTGAAGCCATTTCAGCAGCAGGAGGAGAGCCAGGAGCCCTTAATTCAGTTGGAGGAGGGGGTTGAATGCTTAACATTTAATTATAGCCTACGGGACAAATTGTGAATCCAAGATGATTGAGCCACAGGTTTGTTTCCCAGAAGAGAACAGCCGTTTATGTCAGGGGGATTTGCCCAGAGATTAACAGTGATAATATGTCTTAGTAATTATTTACTACATGATTTATTTTTTGTGTATTGCATCTCTCATCTCTTAAGAGCTTTACTGCTAGCCCCACCTTCAGTCCACAGCAACAATCAATTAACAATAACACGCCATCACAACACTGATTGAGTTTGGGGTTTGGCATGCACAAGAGGCGTACAAGATGGGAAGGTTGATCTCAGAGTTGCATCAGGCTTCTGAATAGATTGAAGCAGACATGAGCTATTTACACTTTATTCCTATGTGGAAAGCTATTTCTGCAGCTAAAAGGTTTGGGTCATTTAAATGCATGGAAGACTGTTGGCTGTTTGACATTCTTGATTTTAATTCTACGCTGTTCTCATGGCTATTTTGATCTGTAGATGTTGAGGGATGTTACATTAATCCAGGAAGTGATCAAATCATTTGTGACAATATTCATTTTACTAATAGAAGCAGTTTTGTTTCAGGTACCTCCAGTATTGACACAACCTGCACTATTTGGGGTCTGGAGACAGGACAGGTTCTGGGAAGAGTAAATTTGGTCTCTGGCCACGTGAAGACCCAGCTTATTGCACACGACAAAGAGGTGATGGGAGTTTTTGATTGTTTACATTGCATCTTTTTAAAGCAGTAGAAAAGGAATAGAACTTCTCGATTTTCCTCTTTTTTTTCTTCAACAATCTAATGATTCTACAAGACCATTTATCTAAGATTGTATACAGTTTTTCTAAAATTATATACAGTTTTGAGTACCTAAATACTGTTGGCTATGGAAACCATTCTTTTTATTCATCATAGACTCTGGAGTTAAAAACATGTTTGTTTTACCAGATTGTGCTCCAGAACATTGTAGAAAAATCAGGTAAAACATCAAAATCAACTTCATATCAAAGGCAATGAACAACTTGCGAAATCCTTTCATTTTAACATTTTACTTTTCAACAATTAATGTGAAAAACCAGAGTGTGGGGAGTTGATGCATTTTAGTTTCAATGAGTGCTACTATAATTGCATGAGGATATTTGCCCTCCTTGGGGCGCGCATGGGGCGGGCGCTGTGAGGGAGCGGGCGGTGTGAGGGAGCGGGCGCTGTGAGGGAGCGGGCGCTGTGAGGGAGCGGGCGCTGTGAGGGAGCGGGCGCTGTGAGGGAGCGGCGCTGTGAGGGAGCGGGCGCTGTGAGGGAGCGGCGCTGTGAGGGAGCGGCGCTGTGAGGGAGCGGCGCGGGGCGCAGGGCGCGGGGCTGAGCGCACTCTCTGCAGGTGTACGACATCGCCTTCAGCCGCGCCGGCGGCGGCCGGGACATGTTCGCCTCGGTGGGGGCGGACGGCTCGGTGAGGATGTTCGACCTGCGCCACCTGGAGCACAGCACCATCATCTACGAGGACCCGCAGCACCACCCCCTGCTGCGGCTCTGCTGGAATAAGCAGGATCCCAACTACCTGGCCACAATGGCCATGGACGGGATGGAGGTGAGGCAGCAGCTCCTCTCCTGTAGGTGCTCGTGGTGATTTTCTGGGGGAGGTGGCTTGATACTAATTTATAGTCAGGCATTTAAGGTGAGGGGACGGTGTCAGTACCTGGGGGATGATTCAGGACCAGTTCTTAGTGCACTAAGGAGGTAAATAAGTGATTTTGGCATTATAAACTTGAGCTTTATGGCTTGTGTATATATATATATATATATATATCAGCTGATTTTTAGGAGGCGTCTGTGAGCAGCTGGGCAATAATTTTCCCGTTAAATCATAACTGCAGGTGTTTTAGTCACCTTGTTCTTTCCCAGTCCAGTTTTAGTTTGTCACCTGGGCTGTTTCAGGGAAGCAGTTTATTTACCACTGTGGCCTAACTCACAAGCCCCTTGTAAAGTGCAGGTTCTTTTGAGATACACGATACACTGACCGACTGGAAGCTGCTCTTTGGGAACAGTGTTTGCTTGCCAGCCACATCCTTTAGGAAAGAGCCATGTTTATAGCCTTACCTCAAAATATTTAGTATTTTGAATAAATTATTTTTTAAAAATGCAGTTTATTAATGTAGCTGGGTTTTGTTTCTGAAGGTTGTGATTCTAGATGTCAGAGTTCCCTGCACCCCTGTTGCCAGGTTAAACAACCACAGAGCATGTGTAAATGGAATTGCCTGGGCACCTCACTCTTCCTGCCACATCTGTACAGCAGGTGAGTGGGACCTTACTGGGGAATCTCAGTCTCTCACTGCATTTGCAAAATCCTCTTAGTCCTAAAGTTTATGCAGTTCTCTGCCTGCCTTTTGCTAAAGAATACTTGCAGAAGTCCTTTATTAGTGACTGTCATCAATTTTTTATGGCAATAGACACCTGCTAGAGCTCATTATGTGGAACGGTGAGCCCAGTACACAAAGTGTGGATCTGCTCTGGCTGTGCTGTATTATTTTAATGCTCCTTAGCTTTTTTGCAATCCAGTTCTTAAATGTTTTCCACTGTTATGAGTTCCACTGGTCATTTGTTTATTAGCTCTGTCCTGGATAATGTCTAAGTTTATTTTGTTGGAGCATAATTGTGTTGTATCGAGCTTGAATATAGATCAGGGCTGGAACAGCCATCTCTTAGCTGGCTTCTTGGGCTATAGGCCTGCTAGCAGGCACGTGTGGAGCTGCTGTTACACTGACTGGACTTGCATTTCCTGTCCCTGTGCAGCTGACGATCACCAGGCTCTCATCTGGGACATCCAGCAAATGCCTCGTGCCATTGAGGACCCAATCCTGGCCTACACAGCCGAGGGAGAGATCAACAATGTACAGTGGGCATCCACCCAGCCAGACTGGATAGCCATCTGCTACAACAACTGCCTGGAGATCCTCAGAGTCTAACTGCTGCTTCATGCACAGTGAGGCAGGGCTGTGTCATTCCCCTCCCCTCTAAAGTAAGAACACCACCAGTCGAGTGGCCAGTATCTGTTGTTGCTTTGCATCTACTGTTACAAGAAACTGTTACAAGAATCGATGGCAGGTGTCTCCTGTCTCTCAAGACTCTAAAAAGCAGAGACGTGCTGAGCCTCTTGGACCTTCTGGGTTCTGGTTTTCTTGTTATATTCTTTTCTCTCAGTAAAAGTTCTGTATATTTGTTTGTTGACTGTATTAATAAGCTTGCTGGCTTTTAAGTTGCTGCGTACGTCCATGTGTTTGTCAGCCAGCTGAGGCAGCACATCAACCAGTTTAATAGATGCAGGTGCAAAACAAGGTGGGGGGAAAAAGACATTGATGTTAACAGCCACCTTGGCAGGAATCTTTATCGTTCCTGTTGTTGCTGCCTCCAAACTGTTTAAACGTTTGTATGTTTTTTATATATTGGGCTAACTTTCTATTGAGTAAGGTTTTTCTCCCTAATTCTTACTTTTGATATGTGATCCACTTCTGTATGTCCAAAGCAGGACCTGTTCATGGATACAAACCACAGTAACACTGCAGGCTCCCTGGCAGTAAGGGCCTGCCAGAATTAACTGTTGCCTTGGCTCCCTGTATCTGGTGACCTGGGCAGAATTTCCTGGTGCTGTGAAGTACAAGTACTTGTTGCACAATTTCTTTACACTTTTCTGATGCTCGAGGCAGTTGTTACTATGGTAGGTCTGACTTTTAAATTCTGACTGAATTTGTGTGTATCCTGCAGGCGTGTTAGTGAACAGAGCGGTGATAGGTTGGGAGAGATCTGTGCGTGACGTGAGCTCCCAGGAGGCAAACGACTCCTGAAAAATGTATTTGTAATGGACTTGGGATTGACATTTCCAATCAAATGATTTCCCCTCGGAAGACTTACTTTATCTAAACCAAAACAAAATGGTTTCACACTCTGTAGCTTGCTTGATTGGCAAATAATGTGAGCAAGATTTTTTGGTTAGGCTGTACTTTAGAGCTTCTTGTGCTTGGCCTGTGCTCCTGGGAGGTCTGGAAGGGAGTGCAAAGCAATCTTTTTGTGAAGTCTGTCTTCTTTCTACTGTCAGGTCTTGTTGAATGAGCAAGGCAAGTCAGAAAAGCTGCTCTGCTATCCAAAAGAAAGCTGTTTTTTCTGAAAGAAATTATTCCCTAATGCGATGCATAAAGGTGGATTTAGAAGGAAAGAAACTGCCATTGAGGCCAAGGTTTGGCATTTGTCATCCTCCTGACTTTGGGGGATGTGCCAGAGGGCTTCTGTGTGGAATAGTGAATCATTCTACAGTAATACTTCTCCATGAAAGCTGAGTGGATTAGACAAGATAAAAATCATTGATGAAGTCTTACTGTGACACGGGTCTTGTGCTGAAGGCTCTGCAGTGCTCTGCAATGAAGACATGACAGCCAGAGCTGGTCTGGAAGGGTGTGCAGCCCAGTTTCCAGGTAAATGTGAGAATTCTTTCCACCTAATGAGTATTCACCTGCAACTGGAGGCAGTTTATAAATAGTAGGACTGGCAAACTTGGATCTTGTCAGTTTATGCAGGAAAGGCAAGCTGGGAAAGCGATTGCTGTGGAACAGTGAAGCTGACACAGAATGCTGTCAAATACAGAACAGAATCTGCAAAGTTTTGTCATTCTGGACGTAGAGAAATACTCTTCTGCAGGCTGCTTCTCACCATGAAGCTCAGAAAAGCATTGCCTCAGGAATTTGATAGGAATTCATTAGGGACAGCTTTATTCTATCACTCCTTTCGATAGCAGAGAACCAAGAGACTCTAAAACTGTTCAAGCTGATGTTTTGTCAGTGACCCTCTGTGTTCAATTGTGGGATTTCTGACAAAGTTTGATTTGACCTGAAGGTCAATTTTTCTTACTAACAGCAGTGCTGAGAGTAGTGTATTCCACAGACAGGCTTTAGCTAGATGTCAGAGCAGTGTTAGCCAAACAATAAGTTATCACTTTTTACAGCAGCACTTCATCTGAAACTGGGAAAAATTTCTGCAGAATGAAGTGAAAATTGGGATTTTCTTAGCAGGAGCAGCTAATGGCATTCACAGCTTTAGAACTCATCTGAAATACGTTCACAGGCTCATCGTGCACTGTTTAATTACAAATGGTAGGCACCACGTGCTGTGTTAGTAAGAGGGAGCTGCCTGCCACGTTAGTGCTTCCCATGTCCCCTTTCTTATTTTATTCCTGTAGAGATGGCACGAGTCAAAGTGCTTCTCTTGCTTAGCTGAAAAATGCATCTTCTATAATTGTATTGTGCTTCAGAACAGACATCAGATAGTTTAGTTGAAAGTGAAGTCACTAAAAGACTCCTCAGACTACACTAAATGGTAAAGGCAATGTATTTCTAGAGGAAATACCATGTGTACACCAAGATGAGAAGAGAGCTTGTGTAAAGGGACTCAGTCTGAACAGCCGGGTAGATTCTGCTTCTGTTGGAAAACAATCCTGCTATGGACCTGAAGAGGATCCAGTGTCGGTTCTTCTAGCCATAAAACTGCTTGAAGTCTGTTTGTGGAATTGGGTGCTTATTCCAAATGCATCAGAGGCAAGTGAAGGAATCTTGGAGGCTCCAGTGGATTCTAAATAAAACCTGTATCCTGTTCAGCCAGTTGGGACACCTTCTGGATCTGCAGCATATTGCTTTGGGCATGATCCATTGTCATTCTTCACAAGAAATTACATTATAAATCACTGGAGGCTGTTTTGGCACAGGGAAATGGTACTTAAAATAACTTCAAAGAAGTCACTTGAAAGGTTAATGAGTGAAAAGACACGAAAATCCTCATGGGTGAGATGTTCTGTGGTGCAAATGGCACTTCCATAATGTAGACAAGGAAGGGAAAGACTTTGGTGCCCTTTTGCCACCAGCTGCTGACCCAGTGACAGGGTGGGAATGCTCTGCTTGGTGGGCCAGGCCCACCTGCAAGATTAAACAAACCCTGACACTTGTCCCTAGAGCCTGTGAATTGAAATAGGCAGTTTATCACATTTTACCTGCTTAACATGCAATTCTGTTGGGTATAAAGCCCCCATAAGCATTATTTTTCCCCAAAGTTCATGAAAAGAAATACTTCGATATTTACTTTCTATTATGTGATGCTTACTGCACAAGCAGAGGATGCAGAACAACTGCTTGCAAATACCTCGTGTTTTTTGAGTAGAAAGTAACATTAAGGGAAGAGTGAACATGGGTGAGGTGAGCAAAGGTGAAAAGCACATGCTGTTGGTACAGGCAGCCTGATTTTGGGACAGAAACACTTCTCTCCAACTTAAGTAGCTCTGTATCACTTCTCCAGTTGATTAATTCAAAATACTAAACTATTGTTTGGGTGTTATGTTCTTTTTAAACCAAGCTTTCCACAGATTGCTACTGTTATGTGGGCAAGCTGTTGGCTCCCAGCCAGGAGATGCTGATGATGTAAAACTTGTTAGTGAGGTGAGACCTGCAGCAAACAAGTTGAATGTTGAATTAGTGTGTAGCGTGCCAACTTTGTGAATTGCCTGAATGAGGGGGGCTATGGTAGCTTGCATCTGTGGGAGTTGTACTTGTATGTGCAGGGATTTAAAAGGCAAGGATTTGAGTGCTTTGACAATCTATTTAGAAAGAAAACACAGTGGTTTCAGATGATACAAAAGGAGACTGATAATACAGGTTGTTCCTTATGGAACCTTGAAATGTATTTAACAGAGGAGGCATTGCCTCTCATAAGTCAAAGTTAATGATCCTTTCAAAATGTAGCTGTAATTACTCTCCCGAACGTTCTGGATAATATTAAAAAGCTCTATTTTTGCCTGGTGGTGCAGTGAGAAGCTGCCTCAGTCTCAAGTGTAGAGCACAGCCTGCCAGAGACCAGGTGAGGGGAGGAGTCCAATGTACGGAATTCACAGATGTTCTCGTGCTTCTTGTCAATGTAAACGAAGAGCTGAGCGTGGCAGTTTTGTTCTCTTGCAGATGGCACTTTAACAAGTATATTTTTGGTAAGATTAGGAGGAGAGTCATCTTTTCCTCAGCCCTTGTATGGTAGGCATTTGTCCGTGTTGTGTAGAAAATGTTAAATGTGACCATCACCAAAATGCTAAACTGGGGTCGCCATAGTGGACCCTGACTTGTTTCTACTGAAAGCCAAAAACATGAGCTCTTGACAAGACTGTCAATGTTAAATTGAAGCTCCATGTTCTGAGACTGACACTGTCCTGGAAGGCCAGCCTAAGGGATGTAGTGCTGTGTGTGCCCCAGAGAGTCCCTTTTGTTCAGGAGCTTAGTGGTGTTTGGGAATCCTCTCCTTTACTATCAGAACGTGAGGGTGCTGGCTTGGGTTGTGTAGGGATGTCCCTAGGTTCTGTGAATAGCACAGATTTATGGGAGAAAAACTGCAGCTGCTGCCTGTAAAGTCACACAGCCTAAAACCTTGAACTGGCCAGTTTGTTGGTGATGTTCTGACTCTCTGCAGACACTCTGGAAAGGAGGGACAGCAGCACGGGCAAGCTCTTGGCTCAGCAGATTGCACAGTTACAGTCCCATCAAAGTACTGAAGGGTTGAGTTTTCCCACTGCTCATAGTAAAGTGGTCCCACCACTTTAACTGCACACTGTGTTACCCTGTCAGGTACCACAAGTTCTCTCTAACTTTCCTGCTTTCTAGTCTCAGACTGCTATTCCAGGGCAAGCCTGTATTCATTGTACTGTGGACATGGAAAGGAGTGAGCAAGGTACTGTCAACTCTGTCCCAGTTTCTCTTGATCTTTGCAGAGAATCCAGGGAATTAATTGTATGTGGCACTTAAAGAGCACTTTGTGATGCAGCTGTACTTCCTCTGCTTACCCAAGAAGTGTCAAAAATGTCTCATTGTCAAGGGTATTGAGGAGAGTGTAGGATGCCTCTGACTTGTTCTTTTTCAGGAAGAGATCTCCAGAACTTTCAATCAGCACCTTTCACCAGCACTAAAAAGAACAGTAATTAAAAACACAAGTAAATACCAGTCACTGAAGGCTCATCTTGTGATTCATGGCAGACACCAGAGCAAAGGCACTTGTGAGAGTTGCTGCTGTCCGTTTCAGGTGACAGCTGTGTCTGACAAGGACCTCAGTGGCCTTCTGTGCAGCCTCTGATACTCAGCATCAAGCAAGAATTTCCATACTCATGAAAATAATTAAAATTATCTGTGTGGCTTCCATCAAGTTTGTTTCTTTTCAGGAAATCTAACAAAATGAAGAAAAAAAGAAGCTATTTCCTGACAAAAATATTGTGGCCATGTGTAGCTGTAAACCCTTGGTCCAGCTCTCATCCCTTGGAGTTTGCTTTCCATGTGCAACATGTGCAACTCCAGGCCCCCTTAGTGCTGAGGGTGGGTCTGTGGGATCTGAGCAAGGCAGGAAGGCAAGAACCAGAGCAGGACAGAGTCCCAGTACAGCTGGAAAAAGGTGTGTTGCTTTTTTTGACAACTTGGGAAATATGAATTATGAAATCTACTATTTAAAAAGAACCTTTTTTTTACCCTTGGGTTGCTAGCAGTGTAAAATGTAATTTAAATCTGTTGCGCCGAAGCATTTTTGTTACTAGTAGCTGAGTAGGAGATGTTACTTTTAGGTGTGATTTCCCTTCTGCTCTTCCCATGCACAGTCCCATTGTGGTATTTCCTGAAGGTGTAATCTTTGTAGCATGATTGTACAAACATCCATCTGAGATTCCTGACTTCTCGTTCTCACTAAAGTATGTTAAAGCAATAGTAATTTTACTTGGGTCCTTCTTTTCTCCACCTGCAACTTGGCTACTATTCTGTCCTAGAGGAATCCCAGTATCCTGCTATTCGACAGACATGTTGTTGACATGGATAACTGCAGTGTCCTGTATTCCTTTATTTTTATGGAGAAGACATAAAGGGTTTGTTACAATGGATTTTAACACCTCAGTCATGGAACTGTATTGTTGAAACTCTGTAAATTTTAAGGCAATTTTCTGAACTCGCTTGAAAGTGGAATGTTGCATCCTTTTATGCTATTTCCTGCTTCCTATGTAGTTTTATTCCGATTTTTTAACCTTCTTTCTAAGTTTCAGCCTCCTGTGTATTAGGTACAGTATTTTCTGCCTTTCATACTTTGTAATAAAAATGGAACATTTGTAGATTGACTGCAGTTCACTGTGTGGTGAGTGAAAACCTGGAGGGGAGCACAGAACTACAAAAGAACTTCATTCATTCTGTGTGGGGTTTGTTTCTGTAAGAGGAGGGTGATTGCTTTGCCTTGTCTCTGCAAAGCTGGTGAAGTGTATTGATCCCTCATCCTACAAATACCCAAACAAACTTGATAATTCCAGCTACTCTTAAGTTGCAAGTTTCCCCAAATAATTACATTATTAGGAACCCAGTCATGACAGAACTCCAAACAGAATAGTTAATGCAGCTGTACATTAAATATTTGCTTTCTTGAACATCTACTGCAGGGTCCTTGTATCCCAACGTTGTTTGTGCTTATGTTTTCAACTCCTTTGCTTGTTCTCTACATAACAAATGGGAGTTATCTGCTGTGTGGTTTTGTTTTTAAGACGAGGGGAAGAGGGTTTTTTTAAAATTCAAATAATGAGTCTCTGAGGGGTTTTGAATACAGGCACGGTGAAGACAAAGCAATCAGGTGCTTCTGGAGCTTCAAGTCTCTCCTGGGCAGGGTGACCTCTCTTAAAGGGTGTTTTTTCCACAGTCACTGGTGTCATGGCTGGAACTGGGACCAAGAGGGGAATAGAGTGGCAGAGCTTGGAAATTTGTACCTTTGGCCTTGGCAAGCAGGACTGATGACTTCATTAAGTATTTAGATTGACTCTAGTTCAACTAAACTGTTGGATTTCTCTCTAATTCTTTGTGTACTGGCTTTGAAATAAAAGCTTATTAAGCTTCATGACCACAGTGGAAAGAGTTGCCTGCAAAGATGCTGCAATGATTTTTAAGCTATATATGGACTTTGTTCTAGAAACCCCTGCTTTTTTTCCTAATAATTGTTTGTCTTTTATCTAGAAATGTATTTGCATCCTCATAGACTATTTTTTTCCCCCTGGATCTGTGCTTTGCAATTCTCAGAGAAACTTTCTCAGCTGCCACTCTGGTGGAAGGAGGCAGCTTGTGCAAACTGGAACTGCTGGTGCAAATAGTGGTAGATGATGGGAGAAGCAGGTTGCCTGTCAGTGTGGCAAAACGAGTGCCATGAAGTGCTGTAGAGGAATGTGGGTAGAAAAAAAAGACAAGGAGAGGTTCTCCCTTTTATAAATATTAAGGAACAGCCAACATCTGGCACAGATGTCTTACTCTGTGACCTTGGGAAAGTCCCTGCTCTGATGCCAGCTGTAAGTGAAAAGCACGTAATTAATCACTGCTCAGTAAAGGGCTCGAAAACTCTTGAAAATGAAAGAAAACCTTCATGGTAACAGAATACACAGCAACAGGCATAGAGAAAAAGTGGTCTCTGAGGTTATTCTTGGGCTGTGGCTGTAAGCACTTCATTTTGTGCTTTTTTATTCATGTTGCTCTATAAACAGTCCAGACTGCCAGCTCAGAGGAAGTAATGATCTAAAAGCATCTAATATTTTTGACGTTCTTCCTCCCCTCCCTTCTCTGATTTTGCCATTCCGGAGGCAGAAGGGCTGCTGGTTTTCAAGCAGCTTCAGAGCCCCCTCTGCTGGAACGCCGCGGGCAGCCAGGCCCAGCCCTGCGCAGCAGGACAGGTACAGGTGCACGCCCGGCTGGGAAAGGCTGCTCCAGGTGTGTTTTACAGGGGTTTCACATGATTCGTGTCTTCTGCTGGAGGAGAGGTAGGTTTGGGCCAATAAATATCCTGCCACACTGTCCTAGAGTTGGATAATAATGATCGTTTTCCATTAACTTTGTTTTCAAAGCTGAGAACACAAGAATTTGTTAGGAGAGACAGAACTGACTGGAATTAGTGAGATTACTCTTACACCTAATAATGCAGAACAGTTTCATGCATCCTTTGAAGACTGGCTGCCCATCCCTGGAAGTCCAAGGCCACATTGGACGAGGCTTGGAGCAACCTGGGACGGTGGAAAGTGTCCCTGCCCATGGCAGGGGGTGGGATTGGACGGGCTTTAAGGTCCTTCCAACCCAAACCATTCTCTGGTTCTATTTACAGGGTTTCTCCTGCTCCTTTCTGTGGCTGTGGAGTCTGAGATGTAGCATAAGGAAGTTTTGGCATGGGACAAGGCTCAGCCTGGAGCCTGCTCAGCTCCCCAGGAAGGATGTGTCTACCTAAACAAGAAGGGAAACAGGAAGGAAAGAAGAAGTAGATCTGATAGCAAGGAAAAGGGGCTCTTTGAGTCAGGTATGCTTCAGAAAATGGAAGTACTACCAAAATAGAAAATAAGGTGATGGCATAGTGATTAAGACACTGAGAAAAGATGCCAGGAGTTAAATCCCAAAGGTCTACTCCAGACTTCCTGTGTAACTTTTAACAAGTCACTGTCTCTCTGTGCAATGCCCTTAAATCCCTAAAATAGGAATTACACTTCCTTTTCTTAGTTGATGCTGCTTGACAGCATTAAACAATTAGGCCTTATAAAGTTCCTTTGAAACAAATGGGCTGGCTGGAAACGTAGGAGCTCCTGGAGAGTCTCTGTGAGTATCTTCACTCATGATTTTACATTAAATGGCCTCAAACAATCTGAATAAGTTCAAGAATTAAATATGGTCTGCAGTTGCAGTTTACCGGAGTGAAGCCTCTCTGCTGGAAAGCTGCAGCTTTGGAAGGCTGTGGGCAATCCGGGTGGAAAACCACGGAGTATCAGCTGGTGTGAGACAAATAACCTGATTCTCATCAGGAACTGCAGTGGCAGGACAAGGAGAACTGGGTTCAGACTGACAGAGCGAAGGTTTAGATGGGTTATTGAGAGGAAATTCCTCCCTGTGAGGGGGGGGAGGCCCTGGCACAGGGTGCCCAGAGCAGCTGTGGCTGCCCCTGGATCCCTGGCAGTGCCCAAGGCCAGGCTGGACGGGGCTTGGAGCAGCCTGGGACAGTGGGAGGTGTCCCTGCCCCTGGCAGAGGTGGCACTGGGTGATCTTTAAGGCCCCTTCCAACCCAAACCAGTCTGGGATTCTGTGATTATGCACAAAAACTGTACAGAATGAAGTACACGGTAAAAGTCAGGAAGGAATTACTCTTTTTCTCTTTTTTTTTTTTCCCTCAAGTTACACAAAAAAGGGGCAGTTATTTTGGTCAAAACTTGGATTCCAGTTCAGGAAGGATCTACCAGCTTGTTGGGAAAAAAAAAAAAACATGGTGTGAGGGTCTGTAGTGGTCCAAAAATAGTCCTGATGGCACTTGCATGTAGATAGTGATGGGAGAGTGTCTGTAAAATGGGGAAACCACAAATCAAGAGATAAAACTGTTGGTTTACACATTCTGCTTGACAGGTGGGTGAAGTGATGAGCTGTTAAGGACAAATCATTCTATTTTCAATTTGGTAATGGGGGAATAAAAAAGCTTCAGTGAAATCCAGACACCCTGGGCAGTTGGAGATGGTAAGAGTGAGTTCCACCAGGATGCGTGTCCCCTGCCATTTGCCAGGAGCTCCTGGCTCCTGTTGCAAGCTGCCACTCGCTGGTCTAATATCTTTTGGACTCAGTAAACTGAGTTTCTACACAAAGGACTTGGAATCAGTCTCATTTAACAGGACTTCAAGTGAGAATTTTATGTGCAAATGCAGGAACTGCAAGATAGACAAAAATAACAAACGGTGAGGTGATGACGGAGTGGTTGAGTGGTGGGGAATTGATACTAAATTTCTAATTTTTGCCTTCTAGGGCATGGGGTGGGCTCTTCCCTCTCTTAGAAAAGCCTCTTTATAATGATCTTGGCACAAAGAGCAAGCATTAAAATCAAATTTGGTGATGAACAAAAGTGGGAGGCTTCAATAATATGAGGGAACTGGAATATCTTGGAGATTTGATGACTTTGGAGTGTGAGAAATAGAGGAGATGAAATGTAGCAGCAGAGTGCAAGGCTGTGAATTTATGGACAAGGAGAAATTTGTGAAGGATACCAAGAGTGTTTTATTGGAAATTAGTGAGGAAAGGAAACTGGGGTTTAGTGACTGATAAAGGATAGTGATGAGCTATCATGAAGCTGTGTAAAAGCACGTCAAAAAGTGGTTCCAAGATCAGTAATGATGCTGTGGAATAAGAGAGGAATTCAAATTGCAACAGGAGCAAAAAGCCACCAGGATGATACCACAAATACAAAGCTTGTATTGTGAAGGGAAAGTGGCTGAATTTCTATTGCAATGAAGCCTGAAAGGAGATACAATTTTCTTCAAGATGTATTTAGAGAAAAAAGTAGAGGAGAGTATTTTTTAAGGCAAAGGATAATTTTGACATGAAAACAAATGCCTGCCAGCTGGATGTGGAAGTGGAATAGCAAAGACAAGAACGTTAGAAATGCTTTTTGAGCATCAGAGGAAGAATACAGGAGGGACTAAAGAGAAAGAGAAGTTTAAATACAGCGTGAGCCTGGTTTTAAATGGGAACTTCAGGCTGGAATCTGTGAAAGTCATTGAGTCCAACCTTGTGCCCAAAGCAGGGCAGCTCCTCTCTGTGACCAGGGACAGCAGCCAGGGCATGGCTGGAGCTGGGCCAGGGGAGGCTCAGGCTGGAGATCAGGGAAAGGTTCTTCCCCCAGAGGGTGCTGGGCACTGCCCAGGCTCCCCAGGGAATGGGCACGGCTCCAAGGCTGCCAGAGCTCCAGGGGGGTTTGGACAGCGCTGCCAGGGGTGCCCAGGGTGGGATTGTTGGGGGTCTGTGCAGGGGCTGGGCTGGATGACCCCTGTGGGTCCCTTCCAGCTCAGAATATTCTATAGTTCAAAGTTGGATTTTTGACTTTGCCCACAGCTTCTTGTTCTGAGAGCCTGCATCTGTGGCTCTAAGCTTCCCTTTACCTGTTTCCATGTCTACCTGGTATGACACTGTGAGAGCTTTTTATTACCTAGACAGTTTAAAAAAGAAAAGAAAAGAAAAAAAAACCAGTGATATCATAGATAATGTTGTCATGCTTTGGCTAAGTCCCAAATTCCTCCTGATGTGTGGGTTCAGATTCCTGCACTTGTTCATTCTTTTGAGCACTTTCCCTCTCCGGTCTAGTTTTCTTCTCTGTGTCTTATCCAGTTGCCATAACCCCTTCGACATTGCTGCTGTGTTGTTTGTGAGCAAAACCACTGACAAACCACTGCACTTGCTGCCAGACATTTGCCAGATTGAAAAGCAGCTGCTAAAACATCTGCTCGAGGTGGGTTTCCCAGCAGCAGGGTGGCCCTGGCCACACCAGGGAATCAGGGCTGGGCTTCTTTTTAAAATAACAAACCCCTTCTGCTGTTCCTTTTGAGGAAAAGACACTCTGAAAATACCATCCTGCAGGTGGAACGAGATGATCTTTAAGGTCCCTTCCAACCCAAAGCATTCACGATCCACTGAACTTTGAGCAGAATTCCTGGGTTGGATTGGATGATCACAGCGGTGGCCAACGGAGTTGCCCATCAGTTACATCAGCCTCCACCTAGCATGATTTTGTTATTATACCTCATTAGTCAGGTGTAAGGGCCCGCTGCTTCTCACTAACCCCGTGCATTAATTCCGAGCGCTGCCACGGGGACAAACCGCGCGCCCGCCCGGTTCGCTCGGGGCCCGGGGCCGCGCCCCGTCCGTCATCGTGATTGACAGGCCGTGGGCGTGGCCTCGCCTGCCCCGCCTCCTGTGGGCCGAGGGGGCGTGGCTCTGCCGCCTGCGCACCGGGCCCCCGTGATTGACAGCCGGCTCGTGGGGAGGCGGGGCGGGCGGCGCGGTTCCTCGCGCGCCCATTGGCCCACGGCCCCGTCGGGTGGGCGCCCCGGCG
>VZRZ01000583.1:342338-394596 GCA_013398175.1 Climacteris rufus
CGGGCCGGGCCGGTGCGGGACCTGCCGCGGCCGCGTTCCCCGCGGGGTTCCCGCGGCCGCTCTGCGGGCACCGGCGGCGCCTCGGGGAAAGGGCGCATTTTCAAGGATTTGGTTGAAAGGTGAAAAATCGGTTTACGGGAAAGGTGCGGTGCCCCGGGGTTTTACTGAACTTGGCCAGGCAGAGCCGGCGGGGGTCAGCGAGTCGGGCTGAGCTCGGGGAGCTCTTTCAGCCTCCAGGAGAGGTTGGCTCTTCTTGAGACGGAAATTGATGTGCTCCAGCTTAATTGGGGAAATTTTTGGTATTAAATGCAGCTTGGGAGTCTATCAAAATTGATTTTTCTTTATGGAGCTCCCACTGTATTCTCATTTGCTATTCTTAGCCCAGGCAGCAACACGTACAAACAAGCAAAGGAGTTGGAGGAACTATTTTTTAAGAGGAAAATGTTGTTATGAGGATTTGCCGTGATTGAATTTGATTGATTAATTCAGACTAATTTGGATTCGGACTGTTTGTCCTATATAAAAAAGTGCTTATGGAGGGGGGCTTGCATTTCCTAATTCCTTTTTTAACTTAAAGAGAAGTGCTAGAATTAAACTTTTAATTGCTCTAAAACAGAACTTACATTTGCACGTTGGCAATGGCATTCCTGCTGTTGTAAGTGTGGAGTCTCATGGCTTCATGGGATACAACTTTAATATTTCTTCCCTACAAGCAAGTTTAGTTTTCTAAGACTCTCCTTCATTTAGTCTGTATGCATAATTAGCTTTTATATTTTAAATTCATAAAGCATTGCAAATGTTGCTCAAAGCTAAACTACAACTACTTCAGTCTCTCTTTACTCTGCTTTGATTTGGTAAATACAACAAATTCATGCAAATCCATCACTAGAATTCTCTGCTACAAAGAGAAGAATAGGGTGATCTGCTCTGTTCCTTCCCTAAAGAACCAGCACGGCCGTTCATAAAATGGTTCAGGAGCAACGAGTTGGATTTCTGTGGAAGTGTTTTTCAATGGCAGTTAGACATGTCTTTTGTAAACATGTGAGTGCAGAATGAAAAAACACAATTTCATGGACCACTCCACCATAGCACTGTGTGTGTCATGGCACCACTGCAGTCAGGTCCCTTTTGAGGGGAAAAATCTGAATTAATTCAGCAGTTGTGATCAAATAATCTAATTAATAATGGAGAATGGACTGTATAGCACGGTCTGATTTTCTTTGATGTGGTGTTTCCTAAGCCACCTGAAGGACTCGGGATGGTTGTCCTGTGTGCTGCCACTCCGGTGGTTCAGCCGGGGCTCACCTGGAGTGGTTCCGAGTCCTGCACAGCCAGGACAACCCCTGAGGTTTATTTCCCTCCAGACACTCCTTGGCAGGCTTGTGGGGATATTTGCCTTTCACAGACGCTGTACCTGTGCAGGGGGTGAGCGGTGCTGGCTTTGGGCTGTGCAGGCGCTGCTCTGTGCGGTCGTTCCCTCGATCCGCTCCGTTTTCCTGCCTGTGTCACTTCCTTCCCTTGGCTCACACGCACCCACTGACACCCGGGGGGAGGGCACAGGGCTGAGCCTGCAGGGTAGGACCAGCTCAAATCCCGTATCCCAGTCTCTTCCTTTCATTCATGGATGAGAAGAGGGACCCTGAATATATCCCACATGGCTCGGCTGCATAGAGGTCTCTGATTTTTCCTCTCAGTCTGCGAACCAGGTCATTTGTGATTTCCTGAAACTTGGGCACAGCAGCATTTGGTACCGCTGAAACTGCCCAAAGCAAAGGACTCAAAATGAAACTCTTTCTAAGACTCTTTTCAGACTTTTAACATAGACTCAGTTGTCTAAAGTTTCCTCATTGCCCCTGGATCTGCCAATCACTCACCCAAACCACCTTTGCTGTTGTGGTGGTAGTTAACAAACACACAGATTTATTCACTTTTTTCTCTTTTAAACCAATGTGGTATCATGTCTTCTACTCTCACACTATATAAAGCATCATCCTGGGTTAGGGGGGTTCACAGACTTCCTGTTTTTATCCATGTGCAGATACTTTCTCTGTTTGAACTTTGTGTTTTTTTGGTTTTTTTTCAAAACTGTTTCCATTTCTGACTTGTTCAGACGTGTGTAACAAACCACGGCTCCGTTGAAGTACACGCTTTGTGGAGAGGAATAACTTTCTCTGTGAGCAGCAATTCACTTTTATCGATGTTATAAAAATCCTTGAGTGTAGTTTTTAAAACATGAAAAGCATTTCCTGGATAACATCTTTGCCGCACAAAGCAGAACTGTGTTTCCCAGACCTGCTGGAGACCAGGCAAAACAGGGTCTCACAGTACGCTCCAAAAATTGCTTCATTTTCATTTGGAGCAGCTTCTGCATTGTGTGATTAATGTAAGGCTGCTCCACGTGCTTCTTGCAATCAGTCCATGGAAATCCTCTGTTTTGGTGGTAATAAAGAAGTATTCATGCTTCTCAGCATTAAAGCCATCACAGTGCTGTCCTCGCCAGAGACAGTTTTTCCCTACACAAGCTCAGGTCAATATTTGACTTTATTTTATGTTTTTAAGAGATAAATACTCCTTTGTTTCCTACCTCATCAGCATAGGGATGGGATTACAGGATGTATGGTTTAGTAGGAGGGAGCCAATAGCTCAGTGTAGGACTACTAAAAATGTATAATAAGGTTCAAACTCCCCTGAAGTTGCTCCATCACCTGTGATAGAACATTATCTGTTCCTGTTTTATGAAGATAAATAAGATTTCAGTATTAGAATGACTGCAGTGAGTGAGATACAGACCTCACAGGGCACTAACTGGGGTTTATAGAATATCCTGAGTTGGAAGGGCTCCACAGGGATCATCAAGTCCAACTGCTGGCCCTGCTCAGGACACCCCAACAATCCCACCCCATGCTTGAGAGCACTGTCCAAATGCTTCTTGAGCTCTAGTGCTTGGCAGATGCTGCTCTTCAGAGTTTAATGTATTGTAAATTCACAAGTTGCCTCAGCTAATAAATAAATTCTCTATGTAGACAAGCTACAGTCTGTAGTAAGGGACACAGAGTTGGCTGGATAGGTCCTCTGTGACACTCGTGAGTCACTGAGCCAGCTGACTACACAACAGTCTGGAATCTGGGATCAAACACCTGTAGCCAACCATTGATCCCTGTTTTCCAGTGATGATGCTCTTTAGAGGAGAATTCTTATTCCCAGACATGTTCTTTGATTGACTTGATTTCTTGTCATGAGCCCTTGGCTATAAACTGCTTTCATAGCTGGTTTGCTCCTTGCCCAGAGGAACTCTGCCAAGACAAGCTCTTCTTCATCCTCCTGGTATCTGGCCAAACCCAAACTGCACTGTAGTGGAAAACTTGTATCCCAGCTCTTTCCTGCGTGTTTTGGGTGGTAGGAACTTCGGGGATGTGCCAGGCCGTAGGTTGTAGTATTTTGTTGTGCACAGTTACAGCTTTTGTCTGCCAGGTGACTCCAGGGCTGTGCTTAATGCCATCAAAATGAAAGAATACCAGTAAATTGGAGGCACTCCAGTAAAGGCAAAAGGTTAAATGTTCAAATTAAAAACTGGAAACTTTTTTTTTTTAAAAAAAGAAAAGGTTGTGCCACTGCCTACCTGGAACTTAAGCTTCATTCACAGCTGTTTTTTCACATTTTCATCCCACAAGGGGTTACTTAGTGCTGAGATAGAGCCCAGCAGTTATTTCCTTTGGCTGATGTGCTTCTCAAAAAGCAACCTCTTGCTTTGGTTGTGTTACTTACACCCCTCGCTTCTTTTCCATGCAGTTGGAATTTGAAGGAGTGCTCTCCCTTCTCCGCTGCCACAATGTGATTATTGTCTCATTTGGCTTGTCTTGGACAGCAGAGATTTGATGGGTTTTGATTTGGATTTTTTTTTTTTTAATATTTTCTGCTCTGCTTTCCTTTTTTCAGAGTTTTTTTCCGTAGTTAACACCTTCTGCAGATGCATTGGGAGATTTTTTTCCATACCCTTCCATGGTCTGGTCTAGGCCTGATGTTTCTGGTTTTTGGTAGAACATTCTGAAGTCGACAGTAGATGTAGCTCAGATGTTGGGTGCTCTCGGGACCGAGTTAGGACTCATCTTCCAGTACCTGAAGGCAGACTGCAAGAAGGATGGAGAGAGACTTTACAAGGGGCTGGAGTGCCAGGACAAGGGAAAATGGCTTCAAACTGCCAGAGGGGCAGGGTTAGATGGGATATTGGGAATAAATTCCTCCCTGTGAGAGTGGGGAGGCCCTGGCACAGGGTGCCCAGAGAAGCTGTGGCCGCCCCTGGATCCCTGGCAGTGCCCAAGGCCAGGCTGGAGGGGGCTGGGAGCAGCCTGGGACAGTGGGAGGTGTCCCTGCCATGGCAGGGGTGGCACTGGGTGAGCTTTGAGGTCCCTTCCAACCCAAATCGTTTTGGGATCCTGTGAAAGCTAAAGCAGACCTGGGCAGAAACTATTGGTTGTAGCAAAGATAATCCTAGTGTGACTTTTGTTCCGACTGGGACTTCTTCAGATGGTTCCTCCTTACAAATAGGTGTATTTTTCCCATTTTGCTTCTAACTTTTGGCAGGATTTGCTCCCTGCATGCTTTGCAAGCCATGTGTGTCCCACATCTGTCATCTTTAAGCATTGCGAAAATCTAGTTTGTTATTCAGACATTAAGTAATTATGAAGCCAGTCTTCTGCATAAAACATAAGCTAACTGCTTAGGAGAGGCTCGTGAACAAAGGCACGACATGAAATTGCAGAAGCAAATAGTCCCAATGAGTCCCTTTTGCAGAGCAGGACAGATGCGAGTCAGTCCATCACTTGATGTTCAGCAGCTCTTCCCAGGACAACTCTTCCAAGTGCAAGTGATTACCCAAACCAGTGCCATGAATCAGGGACCAGTGTGAAGCTATGGTGGATGCTTAAAATGAAGTTTCGCTTATTTACAAATCGACTTCAAGAATGCTCGTTTCAATTCAAACTCCTCCAAGTGACATATTGAGGGAAGGAAGGAGGAACTGTGCATCCCAAGCTCTGCACACCTGACACACCATCATGTGAGTAGGGCTGTGATAACCTCACCTGGTTCACACCACTTCCCAAAGTTCCAATTACCAAAAAAAGAATGTTTTACATTCAAAACTAGTGTTCAGGTCCCCCCAAACTCTTTTAGAAAGGGTGGATTCTCCTGGGCATGTCCAGTGCTGATCAAATCACTGCTTCAAATTGCATGCCTAAGTAATGCCTTAGTATCAGGAAGAATTTACCTGCCTGTATGGTTTGCCAAGGAAACAACACTTTATCCCCAAAACCTCTGGGAGCCTTGGTGGGTGAGACAGCAGCCAGGCAATGCAGTGGGCAGGAATGTGCCAGGAGCAGAGGGGCAGTATGAGGTGCTGCTTTGTTAGCTGGGGCACAGTGCCTGGGAGCAAAATGCCCAGTGCCATCCCATTTTGGACAAAACTTCACTTGGCAGCTTCTTTTACCTTTTACAATATCAAGGAATTTAGGGTCGTTGTCCTTGCTGAAGGAAAGGATTCATTTCCATAGCTTTTAGACATTTATGCACCACCCATCACGGCCCAGCTACTGTGCATTTCTCTCCTTTTACATCCTTGGTTTTTTCTCTAAACTTCACACAAAGTTCTGCTAAATATCACTTCTCAGAAATAACAGGCAGTGGGAGAGAATACTTTAAATTGGTTACATCAGGAGTCTTCAGAAAGTAATTTTTAGTCAGTGGAACATATAAGAAAAAATTCAGTGTGTGTTTTTATTTTCCTGCAAGGCAAGAAGCCTTGAATTGAACCTGCTGCATTGTACTTTGCCAGCAGACAGTGTTCTTAGTGCTGGACAACTTGAACCTGTTCAGTAGATCTTGAAATCTCATAAAATGGTTTGGATTTTATTCCATCAGCTTGTTCTAAGGGAAGAGAGGAACGTGTTGGGGCAATCAGTGAAAGTGGATTTGTGTTCAGAGATACTCCAAGATAATTCATCCACATTTTAATTTCTCTTTCTATTGGTTGTGGTTTGTTCCAGTAGCAAGCAAGAATTCAGAGTTAACAGGACATAAAATGGGAAAGAACAGACTTTTACCAGGCTTTCCTTGGCAGAAGCACATCAGTTTTCCTTCCTAAATGACCTGTGGTGGTCTAGCAAATCTGTCCAAGTTTTACTGTTCATTGTAAAGCCTTTTGAACACAATTAGGGGCTGGGGGTATTTATTCTGATCTGGCCAGATCCTTCTATGACATGGGACAAGTGACTTAACATTTATCTGCCAGTTTATTATGTCATGATGTTCAGTTAAGTTTGGGCTCTTTTATAGCATAATGCAGTCACAGTGTATTTGCAGAGATCCCAAAAAGGTTTGTTGTTCTATGAGCCAGCAGAAAACCAGTGCAGAGTGTCAGAGGTGCATAAATGTCACAGTTGATGCTCGCCCAGGCAACCTATTCCTAAAATTCTTGTGCTTCACAGACGAACAGGAGGCCTTGAAGTCCATCATGAAGGACCTGGTGGCACTCCAGATGGGCAGGCGTCACCGGCTGCCTGGGTATGAGACCATGAAGAATAAGGACACTGCTCACCCCAACAAACAGGTAATGGGCCAGTTGGTGAGGACCTGAACTGCTGCCCTGGGGGCAGGAGGGACAGAGGATCTGCTGCCTTGGCTCTGTCCTGTGCTTCCAACAGCCAAAGCATCAGAAGTGGATTAGCTCCTTGATCCTGCTCAGACTGGATGACACACAGAGAAGCTTTTATATATACATATATATACAGTATATAATATATTATATGTCTTATATATAGTATATATTGTATACACTATATATCATATATTTAATAAAATGTGTAATGTATATTAAATTATATATCTGTTATATATATGTGTGTGTATGTATATGTGTATACATGTATTTGATAATTTGCAATGTCTTAGTATGGGGTTTGGTCTGATTAGCTAAAACATTTACCAAGTGGTGTTCTAATTTCACAGTCATATTCCATTTTTTAAAGTGATTTTATTTTTTTTTAAGAAAAAACACAATGCCAGCAGTCCCTCCCTCTTGGGCAGCCCTGCAATAACAAACCAGTGTGCCTCTGCAGTGGAAGAAAAAAAAATTCCGGTGAGCAAACTGGCTTCATTTCTATGTTAGCAATCATGAATTAGGAGTATGTCTTCAGGTTGTGAGCAGTGACTTTATGGAATTCCTTTAAGCAGGTGGGAGGCTGGGAAAGCTTTTCTTCCTGGTGCAACAGTGTGTGCACGTTTATCATAGGGTCAGGACAAGGGGGAACAGCCTTAAGCTGGAGGAGGAAATTCCTCCCTGGGAGGGTGGGCAGGCCCTGGCACAGGGTGCCCAGAGCAGCTGGGGCTGCCCCTGGATCCCTGGCAGTGCCCAAGGCCAGGCTGGATGGGGCTGGGAGCACCTGGGACAGGGGAAGGTGTCCCTGCCCATGGCAGGGCTGGCACTGGGTGGGCTTTAGGGTCCCTCCCAACCCAAACCAGTCTGTGACTCCCAAGGTAAGAAGTGGCAGAGTCAATGCTTTGAAGTTTCTTTAGGTTCATTCCACGTTCCTCCAGACTTTCTCATGGAGAAAAAACTATGGTATTGATGTTCTGGTAGAACGGAAGGACAGAATAATGCAACTTAGTCTGGAGATGCTGAATGTCACTTAAATGAAATGCTTCAAAGCAAAAGCAACAAATTTAGTCCAGAACTGTTTGTCTATTACTGTCACTGAAAATTAAATCAAGTTACTGGCAGCAAGACTGACATGAACAGGAAAGTTTCCTATGTCAGTAAAATAACTCTTTTCAGTTTTATTTCTGTTACAGGCTTAAGCTTTTTGGAGCAGGCTTTGAAGTTCATGTCTGTCTTCCTTATGCTTTGCCTGCTCATAATCTACTTGTTCAGCTGGATCTGGGATTTCCTTGAATGTGTTGGACAAATCCGTAGATGGAGTAGTACAAAATCCTTTCCAAATCATTTTGAAACAGAAACTCAGAGATGCCTTAAATCAAAATCTGTAATTGTGATTTATGATACCACATTGCAGAACTGGAACACTAAAGTGCTAAACTTGGATTTGCCTTTTTAATCATCTCTGAGGACAGTTTATGTGAATTGCTTTAAGAAGTGATGGGTTCACTGCTTTCAAGGGAAACTGAAAGCACTGGATGCTTAACTCCTCTAGGTTCTCTCTGGAATGGGAGCATCAAGATCACTCTGAACAGTGATCTTTTCTTAGGTCTTTGATAAGTAGACACAAATGGCCAGTGTCAGGTCCTTTTGGAAAAATCAAGCAGTAGATGCGAAATTCTGTCCCCTTTTTCCTTTATTCCAAATTACAGGTTTCAAAGCAAGCAGTGGAGTTGAGAAAGTGGTTGGAGTTTGCTTAGGTTACAGGCAAGTTAAAGGGAGGTTTCCAAAGAGCCCTGAGGATCTTTTAGTCTTGTCTAATTTCAGCTGGTGAGAACTGTGTCACTTGGCTGCTCCAGGGCCTAAACCACATCTTGAGGTCAGAAATTTAATCTGAAAAGTGGTTTGAATTCTATTTCATCCAAACAGTCCTGCTTAGTTCCCTTAGACTGGACTACTTAGACTAGTGTAACATTAAAAAAAAAAAAAAAAACAGGTCCTTACTTTCCTGAAAATCCTGATACAAAGCAATCACTCCTCCATCCAGTATGTCTAAGAACAACTGTTTCATCAGGAGTTGGCTGGTAGACATCTTTGATGGGATGTTATTGCTGTTCTGTTTGCTGCATTTTTCCTTTACTGCTCAATTCAAATGAGTTCTCTAGAACTTGTTTCATTTTGGAGTCATTCTAGACTATGTTCTTTCTCTTCCCACATCTAAAAAAGTATCATTTAAAATGATGTGTGAACCTGCAGCTGATCATTGCTGGGCCTGGGAGGCTCCTTTGCCCTGGGGCATGCTGTCCCTCCAGCCCTGCTGCAGGAATCCCCTGTGCTCCCAGGGCCTCCCTGGCTCCTTTTGAGCTGCATTCTTGACCACTGGGCCTGCCAGAAACTTCCTCCAGCTAAAGAGCATTTCCTGGCCACGTTTTTTTGAAGTTCCTAGATGTATGATTGCCTATTGTCTGAGGCTTTCACAGATGGCCTAATCTATTCCAATCACATAAATTGTGCAGCAGAAATGATGGAGTCTTATCAGGGCAGATTTTTCTCTTTTATTTTTATCTTTCTGACCTAAATTGGGATTTGAACTTTGATGTCCACAGTTGAGAGTTCAACTTGTTGGCTCTTCCGTGCCACAGAGCATCTTCTGAGCATCTTCTGTGCCTGCACAAGTTGCACAGTCAGTGCTTTTAGCCATCCAGACAGAGGTGATGACCCCGTTGATGAAACCTTGGAGGTTTAGAAGTTGACACAGTATCAGCCTGTTTGTAACTCAGTTTGAGTTTCAGGGGCTACATTTTTGCAAAAGCAGAGATACAGTCCATATCTTAAGAATATAGAATAATAAACGGGAATAAAGAATAAAAAAATTAGAATAATAAATAGGAATAAAAATTAAAAATAAGAAATAGAAATAAGAATAAAGGATGTAGCACATTCCCTGTGTCTCTCTTTTTTGCCATGCATGCTTTGAGGGTGCTTAAAGAAAATTAACTTCAGGTGAATAAGCAGTTAGGACTCAATTTCAGATTTTTCTCATGCAGTGTTAAAGATAGATTAATTTTCTTTAAAGTTTATTTCAGTGTCCTCTGTTTAAGTGACAGTTTACAAAAATTACAGCTTCATGTTTTACCCCTTTGCTTCTCTTTCTCCTTCAGCAATTTCTCTGTTCCTCATGTGCTGTGTTCGTGTATCAGCCACTTGTTCCCACAATCTGCTTCAGCCTTCATGGAGAAAGTTCAAATCATATTCAAATCACGTTATGATGCATTTGTGTGCTGTTTTGTGTGCCAGAGTTTGATTGTGACCTCACCTTTTGTTCTTCCTCCTGCAGAATGACGTCAGGATAAAGTTTGAACATAATGGGGAGAGACGGTAAGTTGGCCTTCACTGCTTTGAGTCTTTGCTTAGGAGAGTAATTGAGTCATCAGTAATTTAGCTTAAATATTTTATTGGCTTTGCTTTCCTTTTTCCTGAATGAAAATCACCCGCTGAAGACAATAGCAAACAGGTCACAGACAAGTTGGTTATTTTTAGAGATCACTGTGTCATAAAACAGTGATTTACTTCCATAATATTTATTTGAAAGTGAACTGCAGCATATTAAAAAGCTGTCCAGCCTGAAGTAAGTTCAGCCTGAAAGCCTTATGTCAGATATGTTCCCGTTTTGTTCTATTTAACTAAAACCAAAAGAAGCTGATCAAACCAGTGTCCTTCTTTCCTAGTTTCTCACTTCCTGATGCCCTGTCGTTATCACTGCCCTGCTGTGATTGAGCAATAGATACAGCAAGGGAAGACTTTTTTTTATTGGTATAAAAGTTTCTGTGTCATTTCCTCTGATACTTGGTTTTCAGAGAGGCTCTTTTACAAGAAAAATCAGAAATAACTGAAATAGCAGTTTCAGTTTTTACAGCATTGTTTGCAATGGATAAAATTACCTAAATATTTCAAAGTGGGTCTCAAAAAGCCTCTTATTTGCCATCAAATTGAGAGGAACTCTCAAAACATTTAATGACTGGTGGCTGTGTGAACATACAGGAAGGCTCCAGGCTTGTCTGTGGTCTCTGAGTCTGCTCTCACTGAGGGAAAAAGTGATCTTAATGCTGGGTTATAGTGTCCTTATTTTGGAAGAAATGACTGTAAGCATGAATGTATGTGCTGCTCTTCACAACTGTCCTATAGGCATCCTTTGGTTTCTCCCACAACTTCTTCCTACATGAAGTAGTTCTCAGTTTCATGATAAAATGCAAGTTTAATGTCAATGGTGCAGGAGTACAAATTGTCTGTAGTGATCCTCACAGCCCGTTCCAGCAAAGAGTATTGGCTGAGCTGCTGAAGCTCCTCCCTTGTCAGATTTTGGGATTTTTGTTAGGAAAGCAGAAGTGTTCTTTGTTGGAAAAGCACACAGTGGAGGATAATGTCCACTCTTCCTCAAAACTTGAACAGTTTCCTTCTCTGAAATCCTGCATGATGAATTCTTTCACTAAAACAGCCCTGGTGTTTGGTGCTGTGGGAGAAATTTTATACACAAACATCACTGGGATCTGCTGGCTCCTTTGTGGGCCAGGTCTGCTCAGCACTGTCCTGTGTCAGGGGCTTTGTGGGGGCACCAGAGCCACAGTGGGACACGTCACAATTTCTTGTCACACCGTGGCAGGACAGGGGAACTCGGCAACAAAATCCTGCCACCACAGGCCTATCACACTGCCTGTCTGCTGGGTGCATTTCAGGTGGCATGGAGCTCAGGGGGCAGGAGGGGGCTGTTTCTGATTTATTTTTCCAAAATGAAAAGGTTGATTGTGTGTCAGGCTAATTATGCATTGGTGCTTGCCCGAGTTCCCCGCTCCCAGCACGGTGTGCAGTTGCAGACAGGGAGCCTACACCAGAATGTCAGAGTGTGTGCTTGGTTTCACGGGAGCTGCCAGAGCTAACCACAAGTATTTAAGGTGGTCAGGCAGGAATGGGCTCCTTAAACCCTGCAGTCCAGGATTTTGTGTTAGAGGAGTGCACAGAGTTTTTAAACTAATGGAATTTGTGGCACCTGAGAACAGCTCTGCTTTTGAATGCATTGAGTGTAGAATGGGAGCCTTTATGAGGGACTGAGAGCTACATTACATTTGTGTGGTGCCAGAGTACTGTAATTTCATGTATGGGTTTCTTAGGAATATGTAGAAAATGTTATTGTGGGCTGCTTTTTAACAAGCACAATTATTTCCAGATAGCTGAGTGTTGTAGGTCTGGTAGCAAGATAACCCTTCATGGGAAGGGGCTGAGGAAGCCAACTGACCCAAGGGCTGTTCAAAACAAAAGCTGCATCTCGTGCAAGGATACCCAGGGCTGAGGAAGCAGGATGGATGGATGGATGGATGGATGGATGATTGGGAAACTAAACCTTCTCTCCAGAGCACGGGTTCATCACAGAATTATAGAATCCCAGGATAGTTTGGGTTGGAAGGGACCCTAAAGCCCACCCAGTGCCACCCCTGCCGTGGGCAGGGACACCTTCCGCTGTCCCAGGCTGCTCCAAGTCCCATCCAACCTGGCCTTGGGCACTGCCAGGGATGGGGCAGCCACAGCTGCTCTGGGCACCCTGTGCCAGGGCCTCACCATCCTCTGGGTAAAGTATTTCTTCCTAACATCTAAGCTAACCCTGCCCTCTGGCAGTTTGAAACCATTGCCCCTTTTCCTATCACTATTTGCCCCTATGAAAAGCCCCTCTCCCTCTCTTTTCTCACAAACTTGTGTGAGATGATTCAAGGTTTCACTGAGTTGCCTCTAAGAGCAAGACAGGTCTTGAGTTTCCATGGTCCACTCAGTAACCTGGAAGTCCAAACAGTCCCTTGATATTTGTGGTGTGCGGATGTAGCAAAAGAAATAGAAAGATATATATATATTAAACCTGAAAGTTCTTCAATTGGAACTGATTTGTTTTTTTCTGAAAGCTAACTAGCAAAAATTGCATTGGAAACAACACTAACCTTCCAATTGAAGACAAAAAGTATAACCATTATAACAGATATTAGAATAGTTCATGTCTGAAGAGGATCTTGGATTGTTTAGTCTGGAGAAGAGGGGGCTCAGGGGAGACCCTGCTGTATCCTGTTATTTCTGCCTCGTGGTAAGTTTGTTAATTGGTGCCCACAATCCAGCTCTTTGTGGCACTATCTCAGCTGTGCCAGAGCAGGTGGTATTTTTTTAAGCCAAGGTGCACAGGGCATTTGTATCCTGTTATGTGAAAGACATTCATTCAATAAAGGATACTTTTCTGCCCAGGGACAAAGAGATCCTATTTGAAATTTCCAGCTGAATATTGCATTTTGACAAACTGTATGGAAATGGGCCAGAGATCAATAATTCCTTACTGAAATAATACATATAAATTTAAATTTGAAAGGTTCACTACCTGCTTGAGGATGAAAGGAGACCTTTCAAATGTGGTTTTAATAGTTCATCTGTGTGATTGGATTGTCAAGTATCTCTGACCCGAGTCAGTGGCTCTCTCCCATCCCAGGATTATCCCCTTTGTCCGTCCTGTGCGCTACGAAGACGTGCAGCAGAAAGTGAAAACAGCCTTTGGGCAGCCCCTGGACCTCCACTACATGAACAACGAGGTACTGAACTGCCAGTGCTCTCTGGCTGACACCTCCTTTCCCCATCACAGATTCTATACCCAGAAATTTAATTTTCAGGTCTTCCTTTAACACAACCCATTGTTGAATCCCCTGATCAAAGGCAAACGTGCTGATCCTCCTAAAACATCTCACTGATGTGTGTGTTGTACAAACATCAGCATCTGGTTCCCTTATTCTGGTATTGCTTGGGACAGTAAAAAAATAAAGATATTGGAAACATTTTACCGTTGAAAGCAACTCTGGCGGGCCAACCTGTATCCAGTGAGAGAGTGGCTGTGGGCACTGCCATTGGGAAAGGAGGTGACACAGGGAGCAGCCTTTGTCTCTGTTAATAATCTGAAGGATTTTGGTGGCTTTATCACCCTGAACACACTGGCTTTTCCTTGGTTTTTTTTGTTGTGGTGTTGCCCTGATGACAGAGATGCAAAACCCTGTTCACCAGAGAGAGTGGGACAAAAATGAGAGTTCTTCATTAATAACATTCCCATTTTAAGGTGTGAGTGGGGTGTAGAATAGAGGGTGTCTGAGCCTGATTTCAGGGAGTCTTAACAGCAACTTTTAAATTCTAATTTGATTCCCTCTTTCAAAGTCTTTGTCATCTCCTTTCTACCTGAAACTCAATTTTCACTTGATCATTAGGTCTGGACTCATAGGTATTCTGAGACCATTTACTCACCAGAGAGTCAGGGGCTGACAAGTCTCTGACTTGTTCTTTGCAAACAGCAAATTCAGGTAGCACTTAGTGCTTTTGTGGGTGGTGCTTTAGAGGCATTTGCATAGGATCAGCCATTTCTCTGGCATGGGAGGAAAACCTCATTAAAAAGGACAGTAAGAGACAGTATTGGAATGAAAATCTGGGGAATAACTGAGCAATCAAAGTCCTGTTTTATATTCTGATATTTTTCAAATGTTTTTTAAAATACCTATAGTAGGAATAGACTTATCCTTTTCTCTTTTCTAAATATTTTTTCCCTGTTTTTTATTTTGCAGCTCTCTATTCCTTTGAAAAACCAAGATGACCTGGATAAGGCTGTAGATCTCTTAGACCGGAGCTCAAATGTGAAAAGCCTTAGGATATTATTGCTGTCCCAGGACAGAAACCATGTAGGTGACAACTGCTGGGACTGCAGCAAAATGAAGGGTTTTACCCTTAAGACTCTAAAACATGATGGCAGCATTAACTGAGAGTAACAGGGATTATAAAATGACTCTTTCCAGGCACAAATGCATGTGTTTACCTTCTGTGCTTTGGCTCAGCTATAGGTATCTTTTTGTGTTGTTTTTTTTTCCCTGACTTCAGCAGCTGTTTGAGGACTAAAACATTGCAGCTTTTTAAGCTGTGATATGAAGGCCATTTTATATCAAATACCCAGTGGCTATGAGCAGAAAACACTTCATGAGTTTGGTTTGCAGAGAACTTTTTTTTACCTTTGATTAATTGCACAGCGTTGAAAATGTGTTGAATTATTTTGCCTTTAGAGCACAGGTTGTCCTTGAAGACAAGCCTTTAGTACTTTTTTACCTGGATGAGAAGGCTGGGGACAGGTCCCAGTCATTTTTCAGCTCTGTAGGTCATTGAGTCCACCCTGACTCTGGAAACTGAGTTGCCTGTAGCTGATAGTGGTGTATTCACACCTAAGATGAATTGGTTTCTGTCTTGGTTCTCTCTCCTCTACCACAAATGGCTGTGGCAGTGACTGTCAATGTAGTTTGCTTTTCTCAGCAGAAAAGATCATAATATGAGAAATAAATCTTTTAAGTCAAGCTGCCAAGGATGCCCATTTTGGACAATGAATGAACTGCAAGCTGAAGAGGGCAAAAAGAGTCAGAAGTTTCCCTCATTCTTGGTCTGTGACTGGCAAACACAGTTCACTCAACCAATATCTCTTTTTTTTTTTTTTTTCAGAATTAAGGTCAGGCAGCTTTTCAAACCAAAGACCTCGATAGCTTAGACATTTGATTTGCAAATTACCAAATTCTCCTGAAGAGTGTGACACAAAAAGCTGCTCTGTTGGTAGTAGCTTGTCAATCTGGAATGTTCATCCCTGTTTAACGTTCTGCAGACTGGGAGCTCAACTCTTGGAGTAATCACACCTGTAATTCTTGGAACTGTCGTGATAATTTAAATGTACTTCTCGCTGTTTTCTAATCTGATAATCCATGGTAGTGGAAATACAAAGACCTTCAGAAGTGCTAACAGTCCTTTCCCAAATGACTGGGAAGGTGTAGGAGGGGATGATGCTGTTCCTTCTCCTGTGCCCTTTCCCTGAGCGTTTGTTGCTGCCTGTTCTGAAGACAATACTTGACAAGAAGGTCTTTGGTCTGACCTGCTGGAGCCAGACTTCATTCTGTGTTGTCAGGAAACAGCCTGTAAAAGGTGGGCTCAACTTTTGGTACAACACAGTCAAATAATCCTCTTTTCCAGCCCCCTGTTCCTGTCAGTGCCTTCAGGCTGCAGCCAGATGTTCAGTGATACCATCTAGCTTTGCAGAACCAGTAAGCACTTGGTAAATCTCACCCTGCACCAGCCAGTAGCCACTGCTGGTGTTGTCCTTTTATTAGCTGTTTTTTCCTCTTTTGCTCAAAGCAGAAACAAACAGCAAAGCCTTCAGTAAGTGCCACTGTTTCCCCCCCTCTCCTGCGACTTCCTCTGCAGCTCGGAGTTGCCTGACAGGAGAGCCCAGGGTGGGATGAAGCCCACAAGCCTGGAGGAGGTTTCTTGGCTGCATGATCTCATCCCACTGAGGGAGCGGGAAGCATTATTTTTCCTGAAGTACAGGATGCAGATTTTGTTTTGGTTGTGCTCTTTTCTTTTTCTGGGGATGGAAAGGTAACTGCACAAAAACATACAGAAAGCAAATGAACTTTACAGCCGTAGCTGGTCCCTTGTACCAGGAGCCTGTGTTTGTGAGCAATGATCAGATTAATTTTCTTGTGCCTCTTTCAGTGACTTCTTTCTTTTCTCAGTCAGCTCACCCCTGTGGCCAGTCCTTCCTTCATGTTTAGAAACTAATGGGGAGAACTGGTGAAGTTGCAACACCTGTAGTACCAAAGCCAGGCTGTCCATCAATGGGGTGACCTCTGCACCCTTTATCCAGTTCCCATGAACCTGCTCATGGTGGACTTTCTGTGATTTCTATCAGGCTCCCTCCTTGCTCCTTTCAAGTGTACATACTGATTAAATGAACAACCATTCAGTACTTCAGTATTGAACTAAAGTATTTGAATTGTCACACCTTGTTTGTTTGTCATGTTCAAATAATTTTCAGAAGTCAGAATCAATTTGATTGGGGTGTGTTTGGTTATGTTGTTCTAAATCAAATAAGTTAAGATAAATTCTGTAAATGAAAGGGAATGTTACACTTTCTTGTAAAAGTAGGTGTGTTGGGTCCAGGTTAAAATTGAAAGTGCCTGTAGGTATTGAGCCCCTGCTTTAACACAGGATCTCAGTGGCCTGGGGGAGGTTTCACATGTCTCATTCCTCTTCCTGCTTTGAGTGAAATGAAGGCTCTGGAAAAATAGTCTTTAATTAGCTAATGTCTGTGTAAGTTCAGGGAAGGATGAACAGATTCATGTTGGCATCTCCAAACTGTTTGTGCTCTTAAACTCTCCAGAATTTGTTTTCACTTAAACAGTCTGAATTATGAATTGACTTTTTGAAGGCTGTGAGGAGTCAGGTTGCTTCTGAAAGAGTGCAAGATTCTGAATTTACCTCTGCTGGCCAAGGTGGCTGATGTAAATTGTAGGTCCTTGTGTGTTCTGGTCTCGGGGTGACAGGAGCCCCTCGTGTTTTACAGGTACCTGGTAATGTCAGACAGACACTGAGACCTGCAGATCCTGCACTCGAGTTGAGCTGAGTAGCTTGTTCTAGTTCTCTGACTCCTGTTTTACATCATAATTGTAAACCTTGGTCTTGCTGCCTTTTTGTTTGTATTTTCTGAATTAATAAGATTTCAGGCTCTAGAACTGTTGCTCAGCACTTCTTGCTACTAAGCATAATATCTTTTGAAATTGTGGCCAGGCTGCTTGAGCTCCTTCATCTCACTTTATTTTATTTTATTCTTTTCATTTTACCCAACAGACCAGTTCTTCACCCCATTCTGGACTGCCCAAGCAAGTCAGGATTAAAACCTCCCAATCTGTGGGGGATGTGAGCACACCTTATCAGCAGCCAGAACCCAGAAGTAGGCATCTGTCTGTCAGTGAGTATTCTTGCCACTTCTGCACGGTTTTGTTTGTTGAAATGTATCTTTTGGGCACTAGTGTTCATGGTATAGCATTCAGGAGAGCCGTGAGAAATTGAAAGGTTATTCTAGGACAAGGCAGTTCATTTTCAAAAGCTCTCAACATGTTTACAATAGAGTGTTTCAAAGTTTCTTGCTTAGTTGTGGAACAGCTGAGGAGCTGCTAAAGGGGATGTCCTAAAGCCAGAGCCATTGTGGTTAGAAATTTGGAAAGCTGACGTGAGTCCATTAAGCTTTTTATTTAGTTTGGCAATTTCAGTTCATGAAAACTAGATTTGACTTTTTTTATGTCAGGGTTTGGAATCTGTCCTGACTCCTGTAATCAAGCATTTACTAGGAATTACTACTGCATATCCAACCAATGTCCTACATTCTGAGCTGCCTGAACTTTCACTCTTGGAATTATCAGGTGAATAAAGCACAAGACAAAATCACAGGTGCGCAAAAGATAATGAGAAAAATCAGAGTAATATGTACCTTTGTCTCATTTCTTTGGGTTTCTGTTCATTCAGTGAACTCCTGTTTTGTCCTGTAAGACTCCTTAAATTTTTATTACTTCCATCTCTGGCAGATTTGTCTGATTTCTCTCAATTTCTGTGTTACAGCCTTCTGTATAACTGTGAAGCACAATTCAAATCTGTACTCGAAGGATGCTCAAAGCTGTTTAACATTCTGTGTGAAAAACTAAAACATCTAAAATACCTTCAAAGGCTTATAGGGGACGGGGAGGAAATAAAGTCAGTGGTTTAGGATTTGGCATCTTGGTGTAAAGCTCACTGAGCAGTGAAAGTGCAGAAGGAAGGTGAGAATTTGAAGGCCAGAGTCTGAAATGCTGTTCGGTGTAAACTATTTCTGCTTTAAAATGGAGACAATGTAAGTTTTGCTGGAAGCAGAAGCAGAGGATGACTCTGTTTGTTACAACAGCTATTTTGGGGCTTGTCAGAGCTAATGCCTCCAAGGACAGGTGATGCAGTCATGAGGGCAGTGCCAGGAGCTGGGAATGTCAGAATTGTTTCCTTTGCAAGTTCTTCTCTGTGGCAAAGGAGCACTTCAGTGTCATTAACTCTGTAAACTTGAGGCAGAATTATTACACGATTTGACATCAGTATTTGCAGTGCAAAGTATCAAATAATGAATCAGCTTGAACCAGAACAGTCTCCATGTTGGGGGTACACACCAGAGTAGAATCCACACTGTTTTGACCAAAGGTAACTGGGAGAGTGAGCTCGGAGGGAAGGACTTGGGAACGAGACCAGTAGCTCTCAGTGTGGGACTTGTCTAACAAACCTGCTTGTATCCTGTGGAGAGTTTGCTGATCCCCTTCTGTACAGTTTGCTTTTATAAAGCAGCAAACAAACAAAGAGGTGCTGAAAGCTTATGAAGTACGTGACTGAAAGGGGGACAAGAAGAGTTTTCCCATCCTTCCTAGTTTGAAGTTAATGTGCACAAAAAGAGCAACGTTCCGTGGTCCTGAGACAGAGCAGCATCTGGGCATGTCTGAACACCATGTTTCTTTTTTAAAGACAAATTCAATGCCAAAAATATTTTATTTAAAATACATATATATATATTTCTCCTTTATTGGCATTCTAAGGTATCCAGATAGTGGTGCCAAAGCCAACAGACTGTAGCGAGTGTCTGTCAAGGGTAAACTGTACAGTAATAAGGGGCCCCTTCTGTATCCCAGTTACACAGACTCCTTCCTCTTATCCCAATGCTTTCTGAATAGCTTCTCATTCATCAGTCAAGAAACCATTCATTTTATTTTCTGAACATGTCAAAGTACCAGACTGTTATATTATGAAGAGATCCAGAAGAGTTCCAGTTCTGTCAGAGCTCTGCTGGTAATTTGGCAATAGGTCGGTCTTGCATCAATTTCTTCTCCCTTCTCTTTTTCTGTCTCAGATTTGGAAAAGGAATGTGCCGTGTTTCAGGCATAGAGACTCTCCAACTCATACCACGTCATACAAAGTCCAAAGCAGTGTTCAACAAGAGCTTTTTGCAAGCAAGAGAGGGACCCATGTGGTTCCTGTGCTCCAAAGGGCCTCGAGCCTGCTGTCACCAGCTCAGAGCTTTGGAAGTAAAGATAACTTTTATTCAAAAGGAAAAAAAAAGTTGCTAAGCATTCTGGCAGCACTTGTGTTTTTTCCACTCACTTCCTTTGATATACATGGATTTAGTGCCGACTTCCTTTTCCTGCCCATGGATGGGGCCTTTCCACAAGAGCAGCTGGGCGGGTGCCAGGGGCGCTGGGGCTGCGGCCGTGGCACTGTCGGGAGCAGTGAAAGTGCTCCCGGTGCAGGGAGCCCGGGCAGCTGCTGCCACATCAGGCCACAGCTCTGGGCACTGCATTGTGCACTTGGCAGTCTTGGCCTTCAGCATCTTGGGGGTCTTCTCCAACTTCAGTGATTCTGTGATTCTGTTAGTCCCTTTTTTCGTGTAGTTCACCCCCCATGCACTCTAAGCCGTGCCAGCATTGTTGGTTTTCCTTCTGCAGCCCCCTGAAAGTTTGTATGCTCTGCTTTTAGTTCACTTCTCTGCTCCTGACGCTTTGCCTTCACTCTTTATTACAACAACTTCTATAGAAAATATTTTCTTTGGGAGAATATTTGCTGATCTTTACCCATCTTTCCTAACACCTGAGTACACACGGTTAATTAAAGACAGTGTTGTCAGGAGCACAGCTTGAGAACTGATCTTCACCTGCTGCCTGTGACTTCGAGTAGTTTGGCTGGACCACAGCACTTCTTGGAGCTCACAGTGGGAACTGGTGGGAGCTGCAGGTGGATAGGTCACTGTAAGAGGGATTTTTTTCTTCCTGTATATAAAGTTTCATCTTTGAGATCTGCAAGGAAAATATAAATCCTGAGGACTAAGTTTCTCTTGGTAGGTAGCACAAGAGAAAGTCTTTTGGTAGTGCCCTTAACAGATGATTAAACTTTTTCTCATCCTTTGGCCCCTAAACATACTCTCTGTCCATTGTCTGTCTCATCCAACTAACAGGAATTGCAGAGTCGGTCTCCATGTGGTTTTGCCCAAACTGACTGTACAGTTTGATTTTTCACGCAGCAAAATAGAAATTTTGGGGTTACTTCCAAAGGTAACAGTGCTCCCATGGGATACTGAAATTGCTGGGTGTCAGTATAACTAGCTCAGCTGATGGTGACCAGCAGGAATGTGCTGTCACTCAAGGTAAATTACCCTAATTGATACAAACTTATAATCAAGACGGAAGATTGGCTGCCCTGACAACTGTTTAGCAGTGAAGCTCATACCCAAAAGCCAGGGATTCCTGGAATCCTGCCTTCCCTGAGGTACTGGAATTACGCTCAGGAAGTTGAGCAGAAGAGGTTAGAAATAGGTGCCTGCTCTGTTAAGAGCTTCAGCAATAATCCTGTAGCATCTAAAACGTCAGCACAGCTGCTCATCAGACATTTTGGTTTTCCTGGTTCCGTGTCCGTGCAGACTGTAAGGTCCACTCTGGAACGGCTGTGGTGGTAGAGGTTTGGTGTGAGAGGAGCTGTTTGGGGTTTGTGTTCGTGCTGGTGCAGGCTGAGGCAGCACTGGTGTCCCTGGTGTCCCGTTGCAGGCTCCCAGAACACGGGCCGGAGCTCCCCCCCGCCCGGCTACGTGCCCGAGCGGCAGCAGCGCATCGCGCGCCAGGGCTCCTACACCAGCATCCACAGCGAGGGCGAGTTCATCCCCGAGACCAGCGAGCAGTGTGTGAGTATGAGCACCAGCCTGGGGCGGCGGCCCAGCTGCTCAGGAGCTCTGCTGGGGTCTGGGCCCTGCTCTTCCTTCCCAAGTATTCACTGGCTGTGCTTGCATCAGCACCTCTAAGTGGTGAGGCACAGGGTGCCCAGAGCAGCTGTGGCTGCCCCATCCCTGGCAGTGCCCAAGGCCAGGTTGGATGGGGCTTGGAGCAACCTGGGACAGTGGAAGGTGTCCCTGCCCGTGGCAGGGAGTGACACTGGATTATCCTTAAGGTCCCTTCCAACCCAAACAATTCTGGGATTCCGAAAGTGCTTTTTGTGCACTTAAACAGCTTCAAATTGTAGATGTGTAAGTTCAAAGCCTTTGCTGGGCTGCCAGAAGCAGTTCCCTGTTCTGGGCATTGCCCCTGCACCTCTGACTGAGCAGTTTTGGTCCTGTCACACATTTGACAAGGTTTCCTATTACCAGGTTTGTGTGACCCTCTTGCTTTTGAAACTCTGCTCTCCATTCAAAAAATGGGGAAGTGAGGCCAAAGGCCAGCTCACAGGTGGAGGCAGCAGCACCAGCAGAGACTGTTCCTGGAGCAAGTTGAGATCAAAATGCAGCACAAGGCTGACTAAAACTTGCATTTTTCACAGCAGAGTCCTTCAACAACTAAAACAGTGCCTCAAATTTGATATGAACTTAATTTCTGAGGGAGATAAAGGAAAAATGTAAATTTAAATAGGCTTAGACTCCCTTCTTCAGCTGGACATCCTGCAGGCAAGCAGTGGTGGGCTCTGCTCCTCTGGCACAGCACTTCCTGGCCCCTGGACTGCACTGATGTTGCTGTGTGGTTTCTTCTGTGTTGCAGATGCTGGACCCTCTAAGCAGTGCTGAAAACTCAGTGTCGGGAAGCTGCCAGTCCTTGGACAGGTCAGCAGACAGGTACAAATGTACCTGGTGAGAACATGTGTGCTCAGGTGGAAATGCCAGTTGTACTTACATAAAAGCCTGTTTTCTGTATCATAAATTTTCTTGGAGGGAAACAAGAACTTACTTCCTACCTATATCCCAATGTATTTCTTAAAGAGCATTGACCATGTCTTAAGGCTGTTTTATTTTGTGACACAACCACAGACCAACAAACTGGTGCTTCAGTGGCTTTATATTACAAATACAAAGTTCTGAAGCAAGCAGTCTGTGTGGAGCTGCCACTCTGAGAACATCTGGCTGCAGGGTATTTAAATCTCTCTCAGACAAGGCTCTACTTGTTCATTTAAAAAATGAAACAGCAAAAAATACCCCAAACCATTTTAAGGTTGCAGAAGTAGATCATTGCACTAGATTGCTGTGTCCTGCAAGATACTAAATTTATTCCAGAGGTTAACAGGGGGGCTCTTCCTTTAATGTAGAGTTTGTTATGTGTAGATGCTCCAGATCTTTTTCTTCCCTTTCTTTGCTGACGGTGTTGCTTGAGGGGCTGGTGGGCAGCCAGAGGTTCTGTTAACTTGAATAGCATCTGTGGCTTCCCAGCACTTGTAATACTGGACTTCAGCATGTTTTTAAGATTCCTCCAAGCTCATTCCTGTAGGTAACATATGCTTTTATGTCAAGCACTTGAAGTTTGGATTTGTGGCCACTCACTTCCTCCAGTTTCTGGAGTCACAAGGAAGCACTTACAGTTAACTCCGTGTGTGCATGCATTTATTTACTGAGGGGGCATTGCTGAATTGTTATCTGTCCTTCTCTCCCCTCTGCCCTGAGTGAAGAAGGAGAGAAAATAAAACGCCCTCCTGGTTATTTGTCGTAGGAGTGGGCATCATCTGGGGAAGCTGCTGTGCTTTGTGTGGTAGGAAAGAAGTCTCCTTTGGGAGTCTGAAGGTTGCATGAGGCTGCTCCATTTACAATGGGTAACAAAAAAGGTGCCAAGAGCACAGCTTTGGCACAGATTGAGTTTGTGTAACCTCTTAAGAGAAGTTAAAGGCCTTGTGCCAAGTAAGGGGCCATACTTAGGCATTCTGGAGGAGCTCTGCTTACTGGGGAGAAATATGAGGGTTGGAAAGAGGGTTGTTTGTGTTTAGACTCCTCTCCTGCTGGAGAAGAGAGGAAAGTGCACCCAAGTTTTCGGGAGAGGGACTCTTGCCCCTGGTGATGAATCAGAGGGGCAGGGGTCCCCATTCTGTACTGCTCTGTGAGCACTGTCCTGCAAGTGATACCTTATTCTGCTCTTCCTCTCAGCCTTGGTGTCAGCCTTCCACCTCTCATGTCTGAAGGACTCAGGTCTTGTACCACAGACTGGGGAAACACTGTGTAAATGTCTCAAACTTCACAGAAGGTCTGAGTGCCCACACTGGACATAGTCTGGTTAGCTGAGTCTTAGCCTGACTTTAGCTTTGCAGATATAGTGTGAAATCATTGCAGGGACAGGGATTTGAGAATCCAGTGTTCAAATGTATTTGCTTATATTTAAAGCCCTTGTAGGTTTTGCTTTGGCAGCAATACTTATTCTTGCCTTCTTTCTCTAATAGTCCTTCTTTTCGGAAGTCACGGATGTCAAGGGCACAAAGCTTTCCTGATAATAGACAGGAGTTCTCAGGTATGTCATTGGTGCAAAGGTTATTTGATCCAGGCATTTTCTGCTCTTGGCTGGCCGCCCTCCCTGCTTGCTGGGATTGTATAAATAGAAGAACTTGGGATATGTTGATGGAAAAGCTATGAAGTTATTTATTGCCTCCTCCTAAAAACCTGCTGTTACAGGAAAATTCTGCTATTAGAAGTTATATTTTTTGGAGGAGCCTCACTTTTGTCTTTGCTTCTCCTTGCAGACCGTGAGATTCAGGTGTACGACAAAGCAGGCAAAGGTGGGACCTACCCTCGGCGCTACAACGTCTCCGTGCAGCACAAGGACTACAACGATGGTGAGTTGGTCTCAGACCTCCCATTCCAGGCTGGAAAAAGAAGGTGAGGCAATGGCAGCCTCTGCAGATGAGTGTAACTCCTAGTTGGAGAGCCTGAAAGTGCCTTGGTCCTTGCACTTAGTGCTGGAGTTGACGCTACCGCGCATGATGCCACATTTGCATGGAAACCCATGATGGTTGTTTGTAATTCTTTGTTTACTTTGTCCTTTCTGGGGATATCCAGGCTGACTAGGGAGTTGTGGACATAGCTATTAGACTTGACCCTATAGAGCAGTTTCCTACTACAGAGATTCGTTATGCTTAGCTAATTTGCATTGCAGACTTGCTTCTGGGCCCTTTAAATATAGCAGGGACTTAAAGAATTACATCTCTGCTTGTCATTTTCTGCTTTATGAAAATTAATCTCTCAAAATTTCATGAGGTGCAAGTTGCCACAGTCTTTGTTTATGGTTTTTATTTGCAAGTCCAGGCACGTTATCTAGAAAGTCGTTCTGCGTGTAGTTGTTAACAGTGCTCAGAGCCTGTAAACCAGATTTTTCCTCTGTAAGGCAAGTTTAGATCTTGCACTGAGGGCATTACAAAGTGTTCTCTGCCTTCTGCTTTGGAAACGATCCAGAGCTGTACCGAACTCAGGCAGCATCAGCCCTGAACTGGTATATTTTTGCATTTTGTGTGTTTGGCAGTAGATTCTGCTCCATGAGAACAGAGCAGAACGTGGGGTTTCTCTGCCTTCTCCCTGCTGCTCAAGCCCAGCCATGGCAAGCTTTGCAAGCTCTGATTTTACAGCGTGGTTTCTCCCGCAGGCCGGAGGACGTTTCCCCGCATCCGGCGGCACCAAGGGAACCTTTTCACCCTGGTGCCCTCGAGCCGCTCCCTGAGCACCAACGGGGAGAACCTGGGCCTGGCGCTGCAGTACCTGGAGCCGCGGGGCCGCCTGCGCAGCGCCGACAGCGAGAACGCCCTGGGAGTGCAGGAGAGGAACATCCCCACCAAATGTAGGCACTGCTGGGGTCGGGGAAAAGCCTCCCGTGCTGTGGGCACGGAAGCTTTAGGGCTGAGCTCAGAGGCAGCACACGGCCGTAATCGGGTTCTGACCGGCCAATAGAACCGCTTCGTTCCCTGGCTGCGCTTTGACACTTGTTTGTCACATGTACAAGACAAGTCTTTTTCTTCTCAGATTTCTTCTGGGAGCTGGCCTTTCCTATAGAAAGCATTGCAAATTCAGCTAAGAAGTAAAAAAAATGTGCTTGATCTAGATGATCTACAGGTTCTCAAAACAGTCAGACAAGTTTGTTTATTTTCTTGCCATGTTAACACTTGCAATCAGGCTTTTGGGTTACAGTTATTTTACTAGTTGAGAGCTGTATGTATTTCACTTGCTCCTTAGTAGAAGGGTTTACTTCTGTATTAATAGCACCCCTGAGCTGTTTTTTTGGACAACTTTCTATTATTAAAAAAAAAATAAATGGAACATAAGTCATTACGATGAACTTCAGATATCCATACAGTAATTTAAGGATCAAAATTAAGAGTAAGCTGGTAGCAGAGTAAGGAACACACTAAAATTCCAACTGGCAGTAAATGTGATTAAATTAGACATGGCAAAGCTAATCTCTCAGCTCTTCTGTATTTTCACACTGTCCAGATGGTTGGTTCCTGTCTTTGTTTTTGGAGTTTCTTGTTAGATATAACATAATTGGATGCATTGCACTGCAGGAATCTGGTAGTGTTGCTTTCAAAGTTGGAGCTAAAGCGCTGCTCTTTGAGTAATATGTTTTGGGATTAAGGGCAGTCTGGAAAACTGGGCTCAGGTATTAATCTCTGGGTTGGGAGACTGCTGCTTGTAGAATGTGAGGACTCCTGATTTTCTGCAGACAGAATCTCCTGCTGGGGTGCTGGAGATGCTGCTTTACCTGGGTCTCGTGGATATTTATATTAAGTCTGACTGTTCAGCAGGTAAAAAAGATACCCACACTGTACTAACACGGCCCCAACTTTATCAGTGTCTAGTAGGGAATTATCACTTCTAATCTTTCTGGTTAGAGAGAGAGCCTTGCAGTGAAATCCACCTCACAGAAGGAACCCCGAGCTAACTTGGCAAAGAGACTTGGAATAATGTCCTTCAAGTTGTCCCAGAAGCTTAAGTCGTTCCCAGCTGGCTGGGATTGATTTAGCAAGGCTGATCCAGCTCTTCTTCATCTGATTCCTGTGATAACTACAGATCGAGGGCTGGAAGATGCCCTTTAATTGCTGCATCATCTCTTAAGGTAGTGATTTTGCAGAATCCACCTGCTGGTGGAATGAAATTTCACCAACCCCATCAAATAACTTGTCTGTAAAACATATTTGCAAAATGTTTCCTGGTGTTACTTTAATGGGACACCAGTCAGCAGATCCTGAGCATTGGATTCTGTTGGATTCTGTTCAGAGCTGCCGCTACTCCTTACTCTGAGAGAGTGCCTCATGTTTATTCAACTACAGAATACCTGGTTGGTTCCCAGTATGATGGAGATTGGCCCTTGAAAAGCCCACACTTGTTTTAAATAGTATAATGAAAAGAGAAATGATTGCTGTTCCCTTTTAGCTCCCAGTGCTCCGATAAACTGGCGCCGAGGAAAACTGCTGGGCCAGGGCGCCTTTGGCCGGGTGTATTTGTGCTATGATGTGGACACAGGCAGAGAACTTGCAGCTAAGCAGGTCCAGTTTGATCCAGAGAGCCCTGAAACAAGCAAGGTAATGCTCATCTCAGCTTCTAAAATCCTGTAAGATCCTGTACAATGTCTCTCTCTGTCTCTCCATGAAAGCTGGCATCCTGTGTAGTTTGTACTAAGGTTTCAAGTCTTGTAGAGAAGAATAGGAGTCATTTAAAAATTACTTTTCTGTGTTATTAACTTCAGCCTGAAACTAAAATCCATTTTCTGGCTTCATTCTTGGCTCTCTCTTCTCAGTTTTTGGTTTTTTGCCAGCTTACTTGAGGAGTACTAGACTGCCCTGTGTTCCTGGTTAGACATGGATGTGAATGAAACTAAACCCAGCAAGAGGAGGAGGTTTTTTCTGTTTTGAACAAAAAAAGCTGCTTGCACATGCAAAACCTAGTTCTGGGTTTATGTGGTACACCCTGTATCAAGAGTATTAGTCACCAGTTTTCACTTCTGAATTCTATGGGTCCTTAAAACAAATTGAGCTGTGGGGTGTAAATTAATCAAGAAGAGTGATTTGACAACACTTTGGAGACAGAGGAGGTAGGAAGGGGCACCTTGAAATTATGGGACAGCGCTCAACTCCCTGCACAGGGGATGCAGATGGAGTGGCTTTGGGGTTCTTTGCTAGTGTTTTAACAATGTACCAGTTTCGTAATGTTGAACAAATTCACTTTGAGCTAGAATAACTTATCCGTGAGGATTTAATTACTCTGATTTTATATGGGATATTAGTGCCCAGATATGTCCTAAATGGGGAAGTTCTACCATGTCTCTCTTACAAATCAGACAGTAACTCTGAGCCAAGAAGAAACAGGCTGGAATATATTTTGAAGACACTGAAACTCATAAACTTAAACGATCATTTGGCCTGATTAAGCAGCTTCCTTTGGTTCCTTGTGTCCCTACAACATCCACATTCTGCATCCTCTTCCAGAGTGAGAGAGATGAACCTGACACCTTCCCATGGCAGGGCTGGAAAGAGTGAAGTGGGACTAATTTGGGAGAAAACATTGCTCCTTTTTCCATAAATCCTCGTGCTTTGGTACCTTTCATGTTCCTCCTGTTCAGTCCCTGGATTCAGCAAGAACCTAATAATTTTTCTGGGCAGAAAACACCTGTGATTCCGTCTGAATCCTCTTTGAAACCTCTTTGTCTTTGCACTGTGACACCCTGTTGTCTGTGGCAAGAGAAAAACAAAAGATCAGTTTCATGTGCAAAGCTGCAGATTCTTTGAAGTAAGTAGGAGAGGAAGCTGTTTGTAAGGTTGATTCCAGTAAATCATTGGTGTGAATCAGAACAGGACTGGGTGACAGAAGCTTAGCAACTCTCAGCACCTGTATTTCTGCTCTCTAATGGATTGAGGTTCCAGTTCTGTAACTGTATTCAGAGCTGTTCCATAATTAACACTCCCTGCCCTCAGCCTAGTGAAATAAGTCAGATTATATCTGTGTTGAGAATATACCTGTGTTGTGGATGAAGAATCCTTTCAGCTACCCTGCTGAAGCCATGCAGCTGACAGAATCAAGGCAAGAAACAAAGTTTTTCTGGTACTAAATCCATATATGATACTGCCTGTGCTCTGTCAAAGCTTCCACACCAATACTCACCTGCTGATTATACAGTGAGAGTGAATGGGAATCACTGGTGATGTTTGCCTTTTCCAAGAAGCAAATAAATCAGTGCCATGGATTAGATTTTTCAGTGACACTGACATGACAAATTTATAATTTTTTATATTTATTATATATTTCCTGGGGCTGCAACCTTATTTGCTCCTTCAACATCCATAGGAGGTGAGTGCCCTGGAGTGTGAAATTCAGCTGCTGAAGAACCTCCAGCATGAACGTATTGTGCAGTATTACGGCTGCTTACGGGACCGAGCAGAGAAGACCTTGACCATCTTCATGGAGTACATGCCAGGGGTAAGAGCTGGCACAAGCAGCACAGTCAGGGATCAGAAAGGGAGATGGCTGGGCTTGTTAGGTGGTTTATTAGTTGCTGTGATCCCCTTAACAGTGTCATCCACCCCAGACTCTCTTAGGGCTGCACCTTGTCATGCTGGCTCAAAATGCCACCATTTGCATTTTATTTATGCCCAAATAACCACTTTGGTTTTTTCCTTAAGTGTCTTGTACTTGAAGTACATTCTTTTTATTCATCACTAAAGCCTGTTCTTTTCTTCAGTCTGAATTTGTTCTACCAAAGTGCTTCAAAGAACTCGGGCCAACGTGTAAATCATAGTAACTGAATTAGCAGACCCGTGCTACAGCAAGTGAGGCTAAAATTGACCCTGCAGAAAGGGAGACTTTTGACCCAGATCAGTCTGCTGAACTATTTTATTGCTTGTCTTCACAACCAGTTGTACAAGCAGACAGAACCTCCTTAAGCTATTTTTGCCATAAAGCCTGTCCTTGCTGTTCTTAAAAAGGGCTTCTTAGGGCAGGATGCTCAGAGAGGCTCCCAGAAAGGCTTTAGCAGAGGCCAGAATTCGTTGCTGGTGTTTAACACCCAGGGCTTGTGTAAATTGAATGGACACTGCAGATTTGTGCTTTGTCACCTCTTTGCCAACTCCTTGTGTTTGCTTTCTTTGCAGGGGTCGGTGAAAGACCAGCTGAAGGCGTATGGGGCCCTGACAGAAAACGTCACCCGGAAATACACCCGGCAGATCCTTGAGGGCGTCTCGTACCTTCACAGCAACATGATTGTGCACAGGGACATAAAGGGTGAGATCAGAGGGCAAGGCAAGGGATAAAACTCTCCCAGCACAAGTGCATTTCATCTGAGAGCAGAAGGATTTCACAGGGACACGTACCAGATGATGGCAGAAATGGGGTTCTTGATCTCATTGCAGCTTTGGAGGAAGAATTGGTTTTGGTGCCTAAACCTCAGTTTGTGTTCACATAAAAGCTAAGCTCTGAAGTTTGCTTTTTCCCTGGTGCTTCGTGTTCAGGACCTCTGGCCAAGTAAAGTGGGGGCTGACTTGTTTATTGTAGGAGTTCAAAGCGGTTTAATTAGCTACATCTGTTACCCAGCTGACCAGAAAGCAGTGCTTGCACTCACCAAAGCAGCATCCCAGTAAAATCCTTCTCTACACAGCTCAGTTCTCTCTCAGCCCTTGGCCTGGGGGCCCTGCTAGGCTGGCTGAGCTGTTTACAGGCACTGTAACAATGCTGGTGCTGACTCAGCTCTCATTTCCCTCCCCCCTTCACTTCCTTGTGTTTTTCACTGAAGTTTTTCCCATCTACAGCCATTAGCAATTGGCTTGTCTACAGTCTGAATTAAAGAAATGATGTTTAGCAGGTCACCTGAGGCTTAATGGGGAAAGAGCTATACCATGAGCATGGGTATTTGGAGTTGGATGTTGACTCCGTAGTCTGCGGATCCAACAGCTGCATTGCATGAAAACAGCTGTCCTCGTTTTTTGTTTCTGTCCAGGTGCCAATATTCTCCGTGACTCTGCTGGGAATGTGAAGCTTGGGGACTTTGGGGCCAGCAAACGGCTGCAGACAATCTGTATGTCTGGGACAGGCATCCGCTCCGTCACGGGCACCCCGTACTGGATGAGCCCGGAGGTGATCAGCGGGGAAGGCTACGGGAGGAAGGCAGACGTATGGTGAGCCTCGAGCTTGCTGCCCACACATCACTGCACAGCTTTCCTGGAGCCAGATAACACAGACACCTTCTGTCATCTCAATATCCAGATTCACGTCTTGTCTTGATCAAAAGTTTAAGGAGAATTGAAATCACTGATTAGAACTGAAGTCACTGATTAGAACTCAAGACATGACCTTCTTCAGGCTTTGCTTTGCAATGTCAACACCCAGCTACTCACTTAGTTTTTCAGGAAAAGTTTTAGTTGTTCAGGAACAGTTTCCACTCATTCCTCCCTCAAACTGATAGCTGGGTTTTCTGCTTTCTGGCTGGTGCAATGTTTTCATCCTTCTTACGCTCTCAGGCACTTGATGGAATGCCTGGGGTGTCATGTGCAGGGCCAGGAACTGGGTTGGTGATCCCTTACAAGAGCAGCTAAAGCTTGTTTAGGGAGAGCCCATTCATTTAGTTATAAAATGAGAGTTATGCTTAGAACGTACTGCAAATGAATAGAATTTGAGCCTTACAGGAAAGATGCCCAAACCTGGAATAACAGAAAAGATACAGGTCAAATCAGAGATGATCTGCATGAATGGAAACTGTAGCTGTGCTATTATTGGCATAGCCAAGGAACAGCCTCAATCAAAAGAGCAAAATGGTCCTATGCCAAAATGTTAATTTTGGAGGCCTTAGAAAGGTGAGATTATAAAACTAAAGTAAACAAAAGGGACAAAAGGTCTTGTTGTGCCTCCACAGTAAAGCAGGGCCTGTTTCCTGTACAGGCAGCGAGTGGAAAGGCAGGTGAAACGTCTGCAAAGAGTTAAGCCCTGCAGACTCTCCCAGTTGGGATGCTTGGGGGGAGAGTGGAGCACGTGCCCTTCCCCCTGGGCTGGTGCAGTTGTGGATTTCCTCTTGGTGCTGACATTGCTCCATTCCCCTCCAAGAGTCACTGCCGTTGGCCAGGCTCCAGTTCCTACAATCCCAATCATTATTTCAGGGGGTCAGAATTTTCCAGTGCAGCGCTGGTCCCAGGGTGGATGTGCATGGCCCAGAGGCTCAGAAACATAACAAATCCATCCACCTGGCTCTGTGCCACTGCTGCAAGCCCCTCTCCAGTTTTCTTTTTCTGAAATAGCAGAATATGTGAGCTATTTGTTATTGCTGGAGTGACTTGACATGAAAAACATTCCTGCTGTTTGCTGAATATCTTAAAGAAACCGGATCTGCTTAAATGGTATAAATCAGTCTAAACAATAATATATCCCTGCTTGCTTTTGAGCAAGCCCCCAGCACTTCAGCACACATGGTTTGCATTTTCTGTACTCTCTTCTAGTAAGTCTGAAATGGCTGGAAAACAGTGTAAAATTTTCACGTTGGATTTTAAACCTTGTCGAGAAATCAGTTCTTGCATATTCACTGCATTTAATTCCTTTCCTTCCTTGTCTTGGCAGTTGATACAAGTCTGCCTCTCAAAATGTCTTTCCCTTACTTTTCACCTCAAAAAAAGTTTTAATTTTAAGGTAGAGGAGGCAGTTTTGCCTTTTCAATGAAAAGATGTGATAAAAACACAGGATTGGATATTAAAAAATCACTAATGGCTTTTGCTTAATCTGTGGCCTGGAGGAAACAATTAATCCTTTCTGAATAAACTCCAATCACAGCAGTGCTACAGAAATCATCTCCCCTGGGAAGGTACTGATGTCATGTCGGCTCAGAAAGGTGGCTCAGCCACGTCCCCAGAATCACATCCTTGCCCTGAAGTAGCCCCATTAACTTTACAAGGAATCTTTCCTTAAGGTAATGATGCATCTGTCCCACTGGGATTTAACTTACTGCCTTCCCAGTTTGGAACTGTTACGACTTTAATTATTTTTTGACTGATGCTTGGTTTCTTGTGAAGTAGAGATATTATTAGGTTGGGTTTTTTCCCAACGTGGGCATTTCGAGGCTGTGACTGCAAAAGGATTTTGCTGAAATGGCTTTGTGGAGTCAACAGGCTCCGATTCACTGAACCTTGAGTGTTAAAAAGTCATTTTTTTCTACCTTGCAACTGAGCAAGTTGAGCCCCTGAGCAATCTGGTCTAGTGTAAGGTGTCCCTGCCCATGGCAGGGGGTTGGAACACGACGGTCCTTAAGATCCCTTCCAACCCAAACCATCCTGTGATTCTGTGATTCTCCAAGTGCCTTGGAGTTACAGCAGTAGCAGCAGCACCTGAAATACCACCGAGGTCAAACAGCGCCTTCAGGGACATCCCACAGGCACCTCTTGTCCCCTGTTAACAAAAATGTTTCCTGAGAGGAGAATCTGAGCAAAGGGGAGCAGGACAGATGGCACTTTGCAGGCAGTGGGACCAGTCCCCTGGCTCAGCACTTCCCTGCTCTCCTGGCAGCAGGAGGAGCAGCTGCTGGCAGCTCTGGCTGCGAGTCGGGGCGCAGGGGCTTTGCCGAGCACAGTCCCGCCCAGAGCTGTGCCTTGCTGGGAGGCTCTCCCTCAACACTGGGCATTATTGAGTGAATTCTCACTTGGTTTTTTCCTGTCTGCTTTTCCAGGAGCCTGGGCTGCACCGTGGTGGAAATGCTGACAGAGAAGCCCCCCTGGGCAGAGTACGAAGCCATGGCCGCGATCTTCAAAATCGCCACGCAGCCCACGAACCCGCAGCTCCCCTCCCACATATCAGAACATTGCCGGGACTTCCTAAAGCAGATCTTCGTGGAAGCCAGGCACAGACCCTCTGCTGAAGAGCTGCTCAGACACCAGTTTGCACAGCTCCAGTACTGAATTACCTCCCTTGCTCGCAGCTCCTGCCGGGCTTTCCATGCCCTGTCTGGTTTAGTTGCAACTGCCCGTTGTGGTGCTGCATCTTCAAAATGCCAACTTAGCTGGCCTAGTCCTTTGGGGAAGTTCTGCCAAGGAACTTAGGGTCTGCTCTCGTGCCTGATTCCCTAGTTTGCTGGACTAATGTTCATCCTGCCAACAGCTGCCCAAACAGAGCTGTGTTTTTGCCCCAAGTTACCTGGGTGTGACATTGCAGCTGGCTGCGTGTTTTCTGCAGGCCCAGGAATGGGAATCTAACAAGTGTCTCACTGGTTGAACATAGGAGAAATCTGAACCCAGGTGGGAACAGGAAGAGCTCCACTCTTCAGGAAAACAGAAGCATGCACCAGTTCTGCACCAGCTCTGTCCATGGGGCTCCCTGGTTTTCCCCTGTTGGGGCTCCAGAGACACCTCCAGTACCTGAATCCAGCAAAAAGCCATGTGTCATGGAGCATGCGCTCGCTATAGTATGGTATATTTTTCTTCTTGAGTATTCAGCATCTGAAGGTGTTCAGAAAATATTGATTCAAAAGTATGTGAATAGTGTTATTTTATAATGAGCCCATGGATTTGGGGCTGGGGGTGAGGGAGGTCTTTCTAGCTAAATGTCAGGATAATCAGACAAGTTTCATCAGAATGCAATCGCTCCGGGCTCTCCCACTGATGTTGGAAAATCCAGCGCTTATATCCAAGGCTTGATCTGTCCCAGCATTAAGACAGTGTCAGTTTGTGTCGTACCAAGCAAATCTGTGCTCCTGCTTCCTCTCTCTGGGGCTGCTGGGTCCAAACAAAACCCCTCTGGAAGGGAGTTCTGCAGAACGGCTTCCTCCTGCATCTGTCTCTGGCTGGTAACTTTTTACCATCCTTTAAACCAAAGATAGACCATCTGGTGCCCAGGAGTTTACTTCAGCGTTTCTTTGAGCACATGGCCTAATGGAAAATGGAGGGTTTCATGGGGAGAATTACTTGGACACTCGTTTTTGTTGTGCACAGGAAGTTGGAATCAAGCTCAACCCTTGCACTGTGCATTGTTTGTTTTACAGGTGAGCAAGTGGTCCTTTAAGGGTTCCATAAAAATGTTATGGCCTGATTTAAATAAGCTTTTGTAGGAGTCAAGTCAAACAAGGAACCAGAGAAAACGTTTAAAATGGTAGCAAACATCTAAAATTACCTGGAGATCCCCATGCAGTTACCAGCAAAATGTATCCAAGTAAATTTGCACTCAAAAGATACCACAAGTCTGAGAACTGAGTTCCTGATGGTCTCAAATCCTCTATGCTGGTTTGGGGACTAATAATCCTTATTTCACTCATGAAAGACCAGCAGTTTTTAAGTGCTGGGGACTCATGGAGTGATTGTAAATTATCTCTGAGAAATGAAACTAAGAAAAGCAAATGTTAATTAACTAAAATATTGCTTTATAGGGCAACACTGAAGGTGTTCTGCTCTTGCATTGGAAACCATATTAAGGCTCCACACACCTCCACTCTTCTCCCCCATAAAAACTTGAAAATTGCTTCATAATGCACTTAAATTAAGTTTTTAAGTGAATGCTAATAGCAGGATAAAGCAAGTTTTAATGAAACCAAGGTCCTTGAACACATGAAAAATAGTGTGTTGAATTAAAAGAGTCAAAAAAAGAACCCTAAAAGCCCCAACCAACCAAAAGTCCTGAAAGGCTTTAACAATCTGAAGTGTTTTATTCTGTGCCAAACCCAGAGCAAAGCGTAACCAGTAAAGCTGGTGTTGGTTTCCCTTCCAGGCTCCCCACACTACTCCAAGGATGCACTGTCCCAGTTGTGGGCACTTAGGGGATCCCTTTTATGAAAGCCCTTGTTCCATAATTTATTGAACTCTAGTGAGAGCACTTCTGTTGATCTTTTCCCAACCCAGAACTTGACTCCAAATTGTCCAGACCCTTGGCCTGACTTCTGGCCTGCACTTCACTGTTGCACTGAGGGGAAGCGAGGGCTTGACACTCCTGCTTGGATTGAGGGAGCTTTTCACACCCATTTGCTGGGAATGTGGGATCAGCCCTGGAATAGGGATGACAGAAGTGGGGGGGTCAGCACTGCTGAGGGGCCCAGCTCTCCAAGTCTTGCAACCTAAATATACCAAAGATTGGAGTCTTCATCCACCACCCTTCACCTGCAGGGATCAGGAGTGCGGTGAAGTCTGGGGGGTTTCCCTCTGTCCTTGGCTCGTCCTCACCAAGGCCAGACCTTCTCCCGTGGTCTTTCCTTGCTGTCCCTCCCGTTGTGATCTGGGAGAGAACAGGGCATGAGGAAACAGCATCACTTCTAATGTGTCAAAGCAGCTCAATCCTCAGGACCTGTTGTGGCTTTTACCTCACCCGCGTCACGGGAGGCGGTTCCGGAGCAGAGCGAGAGCGCCAAGGACCGTGGGCCCCGTGGTGCCCTGCAGCTCACGGCCCCAAGGAGCGTGGGCCCCGTGGTGCCCCGTGGTGCCCTGCAGCTCATGGCCCCAAGGAGCGTGGGCCCCGTGGTGCCCCGTGGTGCCCCGCAGCTCGCGGCCCCAAGGAGTGTGGGCCCCATGGTGCCCCACAGCTCACGGCCCCAAGGAGCGTGGGCCCCGTGGTGCCCCGTGGTGCCCCGTGGTGCCCCGTGGTGCCCTGCAGCTCGCGGCCCCAAGGAGCGTGGGCCCCGTGGTGCCCCGTGGTGCCCCGTGGTGCCCCGCAGCTCGCGGCCCCAAGGAGCGTGGGCCCCGTGGTGCCCCGTGGTGCCCCGTGGTGCCCCGTGGTGCCCCGTGGTGCCCCGCAGCTCACGGCCCCTCGCTGTGCTGGCTGTGCCCGCCGTGCAGAGCCCGGCCTTGCAGGCTCTGCTGGGAGTCCGTAGCACCTGGACAGTGGCAGAGAGCTCGGGCCGGCTGGGGCGGCTGCGCCCGGCCCAGCAACAAGCCAAAGCATTACCTGGATGTTTGGAGATGCACTTTTATGAATGTAGTTTCTATCGCTCTTTTTTAGCTCTTTTTACATCATGTAAACGGTGATGCCTCATACTTTTTTTTTTTAATTTATATCGTAAAAGATCATATTTGGTGATTTTTATATATATCGACTGTTACGGGGTGGGGGGAGGTGGGGAAATAAATTTGACGCCTTTATGAATTTAAAAAGGAAAAAAAGCAGCTGGTTTTGCAGAGAATTTGCTGATGGTTTATAACGAGTAGAGCCAAGCCAAAATGCCTCTTTGTTTCCTCCCAGCCCTCTTGATTATGGAAAGGGAAGATCTGGATTCCTGAGTCCACTGCTCCAATGAATAACTTGGGGCTGACACTGATACCACAGGCTCTTAACAGCCCTGGCAGCAAAAGAGTTTCAAGTGGACAGAAATGTAATTATACTTCAAAATTGAATTATATCTGGCCTCTTTATCCTGGCGGACTTGGAAAAAACTGGGAATAAACTTATTTAGGGGAGAGTGGAGGAGGAATGCCAGGCTGACAATAAGCTATTGTGTCCATTCCAAATGTCATGTTGGGTTTCCTGCTGTTCTTCCAGGGAAAGATGTATAGGGAATATGGACTATTGGGATCCCTGATGGAAAGTGCTGCAGAAACAGAGAATACTCTGTTTGACAAAGAATTTCTTATCAGAGTCCCAGTATCCTGAAATGGTTAAAACTGATCAGAAAAATATCTAAGATTCCCACTGGAGAGGAATTTGGAGGGATTTGGCTGTCCCTGAGGTAGTGAGGAAACATAGTGGCATTTTGGTCTTGGTGTGACGATTCTGTGCATTCCAGGTTACTTGCTTGTTCTCCAGAAAATCCCATTTTTGCCCATTCTAGTGGCAGTAGGTTGCAGCAATTTAGATGGTTTGGGGGTTTTTTGCTTAATTTGGAATAATATCCCAAAGGACTCAAAGCTGCTCCAAAGAGATCCCATTGCCATTAGTTACCAACACAGACTGAGCAAGAGGGAAAAGGCAGATGTGCCAGGGGCAGTTCAGAAAGGAAGAAAAGGTTTTGTCCTCGCCAGAAATGTTGCAGAGCAGGGAGAAAGGGCTTTAACCTGGATTGTGCAGAAGACCTTGACCCAGTAGTCTCTATTTACCGACCGGGGGCTTGCAGTGCAAAGCCAGGCCAATGTATCGTTTTATTTACAATAAAATTATCATTTATATGAAAGCCTGTTTTGGTGGTTGTCATTTTAAACAGAAAAATTTTGGAGAAAGAAGGCCTCTGGATTTCAGGCAAGTGGAAGATAACACAAGCTCCCTTCCAGAAATGACACCTCCCAGCAGAAGTGGAGGAGTCTGGATGGTCTTGCATTGACTATACCAGTGATTTGGGGCAGGACAAGCTTTGCTGTCTCTGAGTAGGGCAAGAGAATGGGTAACCACATCTCCAAATATTTTCAGGCTTTATTTTTTTTACAGCTTTCTGTGTTAGGAACAGACAGAAATAGTGCTGTTATAAAATTCATCTGCTCTCCTTGCTGAAAGGCTCCTTTTTTCCTGTACATGCAGCTCCTCTGTTCGGTGTCACTGTCACTTAATCAGTGTTTGGGTGCCACCGTGTCCCTTGAGGAACTGACCTCCCCAGCCCTCACCACAACAGCCTCCAGTTGCCTTTTCCCAGGATGTGACTGCTGTCAATTAAACACTGAAATATTTGTCAGTGTAAAATGTGAGCAGATCGGAAGAGGGGGGTGACCAGCTGATGCAATAGAAACCCTGCACATGAACCAAGCACGTGTGTGACTCCTGGGGCTGTGCCAGGACAGATGAGAACCATCAAGTGGGGTTATCTCAGAGCAAAAAAGTCTCGTGGAACCAGAATAAACCACCTCCTGCTGCTTCCTGACACCCCCGTGTGTGTTAGAACCCACAGATGCTGCCTTTGCCAAAGGAGGAACTTGGGAACTCTCCATTACCTTCACTTTGAGGAGGTTCTTCCCAAAGCTGATGCCTTTTTCCTTTCCCCTCAGTGTGTTCAGTGTGATATTTCCTTGATATTCACATCTTGGCCTTGTCTGACAGTTTTCTCCTGGGCTCCCCTCCTGGTCACCCCTCTCAAAGTAGCTCCATAATAATTCTGCTTTCCATAAATACAGAGTGTGTATTCCTGACTGGAACCACAGAACTACAGAATATCCTGAGCTGGAAGGGACCCACAGGGAACTCCAGTCCAGTTCCTGGCCCTGAACAGGACACTGCAAGGATCCCACCTGTAGTGTGGTGGTTGAGCAGGGGCTGGAGGAAGAAAGTATTTGGAGCCTTGAAAATAGAAATGATCAGCCCCAAAACACTGACTAAAGCACAAAAGAAATGCAGTAAAGACCCACAATTGCCTTTTTATTTCTGGTAATTTGTGTTACGTGCATTGTGTGACCCAGGGGAAGGGGACTTAAGGTATGTTTCCACTGTAAATCCACTTCTGAAGCAAATAAAATTTAAGAATCCCTGCAGAGGTTGGCTGTACACTGCTGTGGCTCTTTCTGTTGGGATAGTAAAGTCTGAACCAGGAACAATGTCTTCTGGATTTAATATTGCTCGGGTGTGGGTGTATTGCATTATATCCAGGAAATGCTGGCAGGATCCACCCTCATGTCACTGATTCTGCTGCTGAGCTCTGCCTGATGCTCTCTATCTCATCCAGAACTGGACATCTGGATGGTATGGATGTATACAGGTTTATATGGCTTCATACTGATTTTTCTTTTTCCCCAAACAGCTTTTATTACATGACTGTGTTGGCTTGAATTCTTATGCTCTGAAAAATGTCCTTCCCTGAGCTGAAAGGCAGGTTGGTGCTGGGAGCCTGGAGCTCGTGTGGAAGCACAAAAGAAAGTTGTGGGGGGTGTGATACAAATAAAGGTTATTTGTTGCTTATCAGTGGTTTTGTTTCTTGGGTGGCAAGAGCAGCCCTGCCCTCAGAGGAGAGGAATTGCAGGTGGCACTGGGCCGTTTTCCGTGCTCTGCTCGTGGGTTGCTCTGGAACAGCCCCTGTGCTGCCTCTGCCCTCGAGCTCTCACTGCATCCACGTGGAGCCCACGAGAGCTGGGGCATCCCTGGTTTGGCTGCAGCTTGTGCTGCTTCTCTGGCTCCTCTCTGGGAATCTCTTCCTGTGGAGCTGCTGCTGTGCTGCTTTCACTGTGCCCCCACAAGGACCTGAAGTAATTCATCACAACCAAGTGCAAGCTCTGTGCAGCATCCCCAAGAGGGCTGCAGGCAGATTTGATCTCCCAGCTCCTGCTTCTCTTGCCAGATGCTGCAGGATTCTCTGACACCTTCTGTCTCCATATCTCTTGGCTTGTCCAGCTGGAGAAGACTGAGGTCAGATCTCACCAAGGGTCTGCAGCTCCTCCCGAGGGGCAGCTCTGATCTCTCCTCTCATGACCAGGGACAGGCCCCAGGGAAGGGCTGGTGGAGAATGGCCTTTAGATAAAATCTCAAATTTCAATTTGGAGGAGGGAAGAAAAGATATAACATCATTATTTTTCTGGTTTAATATTCTCTTTCTAACTGGAAACCCAGTATTTAAAGACTGGGGGTTTCACCCTTCCCTACCCCAAAATCATCTGGTATTGTTAAAATGCTGCTTGTCTCGCTGTGCAGCCGCCTGGGAGCTGAGGGAATCGGGAAGTGAGGCCAGCGAGGGGCAGGAAGTGGAACCGAGGGCTCTGCTTTCATTTTCTGAGCCTTCTGAGGAAGGAAGGGGCCGGGGAAGGGGCCCCAACTTTGCAGCATCACGAGCCCCTCGGCAGGGCTGCTCAGAGGTGGTTTTTTGGGTGGTTTTTTGAGCCCCAGGACTATACTGAGCAGGGGGAGCACCACAGAGTCCTGGGTTAACAGCACATCTCTGGTTTTGCTATCTTTTCCTCCTCTGCACTGCCCATCCCCATCTTTCTCCCTCTTCCATCCTTATCTGCTGTTTCCCTGGCTGTGTCTGGGTTCTCGCAGACAGGACGTGCTCGGCCAAGCTGATGGTATCAGTCAGGGATGGAACAGGGGCTCTGGCTGTTGATACCACAGGCTGCACCGTTGTGTGGGGGCCCTGAAAAGCCCAATTCCTGTAGAATTTGAAAGATGTGGGGGTCCTGAGCAATTACTCTTTCAAGTTGTACAAACTGTGTGTGGAGGAAAGAGGTAAATCATTAAAACCAGACTCACCCCCTTTCCCTGGCTTTCCTGCATTTGTCTCTGCAGCCTGGCAGGGCTTGCTGGGCTAATTAATTTGTATGGACTCTTATCCAAACCAGGGGATTGGACATGGGGTGAATCCAAGCCAGACCTCTGGATGCCCATCCTGGCCCTGGCAGAGCCACTGAGGCAGGGACAGCACACGATGGCCACTCATGTGGAGGGGAGAGAGTGAGATATCAGGGCAAAGGGGTGGATCTATTCCCAGGGGATCCCCAGGCCGGTGAATTCCCTGTGAGAGTGGTCTGGACTCCATGTGGAAGCTGGTGGAAGGTTACAGCTGGGCTGTGCAGCTCACAGGAAAACACTGGTGTGGAATTTGAAATCCTGGTTCAATTCCCAAAGGCTTGGAGGTCCCAGGGGCACTTCTGGTCAGGGACCTGCACCTTGCTCCCCCCTGCCCAGTGCTCATGGCCTGCAGGACTCCTCTGAGCACCCTCCAAAGAGGGGGGGGCTTCCTCTTTCCCTTCCCTCCCCGCCAGCCCCACTCATGATGTTGCACCACGTCTGCAGGAATAGTTCCTTGATCCTGCATAGACAGAGGCTCTTTCTACAGTAACCGGGCAGCAAGAGGCAGACCTGACCCCTACTCCCACCTCCCGGGGACTCTGGGAACACAGGACAAGGCAGGGAAGGCTGGGAAACCTTGTATTACAAAAATAAAGGAGCGCACGTGTGGCGCGCGAGGCTCCAGCACAGAACGTACCAGTCGAAGGCAAATATAAAAAAGACAGACACTGTTAAAACGGTCGCAGGGCAACATCCTTAAGGCTGAACCTTCCCAGCTGAACTGAGCTGATGTAAACCAAGGACCCTCCTTGTCCAGAGCCCCAGCAAGGCAGGGTTGGTGTGGCAGGACCTGGGAGCTCTGCTGTGACTCACAAGCTGGTTAAGCCCCCAGATCATCTCCTTTTCCATGGTGACAGGCTTGAAATGGATCAGCAGGGCTGGGGGTCTCGTGGGGGGCAAGTGCTTCTGCTCTGATCTCACTGGGGAGAGGGGCTGGCAGAGAGAGGGCTTCAGGTCTGGGGGCTGCACCCTGGTCACCTCTGCCCTGTCCTTATGGCCTGCAGAGCCCCTCTGAGCACCCTCCAAAGAGGGGTGGGCTGCCCCCTTCCCTCCCCTCCCACAGGTCCTGCTCTACATCAGCTCAGTTCGCACCCAGCTCAGCTCCTCCGGCTCTGCTGGCTCCAGGGAAGGGGGGCTGGCCCCGCTCACGCCGACTTGGTGCTGCTCTCCACCTCCTTGTGCACCCACAGCTCCTTGTGCTGCTTGCGCCCAAAGCCTTCGTCGTAGTTGCCTTTACTCTTGAAGAGCTGCTGGAAGTGGGGCTTGCAGTAGAATTCCCCGTGGAGCGCAGCGTAGCTGCCCAGGCTGGGGAGGGAGGGCAGGGTTAGCTGGGCACGAGGACCTGGCTGCAGCCTGGGGGGCTTGGGGACACCGGGACAAGGGAGGAGGGAACGTGCAGGAAGGGACCCTTAAAAGGGGTCAACAGCTCCCTCCCACCAGCACAGGATGTTGGGGCTGCTGTGAGTAGAGATGGGGGGTCCCCGAGGAGCTCAGCCTCGGCTGTGTCCTCTTAGGAGGAGGCTCTGGCTCAGCTGCGTGTTCCCCTGGGGCTGCTTTCAAGGGGAAGCACCTCTCCTTCCACACCAGGTGCGATTTAGCCGAGACTTAGGCCCCGGTGTGCAGATAAACCTTGGTTTTGCTGTGATGGGTGGGCTGGGGGTCCTTGGCTACCGGCCAGGCGAGGGACTGTGATGGCTGGGAGATGGGTGCACTATCTGGGAGGGTCTCAGCAAAGCTGCAGTGACACCTGGCCCACCACAGTCTCCAGCCTGGCTCACCTGAGCTTGGTGTGGCAGTGCTTGCAGCAGAAGCAGGAGTTGTGGAAGACGAATTTATCGGCCACCAGCCGCTCCATGGGATAGACGGTTTTCTGGCAGGCAGTGCACGTCTCCTTCACCTGAGCCTTCAGGCTGAAGGACTGGCCAGGGGGAGAGGAAAGGGAGACAGAGGATGAGGAACGAGTTTGGGACACCCTGGATCCCTTCACTGCCCTCTTCCCTGCTATCCATGCTTCCATTCACTGGAGCATTGGGGAGCAGGAAGCAGCCCCATCTCCCTCACCCCCCCCAGGCCACTCGACTGATGCTGGGCTGGATTTGGGCTTGGCCCTTGGGCTTTTGGCCCTTCCACCCCCACTATGAATCAGCAGGATGAGGCCGTGGCACAGGGTGCCCAGGGAATCTGTGGCTGCCCCATCCCTGGAAGTGTCCAAGGCCAGGTTGGACAGGGCTTGGAGAACCCTGGGGCAGTAGAAGGTGTCCCTGACCATGGCAGGGGGTGGGACTGGGTGAGCTTTAAGGTCCCTTCCAGCCCAGGCCATTCTGGGATGATTCTCTGATGTGGTAAGACCACAGGTACCTTGGAGCGCTGCACTGTGCTGCCTCCTGAGCTGTTCTTGGCCTCCTAAAAAGGGAAGAAGAGAAATCAAAATGAGAGCTTGGCACAAGCCCCTGACAAAACCCCTGTGACCTGCACCTGCAAACCATCACCTGTGGCTCATGGCCCTGCACGCAGAGCTCTGCTCCAGGACACTGCTCCCACTCCTTCCAGCCTCTGGCTTGGAGGGGGATAATGAACTCCTCTTGCTGGGGGTGCACAGGGCTCTGGCAGTGCTGCCCCGCGGGTCCCTGCCCGGGCTCGGGGGGTGGTGGCCGCTCCCCCTGGGCACAGCTGGGTGCCTCTCGAGGGGGATGTTTTGTTTGCAGTTCCTCTGTCCCGTTTGCAGCCCCTCATGCTGGGGCTGTGCAGGAAACGAGGCCCCGCAGGCTGGGGGCTGTGGGGAGGGCACAAGGGCAGCAGGCACGGGCAGAGCTGACAGACCTCAGGGGGCAGGCGCTGCTCAGCCCAGGCAGCACCAGGGCAGACACTCAGACCCTGCGGGGGCTCTTCCTGTGCCCCGGTTTTCAGGGCAGGGTCTCGCTGCACCCTGTCCCCCCTGCAGCTGCAACAGCTCATCTCTTCCAAATCCCACTGCTCCCCCCTCGCCTGCTCCACATGCTGCACCCTCCCCAGGCTGACTGCACAGGCACTGCTGGGTCCCCAAGAGCCACCTCCAGGGGCTTCACCCACCCCGGCACTGAAGGAAATCCTCTTCCTTCCCAAAGTCGGGATCCAAGGGGCAATCACACTGCAGCCAGGCGACCAGTCAGGGCTGGCTCACCCTCCTCACTTCTTGGTCCCAAAGTCGGGGCAGTGGCACCCCAGGATGTCACCCCACTGTCCTTGTCCTTCCTCTGGCTGCAGTTTGGCTCTGCCTGACCAGCAGTGCCCCTCTCTGCCCCCGGGTTGATCCCCCCTCCCCGCTCCTCCCACCTTGTCCTTCCCCATCGTTTCTCCTTTGTATTTTTGGAAACAGTTTGTCTAAGAGACGCACAGGAAACTCTCCCCTCGCCGAGCTGCCTCCTCAGACGTTTCCCAGCTGCTCTCACTGACTGGGGTCAGGGACGTGATTTTCCTCTCACTCCCACGAGGCTGAAGCAGGAGCCAAAGTCAACAGTGGGACATGGGCAGCGGGAAGGCTCCGGCCGTGTAAAACCAGTTGCATCCCTTGGCACTGGTAGAACCACTGCAGGTGCTCTCCTGGGGTTAGGATTTAATATGCTGTTTGCAGCTCAGCTGACCAGAGCTAAGGAAAACGCTGCCTCTTTGGAGCTGGGATACATCCGTTCCCAAGGCTACAGCAATGCAGTCACTTCTCGGCAGCCTCCTGGCTCCGATCAGACACACGATCTACCCCGTATCTCATACATCTTCCCTCGGGGAAGGGCCGTATCCTGTCCCAGCAGGAGATGTTCTTGAGCCTTTATGTTTTTCCATCTCCAATCACTCCAGTCCTAAGCAGCTCGCAAGCTCTCAGTTGTGATCACGGAAAGCCATGGAAACACAAACAAACAGACAGCAACTCCGGACGAGCGCAGGGTGAGAGCTCTGCATGGACCAGAGCCTGTGGCTGGCGTTCAGTGTGCTCAGCAAACAGCACCTTCTGCTGGAACATTCCTGTCCCCAGTTCTGCTGGTTGAGTAGCAGTGGCTGTGCCTTTGATCACCCTAAAGCGTCAGGTCAGGAACACAGCTTCTGTACACAATCCTCCCTCCCTGAGAACCAAAACCCGGCTGAAATTCCCATGCAAACCACAGGATGCTACGTACATGAGTTGGGGTTGGGCTGGCAGCTCCCGTGGCCTGGAACATGGTTCCTTCCCCTTCTCCGTCTGTTTAATCCTGAGCTTCAAGGCTGTGGGTCGATGTTCCCTGGGGAGGTGTCTCAGACAGACCTCTTGCAACACCTGAAAAGGAAATGTCATCAGGAGTGGGGCTGGTTTCATCACCCAAACCCAGCAGCTCTGCAGAAGCTCAAAGCTTCCTTTGTTGGGTCACATCAGCCCCACTGCTCTGGGGGCTTCCTGAGGGAGCCAAGAGACTGAGGCACACAAAACTGGACAGGAGACACAGGTCCGGAGTACTGTGAAAGCAGCTGGAGAGCTGGGGCTCTGAGCATCTGAAAGGTGTCCCTGCCCATGGCAGGAGTGGAACTGGATGACCTTTAAAGGCCCTTCCAACCCAACCAGTCTGGGACACTGTGATCTGGGGCTCTGAGCTCAGTGGCTCCAGTCCTCTAATCCCATACAAGGATATTGGGCTGGGATGGGAGAAAGCTGCTGGAAACATGAGCAAAAGGTGATGTGATGGTTTCTGCTCCAAATCCAGACGTGGGGGCACCTGCCAGGCAATGGCCACGCCGTTGGCAGCAAGGCTGACCCCAAGCCAAGGCAGCAAAACCAGCACCCCATGTTTCACTAACACAGCCACTAAAGGACTGGTGTTGCTGGAGGAAGGACTGTGATTTTAGTCTGATTTTGGTCTAATTTTAGCCCAGAAAAATCTCACTGATCACAGCTCAGCAGAGCGAGTGCTGAGGATTTTGTCTTCTCGAGGAGCCCACGCTGCCTTTAGGCCAAGCCCGTGAGCTGTGCCCCATGTGCTGTGCTGGGTGCCCAGCAGGACGAGGCTGACAGGGCTGGGACAAGCACAGAAAAAAACCACCAGCATTGCAAATCACCCCTTTTGGTAAAAAAGAGCTAAAAAGGCACTGACAACTCCTCAGGGGGTTTTCCCCACCGCACTTTACCTTCAAAACAGACACGAAAGATGAGCCCTGGTTTGCATACACAGGACAGAGCTGTGGGGTTGAGTGAACGGTGCCGTGGGAGGAGCAGAGCAGGGAAAAAGACAGTGAAGGGGTGGCTCTCCAGTGATGGGGATGAGCTGGGGGCTGGTAAACCAGCACTCCCCTCCTGCCTGGGGCTGCTTTCCTGTCCTACTGAATCCCCCTGGCCTCATACTGTCACCCCAAAAACCTTCCTGCAACCCAAGGACTGGGGCAGACAATGAGAAAGTGCCATGGCAGAGACGTGTCAGGGTGGAGGGCTTGGGGCAGGGGCATCTCCTCAATGCCCACCTCACAGGGACATTTGCAAACACAGCCTGGCTTTGGGGGCTCTGTGGCTGCCAAAGCCCCAGCAGCTGGCACCAGGCTTGCGTTACACTCAGCAAAGCACCCCAAATTCGTGGCTGCTTTCAGAATTGAGAGATCTTTGCCCCAGCTCCTAGGCAGGGGTGGGTGAGCTGGGCTGCCCCTCACAGCCCTGGGGCAGCACAGCCCTGGTTGCAAACATTTCACAGCCTCAGCTGAGAGCCAGCTCTGTTACACCAAAATCATTTCCCGTCTCTCTGCGGTTTGGTTGTTATTTCCTGCTCTCCCAGCTCGCTCACAGGCAGCTGCTGCCGAACCCAGCATCTGCTGGGGGCTACGGCCCAACCCCACAGCCCCTCTCTGACCCTGTTCCCTGGGACAGGACCTTCTCCTCCTGTCTCTGGGGTCTGTCGGGTCCTACAGCCCAGCACAGACCCTGCAGGTAACAGGAGGGACCCAGAAAATCTGGTGTCCCCACCCCACACACTCCTCTAACACAGATGCACAACCCTCCTCCCCTTTTCACCTGCTTTTCACCTTCTCCCCAGCCTTTGACACAAATATTTGTCCTCCCCAAGCTTCTCTTCCCTCGCAGCTCATCTTCTTCCCCTACCCCAGCCACCTTCTTTCCCTCGGTTTTTCCAGACTCTCCATCACCTGCCTGTTGCCCTTCCCCACACCCTGGTCAGGTGGAAGGTGTCCCTGCCCATGGCAGGGGGTTGGAACGAGATGATCTTTAAGGTCCCTTCCAAACCAAACCATTCAGGGATGCTCCGATAAGGACAATTCCTTCCACCCAATATTTGTTTCTTTGCTTCTCATGCCCCCAAACCCCTTTCTCTTCAATTCCACCCCACTTACCCTACCCCATGGCTTGATGTTTTCCATGCAGCCCCTTCCTGTCCACATCCCTCTGTGCACGTACCCTTTGGCAGCCCCTGCCCGCACTCTCCCCGCCGTTGCTTCCAGCGAGAGCCCCTGGGTGCAGCTGCTCTTCAGGCACAGGAGTAGGAGTTGTTAAACCTCCTTCCTGCTGAAGGGCAGGAGGCAACAGCAGAAATCTCAAAGGGGAAGGGTGTGCTGAGACGATAAGGGAACCAGAACAAGCGAGAAGCTGCAGGAGGGTTTCTCAGAGGCTCTCAGCTGCTGTCATCGCTCTTCCAAGGAGCACAGGTTGGGAGTGGAGCCCAGGGCAGCCAGCAGCAGCCTCCCTGAGCACAGGGACGCGGTGACACGGGCTGTGCCTGAGGACATGCTGCCACACTGATGTTACAGAGCCTTCCCAATGGCTTGGGCTGCCCTTGGGCTCGCTGGCTTTGAGGGGTGCAGCAGGCACCTGTGACAGAGCCAGGAAGCCAAGGCCATGTCCCCACAGCGGAGATTGGCACTGTAACTGCCAGATCTGACTGTTCCAAACAGCTGTGCCCTAAAGCCCTTAGCTACTTACACAGCCTGGGAAGAGCAGGAGTGAGGACTGTCCTCTCCTGGTCATGCCAGCAGTTTTAGGGATTTGATTCAGGACAAGGTGAGAACCCCTTTGCCTTCCAGCCTCCCTTCGTCCTGCCCTTCATAGCATCTCGTGGCTCCAAGCAGGGAGCAGTCTGAGTGGAGGAAGGCAAACCTGCTCAGTCACAGAGCTTTTTCCTAACAGCCTCCCCCATCCCCTCTCACCTTCCTGCCTGACCCTGGGACAGACAGAGGGAGAGGGAATTTCTGGGATGGCCCCTCAAGGCAAGTCCCCGATGGCAGCCTACCTCCAAAGGATCAGATTTCCTGCAGCCAGGATGGGCAGAGAGAGCCTTTTTCCCCCTTCCCCTCTGCAGAGGAAACACCCAGGCTGTCCCCAGTGCTGCCCCAGTGCTGCCCCAGGCTCAGGCTCAGGGCTCCCCCAGAGGCCGTGGCTCTCCCCAGGGCAGCAGGGAAGGAGCGCGACTGCGGAGGGCGAGAGGCCCCTCTCCACCACATGGTTCCCATCAGCAGCCCTGGGAAGGGTTTGTTTACTGCAGGGATCGTTGCACCACTGCAGAAGGCTTTCCCAAAGGCCAAGTGTGGTGCAGGGGATCCAGGCCCCTTCCTCCTCCATCCTCGGAGGACTCGGAGTGTCCCAGAGCACAGCGAGGCAGGGGCAGGGGAGACACCTCGGAGAGGCTGTCAGGCCTTTCCCCCAGGAAATTATGGGCTGAGCTGATGGCTGTGGGGATGGATGTCCCCGAGATCATGTGCAGGATGAGTGAAACCCACACATGAGACAGTGCTGACCCTCCAGCTCCATGGCCACTGTCCCTCTCAGCTGCCCAGTGTGGGGAGGAGGTGAACAGCAGCTGGAAGAGTTTGTCTCCTGAGCCTGGGAGAATCCCCCAGCTCACTGCCTAGCTGGCACAGTTTCTGCAGCCTTGGGGTTTCATGGCTGACCCACACCACGAAGCAAAGAGTGGTGCAAAACCAGCATCAAACAGGCCAGTCCAGAACCAGGCACAGCAGTGCCAGGGAAGGGATGATGGAGTGAGCCCAGTGGCCACGGCTCTCACTTTAGCCATGGAATCCCTTAATTCAGCTTCAGCTCTTGGCTCCTGTATGGCTTTAAGCCAACCACTTGACCTCACTGGTACTGGGGACCCAGGGCAGGTCCCTGCTGGCTTGGCACAGGGCGGAGGACTCCAGGGAGGAGAATCCAGACACTTCTGGGGACACCCCTACCCTGCTCATCCGATTCCTGGGGAGTGAGCCTGTCCTGCCTGCACCCCACAGCAGGGAGCCACCTTCCACCAGCCTGCTGCACTAATCCCCTCTCCATCCACGTTCCACCTCTTGAAAGGCTGCCAGTGGGCAGGAAATCTGCTGAGGGATGCTGACAAGGAAGAGCTGTGGGGAGGAACAGGGCTGCCTTTGTCAGGGCAACAATGAGGGAACCGCAGGAGTGAGGGGCAGCCCGAGGAAAGCCCCTGCCCACCCACTCCCCTCTCCCACCTTCACCCTGCCTCCCCTGGGGAGGAGATGCATGGCCCTGGAAGGACCAGGGCCCAGGGGGCTGGGCTGGTCCTCTGCCCCTGCCTCTCAGCGAGGGGGCCCATGGGCCAGAAGGATGCTACTGGGATTCATGTGCCTTCCAGAAGCAGAAACTGAGACGGCCCATTCCCAGGATTGTGGCCTATGTTTAATGGCATCCATTAAAAATCATGATCTGAAGGGAGTCTTTGCTCCCTGGGATCTCCTGCCTTGCTGGGAGCTCAGCTAGAGCAGAGAAGCACAGCAAAAATCCTGTTGGGAGGATGAGAAGAGACTTTTCCAGGCAGAGACAAATCCTCAGTAGTGCCAGATGAAAATTGCAGGTTGAGAGGTTCAGGCTGGACATTAAACAGAAGTGCTTCACTGGGAGAAGCCTTGGAAGCTCTGCAGAACAGCACTAATGAGGTGCAATAGAAGCACAACAGGCAAACAGGAGCTCGTGCTCCTTCCCTCTCCTTTTGAGCTCTTCCATAAATCATGGTGCACCTGGAAACGTCACCTCCTGCTTTCCTACACAAATGTACATCCATTTACCACTACACATCACCTTCCCCATTCTTCTCCCAGTATATATTTCCTCTCAGTGGGATTCCTAGAGAGCAATCACATTCCTCATCAGACTTTTTCTAGCAGGAGAAGAAAATTCCTTTTAACCTGTTCTCCTGTGGTGGGTTCTCTGTTCCCACAGCCAATGCAAACAGGTGAGCTGGTCTGGCAGCTCCACACCTGGGAGATCTCAGACCTCAGTATCCTGATACCAAACTCCAGAATCCCTGAAAACCTCTGGCCTGATGTGTCCTTACATCCCTCCTTGTGAAGAATCCAAGCCAATCCTCCTTCCATTTTGCACTCTTTTCCCTGTCCTTTTTCCTGTCTCCACCTAAAATAATCATTTCCTTGGGGCACTGTACCACGAGGCCCTGTTGTTTCAGAAGTCATTTATCATATCCAAGGAAGACACTGAGCCAATGTGACAAGATCTGTGTTAAAACCACCCAGCATTTTATTCTGCTTCCCAACAGCACCTTTGATTACTCTTCCAGAACCTATTCTAGAAACCAACCTTTACTCCAATTAATGGACCTGTAATTGCCTATAATTTCCTCCTTCTTCTAACACAACCTGTAAATGTTACCTTGGCTGATTTTCTCTCATGGAATATCACCCACCAGACTTTGGACTGGCATTTGCATTTCCTGTGGTGGAGTCCCCATCCCTGCAGGGGTTTAAAAGCCGTGGAGATGTGCCACTGGGGGACACAGTTTAGCAGTGGCCTTGGCAGGGCTGGGGGAATGAGCCCAGTTCCAGGCACTCCAAAACATAGCACAACTCCTTTCCATGGTCCCTGCCTCCACACAAGCCCTACACAAGCCACTGTTTGCTGTCCAAATGCAGATTGAGTAAGAAAAAACACCACTAAGATCATATTGGTAGTTAAATCTCTCCACAGATCATTCCTTTTGAGCTGCCCTGGCTATTTTCAGCCTTCACTCCCATCCTCCCTTTTAGGATCCAATGTGCCATAAAGTGCAGCACAGGATCTGGTTCTCCGAAATCCACAAAACTCCAGTGGAGCAATGAGTGTGCTGGGAAAAGCAATCCCTGGAGAGGCGCATCAGTGGATGCTGAGGCACCTTGTCACTGAAAACCCCAAGAGGGCCATATGGACAGGGTTATGGGCACACCAGAGGAGCGAGAAATGCGTCTAAAGTGTGCTTAACATTGATATTGCAATAATCCCTTTGTCCAGATTTAATGTTTTCCATCCCAGGGCTTTTGCTAAGAGCAAGGTAAGCGCTGCAACACCCCCAGATGGCAGATAAAAATGACTTAACTGGGAAGGGCAAGGCAGACGCGTCTGGGGGCACATGGCAGCTGCCTGGCAAGACCCTGCAAGAGCTGAGGGTGGGAGAAAAGGAAAGGCAAAACTCCATCAACCTCCAGGACCAGAGGGGCAGTTGAAGGCTCACAGGACTGACCCACTGAAGAAAACCAGAAGAGGAATTCCCTTCCCTGATGAGAAGTCTCATGGGATTTTTGCTGACCAAAAAAGGTCAGGAGCCTGGTTTTGAGCTGTATAAGAATGAAGATACATCCAGCCACTTTGCAAAGCCCAAGAGGTTGGTTCTGACAGACCCTCACCTGAGAATTTGCTTCTTGCAGGGCTCACACTTAAAGAGGATGTTAACACTGGGGCTGTTTCAGATTAAGCTTGGTCGATTGCCCTGCAATTTTTTTGTAATCTACATTAATAACACTGCAGATGTGCTACTCCTGGCCTTAAACACACGACAGCTCAGCTGAGGCACCAGATGTCTTCCCTGTGAGAGCCCTCACACAATGTCTTTGGTGGACAAAGCCCAATTTTCAAGGCTGGATTATCACGTTTTTTTCAAACTGATACCCACTCTGCAAAAAAAAAACCAGCAGAAATTTGATCATAAATATGATCTACAAGGCATCTTATCTTGTTTCAAGTGATCCAAGGGGATTAGACACATCAGGCTAGCTCAAAACACAGCGGTTACAGCACCAGACTGGGACTCAGGAAACCTGGGATTGACTCCCAACTCTGCTGCTAATTTTGGGTGGCAGTGGACAAATAATTTCATTTTTTCTGTTTTCTTTCCCCCCCCCTCGCCTTGATGAAAACAGAGCTACTCTCCTTTGTGAAGCCCTGGGAGATCCCTGCCTGTTAAGGGTTATGTCAGAGCTCAGGGCATTTGTATTGTTATTAAATCTCACAGTCATGCAACAGCCTCCCCAGGGAAGTGATGAAAGACCTGTCGCTGGAAAGGTTTAAATCCAGGGTGGATGAGGCGGTAGGAGACACAACATCGAGAATTAGCAGGCATTAACGAAGGGGAATAAGGCAGTCGGGATCTAACAGGTTTTTCTTCCATCTCTGCTCTTTCTGATCAGCTTAATAAAATGCATCTGTCCAGCCCCCCTCCGGCATGTACTGCAGTACACAACAAAGAGAGAATTACAGCCCAAACGGGGAGCGTGAGCCCCTAAATACGCACCCAAATACGCGCCCCCCGCACCCTCCGGAGCAGACCCAGGCAGCACAGGCCGCCTGGCCCCGCGGGGACGGCCCCCGCCCGGGGCTCACTGGGGCACGGGGGGCTGGCTCCCCGTTCCTCAGCATCGCTCCCCAGCCGCTCCCGGGGCTCCGGCAGCATCTCCCAGCCCCGCCCGACCCCGGCCCAGCGCAGCCCCCCCGAGACCCCCCCGGATCTGCCTCCCGCGACCACCCCTGCCGAGCCCAAAAGTTCCCGCTGCCTCCAAGGGGG
>VZRZ01000585.1:0-54768 GCA_013398175.1 Climacteris rufus
TCACACCATCATTCCTGTGTGTACAGGTCACACGTGCTCTGCTTCCAAGGGAAGGCACTTTGGCTTGTGTATTTCAGAGGTTATCCCAGTGTGACTACAGTGCATACTGACACTGGTAAGTCTGTGCTGCAGGCAGGTCCTGCCCTTGCTTCAAGAATGGGGAGCTCCCACAGTGGGTGTGGTGTTGGGTTTGGGATATGACTGTTCTTGGGAAAAGGCAAAGGAGAACAGTTGCAGCCTAGGTTTAGAAGCAGGTAATGCAGCTGCTGTGGCGTGGGAAGAGAGCTGCCACCTACATACCCAAAGAGCTTGGGCTGCACTCAGGGCACTCGTTTCAGTACCTTCTCTGACTGTCACAGGAATGTGCCCCAGGACAATGAAACTGACCTCATGTAAAGTGCTTTACATAGACAGTAAAGATTACCAAAGAAGAATAAACAATATAACTTCAATATTCTGTTTTATTCCTGTTTTTAGGCTTGATTCTGTACCAATCATGCTATCAAAAGAAAACCCCATACTGTTCTTTCAAGTGCACTATCTAGAATTGCCGTGTTGCCTTTCATTTTGTTTTTCAAGCTCTGGTTTCGAAGCTCAGACTTTCATGGAGGGTCCTTTTCCACTTAGGTGACAAAGTGCTAATTTAAAATATGTTCCCTGTCCCATTCTGAAAGCAAGTTTATGCGGATGTTAGGGTTTCCCTTGGTGTGGGCTAACAGCGAGTGTGTGGTCACCCCTTACGTCAGGCCTGTTTGATGGGAACTTGTCCTATGCTTATCCTAGTGTAGGATAACCATTGTCCTGGATTACGCCAAGAGCAGTGTCTGCAGTCGAGGAAATAAAAAGCTGATTGAAAATAAAAAGCTGTTACTGCTTTTCATGTTTGTGTCATAAAAAGTGTTATCAACACATTTGGGAAGAGTGCTGTGAAGATTGTTATTGGAGTTAAAATGTATATGTATGTATTAAATCCTTCATTTCTTGAAAATTACACGTTTTCTCCACTGGAGTCTTAAGCATGTCTTCCAAAAATATGTATACCAGGGTGGAAATAAGCTTCTCAAGGCAGGGGAGGAGGAAGGAACATGTATTAATCTTAGCCAAGTCTCCAGTCACGCCTTTATTGTGGTAGTTAGCTGTGGAATAGCACAATGCTGACAGCTCTTAGACAAAGAGCCTTGTCTTAACTTCTGGCCTGGTGTGTGTTTGATCACTTTTAACTTCTTGACCAATTAAGAGAGCCAGAAAGCAAAGTTGCCCTTCAGAACACACAGAGGCTAGTCTAAATTCTAGGATAAAATGCCAAATAGCCACAGCACAAGCATACTTAGGCCAAAATGTGTTATGTTTTTGTCCTGTGTACTGTAGAATCTTTGTGATGGCACTTAATGACATTAACAAGTCAAGATACCTGTTTAATTTTCTATGTAGCTACATCTCAGTGTCACGAGGTTCCCGGGAACAACAGGTCTGCATGGTATGTTACACTTGTAATGCTTTTGACCATAATCAGTACAACCTTTATGTTTACAAAGCCATTTTTTTTCACTTGCTCTGAAATAATGAATTTGGAAGGATTTTGAGCTTTTTGTATAGCTGCATCATTTTTCTGTATAAAATTAGTGAATCCAGGTACTACACTGCTACAGAGGTAGACACACTGTGCAGTGTTTCTGTCTCAATTTTTGGTGGTTCTCACTTCAGTGGCACCATCCCCTCCCCCCAGGCTCCTAAAGCAAAGTTTGGAATATATGTGGCTTCAGGAAAATGTTATCAGCAATGGCTGAGTGGCAGATGTAGATGCTTACTAAGATCTAACTCAGTGCATCCTCCCTATTGCATGCATTATGTATTTTCCACTTCTAACTCATATAGCAGATGACTCTTTTGCATTAAGGCTAAGGATTATAGCAAGCTGAATAAAATCAGTGAAGTACAAACTTGTGCTCGAAGATGAAAAGGAGAAGTCTGTTTTTAAAAAGAAAAGGGTGAGGGGGCAAATGAAGTGCACGTTGTTTCTGCTGTCACTTGGGTGTGGTCATTTATATCGTGTGACCTGGGCAACAGCATGAAAAGAATGAACAACTCTTATGCAAATTGTTAAATCCTGACACTAATACAGACCTTTTAAAATGCCTTCCAAGGAATGGAGTCATTTCTCTGCCATTTTGTTGCTAGAAATGGTGGAAAGTTTGCATTGAAAATTACTTTCTCTCTTAGCAATATAAGATATTGGATTTAATTCTAGGGAAAGCAACCCAGGTATTAAAGCACTGAATCATACAATATGTTCATGGGGATATTCCACTGTGATGCCAGAAAACAAAGTGTGTTTATATAGCAAGAAATGTAGAGATAAATGTGTTTGGTTCCTGGCAAAATGAACAGCAGACGCTTCCATTACAGCAGTAGTGTGCAGGTTGTGCTTCTAATGTCGAGTAGGTGTTCAACTTATTAAACATTTTTTTAGTCTTTAATTATAATCTATTAATAGTTGCTAGTCTGATAATGAAGTTATTCATCTTTAAAGTCCTTGAAACAAAAATGTCTTCCAAGTATTCTCTTTCTTTACTCCCTTCTTTCATTGCTTGTATTTTTTTCTCTTAGTCTAGAAAATTTCAAAAACCATGCTTGTGAGGTTCATGGAGAGAAGAATGGTTTTGACTCAGACTAAGAAATTTGCACATAGTCAACTGTTTAGATGTTTCATTCTGAGGTGCAATCCTGACATCTTTATAACATATAACTAGTTTTTTATTTGCAGGCTCAAAATTAAATAGTTGAATTGTATGGTGTAAAAGTTAATGGATAATTTAAATATGTCTGAAATTACTTCTATTGTATGCATTTATATGGTGGGCTTTTTTTTGTTCTAAATGTGGCTTTCTGATTCTGGTTACCTGATGCCACCATTATAAATGAGGACCTTTCTCCAAAGTGTAAAATTGGTTAAATGTTAACATAAGTAATCAAAACATCAAATGTAGCCATCAATTTTAATTCCAACTTAGAAATGCTACCATCCCATGTTACAGGCAGAGAAACATTCTGCCTTTCTTTTTGCAGAAGCTTCTCAGAGTGTATGACAAATCTGCTGCCACGTGGCTGGTGAAGGTGGTGTTTCAGTGGCAGGAAAAGGTGACCTGCAGCTCTGCACAAAAAGCCTCCAGCCCACACAAAGGTGCTCCTCTTCTGCCACTGCTGGGCTGGGGGCATTGGGAAGCACAATGAGACTTCTTAGATGGATCAAACCTTCCCAAGCTGTCTCTTGTGTTTGTATTTCAATGACAGCAGTACAGCAAATGCTTGGATAGTTGATATTTAGTATGAGTTTTCATGGCTTGCAACCTTCTGTTTTGTAGGCTGCTGAGTTAAGGAATCTAAAGTATTCCTGTTTAGGTTTCACATGCATGTTTGAGTAGGAGGTAGATTTTACTAAATGTTTTTGATCAGATTAATGAGGAATTTATTTTCTGGTGCTGTGAGTGACTACTGCAGTGGTATAACTTCTTTGGCATCAGGATTTGAACATTATTTAAAAAAATAATTTATTAGTAACAGGGTGAGTTGTAAGTAATTGGATATTTCATGAAGATTTTGTTTACTGGCAGATGGATGATATGACACATGTAATGTATATGCAGTATTGCCAACTGTAGGCATTAGAAATCATGAGTCAGACCCCTAAAAGTCTTGGAAGTGGTTAAGAAAATGTGACAATTAACTCCTGTTCTTTGGGCCCCTAAGGTAACGTGAGTCAAGCTTGCGACAAGGCTTGCTTGAGTCTTTAGGAAGGAAAACTGAGGGGTTTGGATAATCACGTCTTTTAGAGCTGGAGCTTTAGGAAAAAAACCAAACACAAAACCTTGCAAGACTGGCAATAAACTGATGATTTGGCAAGGCTCTAATAGAGCAGGATGTCATTAATCTGAAAATAATCATAGACTGAATTTATTTGTGAACATCTGTGCGAGCATAACACAAGCCTTGGAGAGTGAGGTTTTCCGGGTAGGATGGTTATATCTGCTAATCTACAAAACAGGCTGCCTTTGCCAAAGGCGTAAATCTAAATTTGTACATTCAATTTTTTAATTGTTTGGAACGACTATTAATAAAATAAGAGAGATAAATTGTTTACCATAGTAACAGAATTATCCTGTGCATGATGATGAAGTTGATGAAATCATGCATCAGAAGAAAATAAGAAGTGAGATGAGAACTCCACTGTTTCTATATGGTATGTGCAAGCTTCATATATTGTTTATGTTGTTAGACCCACTCTTTGAATTATTTGTCTCTGTCTTGTTGTGATAAGTGGTTGCTGTTACCTTAGGCCCAGCTTTGTCAAGGGTAGTAGGTGTCTAAAGAAAAATCTAGGTTGAGATCAGATAAGCTAAAGGGAGCAATTCACAAATCCTTTCTTTTTCTGAATCTAGCACAGCAGTCTGCATGGCTGTAGTTGCCCGAGGTTTTTCCAGTAAAGTTATTCAGTTATTAAAAAGACAAATGGAGCTCTTAGCACCCCTGGCAGGTTTGCAAGGCCATGTGGGATGTACAGATTGAGCACCAGTTTTGCACTTGTATCTGCTGGAGGACAAGTGCCTCTCACCCATGGCAGTGCAACCTCTGTTACAGCAACAGCAACTGCTATGGCAGGAGGAGCAGGCTGAAAATGTTCTGGCAAGTCCTTTTGATGTACTGGTCTAAAGTTTGGTTCGAAAATGGGAGATCTGGATTGGTTCCCACTCCATCTGAGAAGTTTTGTTATGCAGTCTACAGACCCTATTTTGTAAGGTCTCCTTTTTAGACTGCTCCTAACACTGTCTCACTTCACAGAAAGGGCAATGAGAGCCACAGAAAGAAAGGATCTTCTTTCTCATTGAGCTGGGAAATGACATTTCCACTTGCTTATTCTGATCGTGCCATACAGCTCTTGGATTCCTTTTTTTTTTTTTTTTTTTTTTTTTTTTTTGCACAACTTGAGGACAGCCTTGCCATCAGCCTGCTAGGAGATACTGAAGTAATTTATCTGAGGAATACCAAGCCCAGGTGGTGAGCATTTGGAGTGGGTCAAAGTCCCACTACAAATCTGAAATGTTGAGTTCTTCTGTTAAAGAGCCAAAAATACCCCCAATCAACCAATGCCCCCAAACTTGTTTTTTTTCTGGTGCTGCTCAAGCATGTAGGGTGGGATTTAGCGCAATAAATAGGGATGATGGATCTGAGATACTCTTGTCTGAACAACTTCTGTAGTGCTTGGACAGAAGATACATTTCCAGGATGTGGCTGATCTCGCCCTGGACTGGGTGTGGAACACAGGCTATGGAGCCACAACACCGACCCTCTGCTTAGAGAGAGAATCTGGAGCTGAGAGCTCGTCACAGATGCACGGGCATACCTGAGGGGGTCCCACCCTGTACCACTGATTGTAAACTCAAACTGATTTGGGGCATCCTAGAACTTTTACTACATGGTTTACTTCTCTTAATTTAGGGGATTTTTGTAAATAAAAATCACTCTCTCTCCAAACCCAGGAGAGGTTGGCTGTTATTCTACCTAGTTATTATTACAAGAGCATTCAGACAATTGTGGCACAAGAGGAAAGACAGAAGCTTGGAAAAAATAAGTGCACAGAACTTGTGAAGAGTAACTTAGCTGTGGAGGGAGAGAGCTGGCAAATAACTGGTTAATGTGTGCAAAATGTGCTGTTGAAAACAGGCACAACAAGCACAGAGTAGGTAACTGTGGTTTTGCCTGCCCCTCCTGCAACATTTAGCCCAGGGTTGCTGGTAGGTGTGGGCAGGCAGTGGAACCTGTGCTTTCTCACACCCTGAAGCAGAGATCCTATGCTGAACAGCCCATAGCAGTTCTGTGCTAAAGCACTGTGAGAGCTAGTGCTGCTTAGGGAGAAATAAACCCCAGCTCCAAGGTCCTTCTTGTGGTAGGACTGCATTCTTCAGTCCCATACCAATCAGTTTTTAATTGCTCACATCAATCATTGCTCTTCTGTCCAGGAGCCTGTGTTGCAGAACCAGTAGAGGGTGCAACCTGGGTTCAGTTTTGCCACTTTTCTCACCTAACCTGTTGCATCGGTGTGAAAGCAGCTGTGCTTTTTGTACTTCATGGATTGAAGCCATGTGAATTTAAGTAGTCAATGACACCTTAGGTATGAGTAGCAACACACCGAGTGCCTTGCTGTGAGTCTGCCCTTGCCTACCTCCTCCTGGCTTGGAGGGAAGTTGCCTCTGGGTTGGTGGCTAGAAGAGACTTACTGTATGTTTGGATTTGGGAGAATAGCTGGTGTATGAGGTGGGTGTGTGGTCCATATGGTGCTGTGAAAGGGTTTGAGTACAGGTGAGCTGTGGGCCAGCATGTGGATTTGAGAGACTGGATGCAGCATGGGGTTTCATGTGGCTTTCCTTAGGATTAGCAGTGGGTTGGTTTTTAGGCCATATATGAAGCTTTGATGAAGAGACTACAGGGCACTGTGAAAGGAATTCTTTCTGAATGTACATTTTCCTAAATACTTTATTTCCCTAAACTTAAGGCCACACAAATTCTCGTCTGTTTGACACTGCATTTTTTATTTGCATGGACATTTGGGTGAAAAGCATAACACTACATTTTGAAGCAGTGTTTAGATTCTGCCCATTATGCCTTTTTTTTTCCCTAATATATAAATTATTTTGAAGCCAATTTATCCTAAGGCTATGTTAAAAAAAATAAAAAGAAGATGCAACAACACTTCTATTTGGAATCAGTTGAACCCTAACTTAGCTGTTCAAGTGCTTGGTTACATTAAGAAATAGACTTGTGAGTAGTCACCAGAGCTAACAAATCTTGAAACCCCAATTCTGCTTCCTTAAGGCCATGTGGGGCACCTGTGTACTGAGAATAGATGAAAGGCACTGGTAAGAAATTGGGTTTCCTGCACTGAAGAGGTCTGATGGAGACTTCCTTGCCTGGGGCAGAGTACTCGATGCCTTTCAAACAAGTGCTGAGGGTGGTTTGTAGGGGTGGTGATGGAAATGAGTGTTGTGGACCAAGAAGGTACAGAAATAGGTTGAACAAGCAGGTTTTGTGGACATGCAGTACATGCTTTCTAAACTGTGATGGATATAGGCTTCTCTCTCACTACAGATGAAATACTGAAAAATTCATAAGAACAAGAAACTCATTTTCTGGGACAGTAGAGGTGCAATTAGATTAATATTTAGAAGATTGTAGTCCCCCACCTGGGATTTGAACTCTGGATTAGAAGATTAAAACTGGATCACCATATGCTGCTCAATCTCTGTGTGTAATTTGGTAGTTGTTCCTCTAAATAATTAATTAGATAATGCTCCCTGTCAAGTAATCAGTTTGGAGTTCACTCAAGGAGAAGTAATATAAAGTCCATCAAACCAGGGAGGATTTTATTAGGACAACCATGATTAAAGTTTCAAACTCTGAATGAGGACTTCTTAATTATGCAGTTCCACTGCTGAGGGAGAAACATTTAGTGTATTGAAAGATTACAGAAGTCACCTCCATTTTCTTTGATTTCATGTCGGTGCAGAACAAGAAGAAAATTCACGTCTTCCTCTTAGAAAAGTGAGTTTGACAAATCTTGTGGAGTTATGAGTGGCAGACCTGAAAGCACAAGACGCAAATCAGTCAAAATATTTTTTGAAAAATTTCTCTCCTCTAGTTTGATGACACCATTTTCCTGAATGCAGGATTGTGTTAGGTATTTTTCCAGTCATCTTGTAACATTTATTGTACTTTAGCTGAAATGATATAGATTAAAGTGAAGTCAGCACCTTTGCCTCCGATTAATAACTTGAAAATTGTAAGTACAGGCACCTGTAAGGACAGGGAGATGCACATACTTTCCATCCCTGAATAGTGGGATTAGCAGTGGTCAGCTGCTAGTCAGAGTGGAGTGTTTCTGTGCTGTCATCTCCTGGTGGTACTGAACAAGGCACAAGATAATGTGAACAGCAAGGAAGGGTCCCCTTGATTTGGCTATCAAACATTTTCTATGCTCTCTGCTTTGCAGTAGAAACTGTTTTTTTAAGAGAGTTATTATAGAGAAGAAAGATGTATGTGACCAGCCTTAGACTTCTTTTTCATGTTGTTTAATTAATGCTTAATGTTTGTCTGGAAATGTTAAAGAATCTCTTTGTAATTTTTTTCTAGAAGAACAGGAAGCTGCCCCTTATTTTTGTAATCTTTTACCAAGAAAGCATTTATAAGGAAACATATAAATAATACATTAGTTCTCTTTCCATCTTACCTGGAGGAAGGAGATATAAGGAATAGGAATTCTAGGTTCTCTTCTGATAGTAAAAATCCATATCCTCAAATATGCAAGAGTAAGCAGCTGTCATTACGAGTCAAAAGTAAAATTTCATTATGCTGTAGATAAGTCCTATAAATCTCAACTTCCATGCAGTGTGTATAGAAGTATGCTATATATAGAAGTGTACAGTATAGACTGCCTTCACAATGCAGCAAGTACAAAACTCTTCATTATGTAAGCAGTCATATATAACCAGATATGCTGCAGGCCACATGGGTTGAAGAGAAGCCCAACAAACTTGGTTCCTTTCTTTGATTCATTTTTACTTTTACTAGATAAAGGAAAAAATCTTCTGCAAAAATCTGAGACTTTCCACAAAGGAAACCCAAATTAAACAATTTCTTAAAAAATAATCTTCAGTGATAATTGCAGTTTTAATCAAAAAATGGCTGAAAAATCAGAAAGCAAAGCAATTATGAGTGGCAAAATAGCAAAGTGAAGCTCACTGGGGATTAGTGTTGAGCCTAATAAACACTTTCGTATAAATGACCTAAAATAATAAGAGAAGAAAACTTACACATCAATCAAATTCACAGATGGTATCAAGAGGCTGCAAAGAAAACAGAGACAACAGATAAACCACCAAATAAACTAGAGAGTTTAGAGAAAAAAGGAGCATTCAAGGACAAGATGCAACTTTGATATGTGTAAGGGTCTTTTGTGGATTAAGAGAAGGCTAAAAATTTGCAGAAGCACATGGACACTGATTTCATCAGCAGAGAGGGACAGTTTTATATAACTGCACCTCACATCCTGTAACCAGGGGCAGTTAGTTTAAATTCTGTTTTAGCAGCAGTTTTTGGTCTTATGAGCTCTGTGCCTGGGGTCTGCAGAGAGGCTTCAGGATTTTGTTTTCAGATGCTGCTGAATTTAGAGAGCAAAACTTTTTGAATCTGTTGTTCCCAGTTTTGTCAGTGCCTGTGTTATAAAAGGATAAGGTTTGGCTGGTGTTGTGTTTTGGCAGTGGTGGGAGACTCACACTTTACCAGAAGCTTAAACAAAGTCGGTGTGCCAGTGAAACTGGTTGACTTTGCATTTGTGGGTGATGTGGTGGGTCTGCGTGTGGCTAAATGCATCTTTATCCACCTGTGTCTGATGTTGGCTTCCACATCCACAACATCACTTCCTTGTTTCAATTTGGCACACATAGGGCTGGTTGGAAAAGCTGTTGTATTTAGCACGGGGCTGTAAAACTGTCTGAGTTTGTTATCCTTGGGTAAAGGAAAACAAATAATTCTCTGGCAGATGAGCAGGTAGCCAAGACACAGATGACCAAACTGATTCCTGGGTGGCAAAGGACATTGCCTGAAGAAGGGCATTAGTACTAATAAAAGGAAAAAGATTCTTTTACAAGCAGCCTTTCTTTGATTATCAGAGAAAGACAGATGTAACTTGGCTGCAGGGACAGGAAGAGATGAGGCTTCTGCAAAAACCTGGCATCTCTGCAACCACCAAACAAATCCAAAAAAGTGGTGGAAAAGATGAGGCAATGATACAGATGTTGCTTTTTTTTAATTTGCTTTTCCCTGTATCTTTGTTTCATGCACTGACTGAATAATGTGATTTTTTTCTTTATAAGCAAGATTTCACAAAATCTTATCTGCTTCTATTTTCATGGATCCCTGAGAAATAAAACAATAAACCAACATATCTGCACAGGCAGATGCATGTATCAGAAACTTGGGAAATATTTTAATGGGAATATGGAGGAAATCCAACTGTGAAATGGAGCTGCTCATGGTCTAAGATTTTTGTCATCCTCCCAGGTAAGAGTGTGCACATTACTGCAAGATAATATCTGAGGCTGTGGGCAGCCACTGTAATGGCCATGTGAAGTTGGATAGGTATTTAGGAAATTAAAGAAAGTTGTTGTTGGTGGTGGTTTTTGATGTTGTTGTTATAATTATTTTTTTATTTTTTTAATTAGTTTGATAAACAGTCAAAGCACTGTCATTGCAGGAATGAATACACCTTTGCAAATAACATGGTTGTGTGCAGGGCTGGTGGAGGGGAAAGCAAATGTGGTAACTCAGTCTGAAGAGCTTCTGGTTCAGCTCTGCCATTATTAGCCCAAATTCATAAAGCTCTTGTGGTGCCTGGGGGGTGAAAGGTCCTGGCTCAGGTGGGATGGAATTTTTCCCCATTTCCAAGATGCCATTTTTTCCAATGCAAATTTTTTTTGTTTCTTCCTCAGAACGCTTATATTGTGTCATGTGTTCTGGGTGCTCTGTGGAGCGTGCAGCTCTGCCTGTGGGATGTCCACGCTGGCCTCCCTCCTGATGGCAAGGAAGGGATGCAGGCTGCAGAGGAGGCACAGGGAAGAGGAGCTGCTGGGATGTGTGTGGCTTGGCAAAGCCTGTTCTCGGGCAGCATCCTGCATTTTTGAGGCAGAGGTTATGAATGTTGACCCTTTGTGTGTTTTCTGGAAATGGCTGCTCTGAGACTTGCAGTTCATCACAGTGTTAGCAGGTCACAAGCACAGGCTTTGTGTTTGTCCTCAGTGTATCCTGTACAGCATGAGCTCCTGCACAATGAACCTTATTTCTTCAAACCTCTATAAACCTTTGGTTGTACATTTTAAAATGTACTTAATTCTGTAATAACTATAATTCTATAACTTTATTCCATAATATGTTATAGAAGGAGTTTGACTGCTAGCTGTTGGAAGTACAGCTTTACAATATAATAGCTGAACTGTTGTTGAAATTATAGTTTCATCTTTAGTGATAAAGGACTCTGGACGTGCCAGACTGAATGATTTAACGTGGTTTTTTTTTGCCTACAGCTGTTAATAGATTTCAAAATAACCATTTTGATAAAATAACTCAAGGAAGATTTTTTATATTGCAGGTTCATTTTTCATATGTTGTTTTTCTCTGGTGATTATCTGGTCTAACTTTTCAATTTAATTAAAGTATCTTAACTCAGCAGGACAACATAATTTCATAGCATATAGAAGTTTTCAAGTATGAAAAAAATCTAATGCTTGTTGTAAAAAAAACTTACTTATTTCAAATGACCGGCTTTTCTCATATATTTAATCTAAGTTTTCAATCACAGATTTAGGGGTTAACTGTATTGCATAATTAAGCAAACCCTAGAAGTTCCAATTGTTTTACTGGAACTTGAAATGCATTTCATGCCTTCTAAAATGTTTTCTCAGTATATTGGCTTCTTCTTATAAAATAGCAGCTGGGAGTAGAGAGCAGTGAACCCATATTAAATCTGAGTTGATCTATATTCTTCAGAGATGTACTGCATTATTTTTAAATGATGCATTCATGCCAACACTATAATCTCGATAGAACTGCAGGATCTTATTGTTATAGGGCTTTCTGGCTTTATGAAGTCACTGCCTCTCAGTCTAAGTGCATCACTCTTTTAATTGATCTCTGTATAAAAGCTGTCTATATTTTTAGAGTTACAGCCACAAGCAACCTGAAATAGAAGCACATACTCCTCTTGTTTCAGAAAAATTATCTCCTTTTCTGAATATTTTGCGAGAACCTGTTGCAAACTGTGAGGAGTTATCAGAATGGAAATGTTAGTAGTTTGCAGAAGAAAATATGAGTTTATGGTCGTCAGCCTCATTGTTGACTTCCAGCAGCAGGAAGGCTTTGCAGCACACTTTTAGTTTTTCTCTTTTGTGTTAAGTGCAGTCCCAGATATCCTGTCAAAATAGCTAGATGGTGATAATTATCACTCTTGTTAATAGCCACCATCTTCTTCTCCATAATTTATTCGTCTTCCACTTTCTCTTGTGAAGTTTCATTCACTGAAACACAACTTGCCCTTTCTTATCTCAAGCCTGTTCAGACCTAAGAGTGAGCGTGGAGTCAGGGCCGAGGAATTCATCCCATTGCAGAAACTCCATCAAGTGATGATGTCTTTGCCCTTTCTATGGGTGATGTGCTTGGGAGTGAGAGAAAATTTTCAAAAGGTTTCATGCTGTATCAGTGTTTGAAAGCTCAGGTTCATAAAAGCATTTCTCTTTGGTTTAGAAATCTCAGACAGTCTCTTTGTTTCTTCTGTTATATGATCTCTAGCCCTGCTGAAATGCCCTCAACGTAAGGTAGTTAGATATTTCTGGTTCTGAACTCTAAAGATGAAGTATCCAAAAAGTATCAGATAATAAAAGAGAAGTAATTTCACCTTTGGAAATGTAGAAGAGTTTGTTTGTTTGTTTGTTTTTTCAAAGTTCAAGTCTTTGCAAGCTTCATTTTGAGTATCAAGTGATATATTTTATATATATGTGTATATAATGTGATATATATATAATATATATATATATATATATTTATATATCACGTGTTACTGTGCATGTGCTGGAGCACTGGAACAGGTTACCTAGAGAGGTTGTGGAGTCTCCCTCACTGGAGATATTCCAGAATTGTCTGGATGCAATTCTGTGCTCTGGGACGATCCTGCTTGAGCAGGGAGATAGGACCTGATGGCCCATGGTGGTCCCTTCCAACCTGACCAGTTCTGTGATTTGTGACTTATAATGCTTGCTCAGTGTCATAAATATACTGAGCAACTCAGCTGAGAAAGGTAGAGCCACCACAGAAAGGTTCCTAAAATAATGATATAAATGCAATTTTACATATTGGATATTTTGGGAGGGTTCCTTGGTTAGTTTGACATAAATTCAAAGATTACAAAGAATAAGTGTTCAAAATTCAGCAGGAATTTAAAAGTAACAGGAAATTCTGTCTGTGGTTCCTCTGACACTCCAGCTGGGACCCTGCAGATGCATGCAAATATCAAGTATTTTCTTAGAGTGAGTTGTGAAAAACTGGCCAGAAGAACCAGCAGACTGGCACTGGTAGGTTTGATCTTTAAGTGTTTGCTTTTCAAAATACTGCTGAATATAGAGGGCCACCACAGAGGGTCATCATTGCTGAAGTATCAACTTTCCCATAAATTTTTATTTTATTCCAGAGAATGCTGTGGCATAAATTTTGCCATAATGACAATTACAGAGTTCTACTTTCCAATAATAATATTAAATGCAGAAGAGAAACTCAAGAAGTCATACCTGAAAGTGCTTTATCAGCACAAGATATTCAAGATAAGAAAATATTGATTTGAAAAATGGAAATTGATTGGCCTGCTCAGTAAAAAGTCTTGGAACAAATGAAAACTACAACTCACAGAGAAAGAGAGAGCAGCTGTTCAGTGCCCTCTGTGCCTTTTCTTAACACAGAGTTGGAGGGCCCTTCCTCCCACTGCAATAGTATTTGGTGCTATACAAACAGGTGTTTGCTGGCTTCTTTGGTTTAAGTTTTGGATTTGGTGGGGTTTTTTTGTTGTTGTTTGTTTGTTTGTTTGTGGTTTACTGGGTGATGTACTGCATAGAGATGCCTAAGCAATACTCCTGTCTTGAGATATTTGGGCTTATACATTTGCATGCCCAGAATATTGTCTTGGCCTCCTTGCCTTTATGCAAAGTGAAATGAAGCATTGGCTCAAATTTAGCTTAGCTGCAAGAAAGACAGTTTTATTTGTAAGTGAAATTAAGTTAATATATGCACTCTGACATGTCTCAAGGCAAGCGAAGCTCTTTGTTTTAGACATATTTACATAACTTCCTATGCCTTTTCCATCTTATTGTTCTTCCACCTTATATTTCCACATTTGCTGTATTTCAGAGAACATACAGCTGGAAAATAGAAGCTAAAAAGGTTTTAAAAAGTTTTAAAAATCTTTTATTTGCATTATGGAAAATGGTTCATTTATTACAGCTGGAAATATTAAATGTGAAAGGCTGCCAGCAGAGTCAGCTCAAGTTTGTGACAATGATCATTTTAAGATTTGCATTATGTCAGTCTTCCAGTAGATTCCCTCCTGCTCACAGAATAAGTGAACAGTGAATAGGTGACTTCTTACAGTCGTCACGTAGCTTGGGGCACAGGGTTGTATACTAAAAATATGTATAGTTTCCATATTTTTTGGTCTAATTTTAGCTTGCCTGCCTGGCATTGAAACTGTGAGATGAGTGAGCCCACATTCCTATTCCTTATTTTGTGTTTGGCTGAAGCAGGTTCACGTTGCAGCTCCCGTCTATCAAAAGGTAAGTACCATCTTCACAAGTCTAACGTGAGCACACTGAGAGGATCAGAGGTTTAGAAAGATAAAGCTCCCACAGATGCTGACAAGGTTCTCACCACTCTTGATGTGTGCAGGGACCTGTTAGAGTGGGAGAGAAACCAACCCTATTCACGAGGAAGGTGGGTAAGTGGTAGGATCTAGTTGTCAAAATGAGAGGGTAAGGCAGACTCCAAATCCCTGAAGATCAAGTGGAAACTCGGTGCTTGGAAAGACACTGAATATTTAGGGCCAGAAAAATAGTAGAGGAAAAAATTAATGATGTTTCATCTAGTAGAAATAAATAATTGCATCAATAAAAGACAAATCTTTTGTTGCAGTCTATACAGGTTGTCAATAACAACATATTGTCTCATTTTTATTGCTTTTATTTAATAACTCTTAAGTAGGAGTAGCTGCAGATGAGAGCAGTTTTTCCTTCCATGGCTGCATTTTGTTATTTTGATCTTCTTTAGTTAAAAATATGAAATGTGAGTCGATTTGACACTATAATACATTGCTACATCATGCTAGTAGCTCCATCATAGCAGGGCTGAGACCTGCAGAGTGCACAGAAGTGTAAAGTCTTGATTTAGATAAATGAAGTACTTATGTGCAACAACGCTTGTAACAATAATGTTATCTGAGAACGATAGCTAATGCATGTGGTACCGTTTTTATGAAATATATGAATCATCTGTCTTTTGGGGAACTCATTGTAACTTCCTTCTCCTGATTCTGTGTTAATGTAGCAATATAATTTCTGTTTCTCACCAGAAAAATAGTAGCAAACACCAGCGTTTAATAATCACAGCCTTCAGAATGCAACACATGCACTACAAAAGCACACAAATAGGTGGGGAGCATGCAGAGTTATGGAGAAAAGAACAGCGTGTTCCTCCCCATTTGCAAGCGCCCGTTTGGAGGGATGCTGCGAAGGAGAACTGTCGTGGAGGTTGGCACCAGCCCATGTGCCAAGGCTTGCTGTGGATTATTCTGGACCAATGGCTTCCCCAGCAGTAGTTGCTGTTGAGATTACTCACACAGCTTTCATGCTCCATCCTTTGGAAAAATCCTTGGAACATATTCTGGCTATCAGGGGAGTGAAATATTTGGGTGGGATGCTTGCCTGGTGTATAGCAATCTGCGCAGAATGGGTACCCTTGGGTTGCTACAGGTCAACTAGCAATTGATTTTATCTGGAGACAGGATTAGGGCTGCCAAGACAGTTTCTTGGCCCAGTTGCCATTTACACTGTGGGATCCCCCTGAAAAACCATGCAGGTGTATCTGGGCATGTCTTGAGTTAGTGTAAGGTGCCACACGGGTTTGTGTGTTTTTCATTCAGGTTGCTCAGGTTTGTGTGTGTTTCATTTGTTTATGCCTGCAAATAGACCATATAGTCAGTTCCAGATGAAAAACCTTATTGAAAAACTATGATTACTTGTTTTCTAGGAAAACTATAAAAATGATGAATAACCCCTGTCACATTCTCATTTTCAGAAGGATATTTACCAATGTTTTGTCCAGACTGAGCAAGGAATACCTACTCCTGCTCTTGAATTCCTATTCCACATCTACTAAGGTAATGGTTAGCAAAGCAGAACAAGAGTGGCATAATCCAGAAATGCTTGGCATTGGAAAACTACAACAGGTTTGAAACCTCAGCAATCTTTTCCCATAAGAAAAATAGCATAAGTTTAAAATTAAATGAAGCGTATTGGAACAAAGAGTAAGTGTGGGTAGAAAAGAATTGATAGTGCTTATTGTGGCGCAACATCTTCTAGGCTGAACTGATTCAGATTTCACAAAACTCTGAATGTAATTTGGGCATTTATATTGTGAACTGCAAAGCCTGTGAAGTCAGTGCAGTCCTTCTGTTGTTCCAGTGGTCTGTGAATTCGGGACTCACTGGAGATCTGGATTAGCCTGGCTGCATGCAGAAAACATCCTTGCATGTTCAAATCCCATTTCACCTTTCTCATGTCTCATTTTCCCCCAAGTCTCATTGCCTATTTGGCAATGAATTGGCCAATTGAGGATCATAATGGCAAGAACTGCAAATAAGCCGGGTTTTTTGTGTTGTTTCATTTTTGATATGTGGAAAAGACAGGGGTGACTAAAAGTTTAGTAATTAACGTCTCAGGTTGAATGTAACCAAGTTTCTCTGATTTCTAGTTAGACTAATCAAAGAGAATTCCTTTTTGTTTGGTACCTTTTATTGCTTGACTGTAGTGATACCTCAAAGCATTCATTCGAGACAGTCTCTGCCATGCCACTACTTCTTGAGAGCAGATTGAATTTCACTTTGGCAAGGAGATTCGGTGTGCCTAACATTGGTGCTGAAATCCCTCATGCTGTCAAAGACTGAAAAATAATCTCTTCCCTATGCCTTCTGCCACATACACAGATGTACAAACACATCCTGGGGCAAAATCCTGAGCATGCTAAATCCAACAGGGCCATTAAGGTGGGGATAGAATAGCAGAGAGAAAGAAAGAGAGAGAGCATCTCCAATATGGGTAGGATTTATTGTAAGAAGAGAAACAATGTAAAAACACAGCTGGTAATTTGATGAATTTATATTGATGAATGAAGAATAGCATAACTAGTTATCACTAGAGTTATCAGGGTGATAAGCAGAGTTGTTCTGCTTATCACTTTGATATATTTGATTTCCTCAAACTGAATTTGTACTAGTTTTCTCATAAATAATGCCTCTTTTTTTTTAATAAAGATTTTTTCAAAGCTTCCACGTGACATAAGATTCATTAGAGATGTCCAAGGTTGTTGATCCTCACACTGGTCAGGACTTGAAATAGGTTGGTATGTTAACTCTGAAGCTGATTCCTTTCCTAACCCCTGCCCCATGGCACTTCTTCAAAATGCCATACATGCAGACAATGAATCCGTACTGGTTTTGTTGGGGTGGAGATAATTTTATTCATACCAGCTGATATGGGGTTGTGTTTTGCATTTGTGCTGATAACACACTGACATCTCAGTTATTGCTGAGCAGCACAGAGCTCCTCGCCCCACCACACCATGGATGTGGCTGGGGGTGCACAGGGAGTTGGGGGGCAGCACGGTCAGGAAGCTGACCCCAGGTGACCCAGGGGATATCCCACACCTCACAGTGTCCTGCTCAGCACACAGGGCTGGGGCAAGAAGGGAGTGGTGACCTTTGGAGGGCTGGGGTTTGTCTTCCCAAGTCACTGTAACACATGGTTTTCCTGGAAATGGCTGCACACCTGTCTGTCCATGGCAAGTGGTGAAGGAGGGCTTTTTCTTTGCTTTGCCTATTAAACTGTCTTTGTCTCAACCCATGAGGTTTTGCACACTTACTCTTCTGATTTTCCTGCCCGTGCCACTGGTGTGGGACTGAGTGAGTGGCTGTGTGGGGCTGAAGTGCCTGCTGGGGTTATACCACCACAGAATCAATTTCATACCCTTTTTACAAGAACAGATGACATGAGGTTATTAGCTCAAGGTTGCAAAATGAGCCAGTAATGGTTGCTGCTGTTTGTTGGTATCTCAGCTTATCTATCAAGCTAACATTGTCACGATTCTTGGCCTAAATAGTTGTCAGAACTCTGTGACAGAAGATGGCAGGAGAGGATACAGGCAACTTTTAAAGAAAACATCAATCTTTTCACAAACAAAAACTGATATCCCAACTCCTGTCAGCTACTTACTAATAAGCAAGTATTCAAGGTTGTTTATTAAAATGCAGTCACAAAGTGTTGCCTTCTGTTCTATGCCTCCACACTAATAAGTGAGATATTTAGTAAATGAACTGCTTCCAACAAACAAGAGCCAGCTCATTAATACAAAACCTCTTCTGCAGCACTATAAAAGATTGTCCAGAGCAGCAAATGTGTCTAGAGAACAACAGAACATAGCTGTTTCTTGTAGCATTTCATTTACCCTGTTGCAGTTGGCAATTATTTAGAAATTGTTGAAGTTTTAGAAATATTTATAGGTAGTATATTAAGTAGTGTCACCCAGCTAAAAGTGTGTGATATCATTTGCAATGTGCTTTCTTGGGGGAGTTCTTCATAGCAAAGCTAATGCTTTCTTCATAAATGTCTTTTTAGATGCTGGTAGACAAAGGCACAAAGGAAATTATGAAACAAGCATGGTGACACTCTGAAATTGTCATGATGCTGGCATCTGGTCTATGTGTCCATTTGCTTAGTTTTATCTTGTAAGTTTTCAAGTCTTAGGGCCATCTTTATGATTTTCCTTTTTGCAGTAACTAGCAGAACAGACTGTGGTCCAGAAGACCTACTTGATGGAGTACAGCCCAGAGAACAAGCAAAGAGAGGGGTGCTCCTGGCTCTGCATTTCTTGTGTCCACCCTAAGACTGCTGTTGCCTGGCAGCTTTGCTCTAGGGTCAGTTAAACCTCAGGCATCTCTTCTGCTTCTGGAGATCTTAATATTGAGTGTTTCTGAAAGTCAAGCTGGGACCCTCATCCAGCCAAGGCTGTCAAGAAGCAAGAGGGGAAGAGAGGGTTAGGAGATAGGTGTGCCACGTGACTGGTTAAATATAAAATAAAATGTCACTTTTGGATGTGACAAAGACACACTTATACACTATCTTCAGTAGCACCATCGACATGTAGAGTCAGCTGGAGGGCACATGCTCAGTAGTGCCCCATACTCTAGATCAAATTTGTCACCTAGAATAACAAGAGGACTGCAGTAAAGCCAACCCCAGCCTGCAGTGAGGTCACATAAGCTCAGGGGTGAGTGTCAGCGAGGCAGGAAGCACTGTACAGCTACAAGGCTTGCAGGCTTTCACAGAGTGGGATGTGCATGGCAGCTCCCCTCCAGTCTTACCCAGCAACCTGCTGCAGGAAAGGGCAAAATGTGGATGGAGGGACCTTCCACCTGCCCAGGCTTCACCCACGTGTTGCTCCTGTAAGGCTCTTGTACATATGTACATAAGGCTCTTGCACATATGGCAAAGGACTGGGGCACAGGGCTCTGTGAACATCAAGCATGAGGCTGCTTGGGCCGGTGTCATGGGTTGTGTGGGGACAAACTTTCTCTGAACGAGTTCCAGGGTTTCCCAGGAACTCTTGCCTGGTTTGTAATCCAACTGGATAAATACAGAAACTTTGCACGCTGTGAATGTCCACCCTTCAGCTAAAGTTACTGTGGCAGGTGTTATTACTAGTATTGTTAGGATTAAAAGTAATCCTTTCTCTTTTATTACTTTTTATGGGCAATGGCTCTATACAATGGCTGCATCTGAGTTAGTCACTTGAGGCACCATTGCAGCACTGGGACGTGAAGATGTATGTAAAAGTATGATTTATCTTCAGCATAAATTGGTAAGCCAGATAAATGCATTAGATGCAGATGGTATTGGACAAACAACTCAGATTCACAAATTTACATTCTAAAATCTGAAAACTATGAAAGCAATTCTCCATGTGCAGTGCCCCCTGTTTACCTCGTTATTTTCTAATGTCCCATTGCTGTGTGCATACCTGCTGCTTGTTCTCCACTTCCCATCTCTTTATGCCAATCACTTGTTTCTCTCTCCTGTACTTTGACTGTGTAATTCAGAGAGCAGAGAAACTGATACTCCAATTCTTGTGCTATGCCAAACACTCTGGGACTCTGGCCTGTAAACGACTCCAATACAAATTACTGTAATAAGTCTCATTAACAACATATTCCCATCAGGATGTCACTTAAACACATTTATAAAACTAAGGACGTGCTTATGTTCCACTGAAGATAATGTTACCGAGGTGTACATTTAGAATCCAATACATGTTTTTTTTCACCCAGCCACAGCTTGTAATTCAGTTGTCTGAAGCAGTTGATCTAAAACTCTGCATCAGCCCCAAGCAAGGGGGAGCCCAGATTATATGTTGTAATCAGGAAAATTACTGTTTGACTGCTATTGACATTTCCTCGGCACTTCATCACCAGGCTGTGAGTGCCCACAATCATTCTTTGCCTTTCTGTTGCATTTCATTACAGTCAACGATCTCAACACGTGTTACCAATGGCACCAGATTTGGTGAGAAGCTGAGTGTTGGTAATTGATTGATTAGCTGTCTTCTTAATAATATCTACGCCTTTTATAAAATCTGGGCTTTCACATTAAGGCTCAAGCTTGATTTGGCAGCAGACTTCAGATTTGTTCTGTTTGCGCAACTGACAGCAACTGTTGTTAAGTTTGGAAAACAGTTACATTATTTTAAATCTTTATATTTAATGTATAATGCTCAGGTTTGCAGCCCTCTGCATAATGTGTAGTTTCCATTTTCACCACCTATGACAGAACTGAGCCAAAAAATAGCAAGTCCACCCAATGCCTGCAGGTTTATGATGCAGTAACAAGGCCTTTAGCACAGCAATGGTTTAGATTGGTTTTGTCAGCTGTTATTGTTTCTAAATGGCTTCCATTTTTAAGCAACTGTGGGTAGGGCTTATTGATTGTGCTCTTTTGACAGTGCAATGAGATCTTACAGTCCAATTAAACAGTGTTCCCAGCAGCGCCTCTCGGAATTTTTATGCAAACCGTTACACTTACAATATGAGAACAAGCTGCGTTATTGGGTTTTTCTCAAACTGTCAAAACATTTAGCAATCCTATCCAGGCTGGAGCTGCAATCTTGCCTGCTCACAGAAACAAAACATCACACAGAATTGGGAACAGAGTTGTGAACAGTCTGTACCAGAGGTCCCCTTCTGCCCTGAGGTGATGAGTGGTGGAACGGGAGAACTACCATGTCTGGGCAAGTCTACTTTTTAATTTAAATTCTTTGTAAAATTTATTCAGAGTAAAATATGTTTTATATGCCTTTAATAGCACTTGCTGTGCTACAGAAAAGGCAGGTGCATAAAGGATGAGAGAAACAGTTTGGGAGATTGTGTGAGTTAGAATGTTGTATCCTTCATCTATTGATTGTTAGCAGTGTCAGAGTCAATGTGTTTTGAGGTTCTTTCAAAGCTTTGGTAATAATCTGTCTGCCATTCACACATAGATGTTACAAAAAGAGAAAAATATGCCTACTAATGTTCCTTACATAAGGTCTTTAAAAAACGTATTCTATAAAGAGAAGGTTAAAGAATCAATGTGAATAAAAGGAAAAATCCAATGATCATACAACTAGTCTTTGAAAAAATCTTATTAATCTCTCCCTTATTTTAGACTATAGAGAAAGCAGAGCTTTTGATAGACTAATTAGAAGCTGAAATGTGTTTATTACTTTCTTTTTTATATCTTCTCATTTTCTGTTGATCAGGCTGACTTGATCCGTTCATCTCATCTTTGAGCTCATTTCATCATGAACTGATGAAGTGCTTGAAAGAACCTGTGATGCCTCATAAAACCATTTTCCTAAAACTTTTTTTAGAACTCCAACTCCAGACACTTCTTTTTAACTTGGAAGAGAGGAAAGCTTAGATAAGAGAGCTGTTTTCCACATGCCGAATTCTGTCTCCATTCCTGCAGCCTGACACACCCATCCACTGAAAGGAGCAAAAGATTACTCTAAATGAATAAGAGTAGCCAAATCTGTCCTCCCTGAGAATAATTTTATGAAAACAATAACATTGTTTAGGAATTCCTCTCCTGTTCTCTCACTTTAAGTCAGCTTTGTATATATGACAGAATTATTGTCTCAGGAGCAAAGTAGAATATTGTAAGTACCTGGTAAACACTGGAACAACCACCTAGTCACAACGAAAATGTCACATTTATGAGCTACAAAAGGGCACATAAAATTCAGTGTATTAAGGAGTATCCTAGTTGCTCTCTCATTACTATCCAGGAAACTCAAAGGACTCTATCTTTCAAAGGTATAAAAGAAGCCAATCTAATGAGATCATGACATTGCAAGAGACCATGGGTTTACAAAATATGCAGAATCAGGTTTTCTAGAAATCCTTCAGAGCTGAAATGAGTTGGGAAATTCTGAGACCTGGTTTGAGGCTCATTCTCACCATATCCTGTGGACAGAGTGGAGCTCTCCCAGACCAGGTACTGAGTTGGTGGAAGGACACACACTCTACCTTGCTGCATTTACCATTTCCATTTATTCTCTTTTCATCAGTTTTACAAGGCAGTAAGAGTCACATCACAGTGTCTGTGTTGTTTTTCCCTCTTCTGGGCTTGGAAAAGATGGGATTTCTCTGAACAGATCCTCTTCTCCCCCAGCACAGCCACATTACAGGTTTAGACAGTGCCCCCTTGGAGGATAAATCTGCTTCGAAGGGAAGTGCAAAGCAACTTTCTTGGTGCTGCTCTTTTCCCCAGCCAGCAGAGACAGCCCACACAGGACTTAGGAGAGCCACAGTGGCCCAGAATCACACAGGATGGTGCTGGCTCTTCCCAGAGCCACCAATGCCCACAGGCCACCCTTTCACTGTCACCTTTGGTGCCCCAAGACACACACCTGAGTTGGCAGCGCCAAGGCTCAGCTCACACATGACACAGGCAAGTTATGTCTGATGTGCTGCTGTTCTTTCAATGACAGCTGTTGAGTTTTAATGATCAAAGTCAGCTGCATTTTCTCTTTCTTCCTCCCCATCTAACAAGACTCAAAATATGGGAAGGATTAAAAAGCGGTAATGAGGCTTGATATAATTTTGCTTGTGTAGTTCAATGAAAGAAATAAAAGCTCAGCTTCACTTCAGCCATATGGAAAATTTGTGGGAGACTGAAGTGCAACTATGATAATAATAAAAGCAACAATACTATTGATTTAGTCTTTGATTCCTGGCTTTTCTGTATTAGGTTTCTTTTACCAGAGATAATGAGGAACCCAGAAAGCATTTCAAGTGAGAGAACTGATTTGCTTTTACGGAGCTTTGACTTGATGTTGGAAGTAAAATGCTATAAATGATAAAAAATTGAGGTATGTTTCTGATTAAAAGGTAAAATCCACTTCTGTCTATAAGATATTGACTTGCTCTTTGCTATTATGTGGCTTCAGGCAATTTGTATCTCTTGCAGTCTTGTTTCTCTTTCCAGCTCCCATCTATCTAGATTGCAGCCTTTTGTGGTTATTGACTAACTCTTACTGTTGTACAGTGCCCAGCTTAGGGCAGTCTCAATTCCAGCATTGTGGTTCAAACTCTAAAAGAAAGAAAATTGAGTAAACAGTGACCAATTTTCTACTCTCTGACACCACCTGGATTACAATGGTTAGGACTGTAAAGCTATATGAGCTCCAAGGGAGTCCTTTGAATCGATATTAAGATTTGCTCTTACGCTGGTGACATCCAGCGCAGGCTGTCAGGACCCACAGGAGGCACTGTGTGTCCAAGAATCCCTGCAAACACAGCATCCAGTCCCTTCCACCCCCTGACAGGGCCTGCATTTGTCCTCCAAGTTGTTGGTTGCACCTTTGCTCGCACCTGAATGAACACCACAGACTGATGCTGAGCACTAGCGTGAGCCATCTCCAAAATACTTTGCTTTTCCATTTAATGTGATTAGAACAAAAAGCTGTTGTGTCTTGCCTACCTTAAAAAGTCAGACACAATACAAGTTCTAAAAGTTCCTAGTGTCAATTAAAATGTATTTTTGAAGGCTACCTGTGAATGAAAAGACCATTAAGTTTGTGGTGACCTTCTGGATACCGAACAGCTTCTGAAAAGCCCTGCAGCGGATGAAGGTAATTTCTTTAGAAATGTTTCTCATTTGATTTATGTTCTGGAAAGGAAAAGTGCAAAACCAATTTGACTAATTAGAAAGATATTTCATTTTCTTTATCTGTGAGAAGAGATAAGGTTTTGAAAGAAAAAAAATCCCCTGTTTTTGATCTACTTTGTTACACAGAGTGAAAATTATCAAAGTTATTCCAATATACCTGATATACAACAACTTTTGTTCTCTTTTTATATTCACAAACTTTTTTCCTCCCCAAAAGATAATAGAAACATAGATGAGTGTATTGGGTTTTCATGGCCAGATTTTGGTGACGGGAAGGCTACAGGAGTGATTTTGGTGAGAAGCTGCTGGAAGCTTCTTCCATGTCCAGCAGAGCCAAGGCCAGCTGGCTCCAAGACAAATGTGCCCCTGGACAAGGCTGGGCCAGTCAGGAATGGTGGTAATGCCTCTGTGATAACAGAGTTAAGAAAGGAAAAAAGTTATGGCACAGTTGTGATTGTGGCCAGAGAAGAGCAGGAGGAAAATACGTGGATGTGTGGCACCTGTATGGCAGGTGTCCCTAAGCTCCCAGTGAATTGTCTGTTCATGGGTGTCAGTCTGAAGGTGAGGGTCTGTAAATGGAGCCCAAATCTGACTGACTGCCACTGTGTGATGAGCAATGCTAAACACCATCAGCTCCCTGATGGCTGAGGAAGGTAGGACTGGGCTAAAAAAAGGGTGGGAATATAATTTTCTTCAATAATTCTTCTACCTTAGCTGCATAGCTGGGTTTGCAATCAGCAGATGGTCTCCAGTAGGAGTGTGGTTGAGAAACAGAGACTCTGCTGTTAGGTATTCTTCAGGATATTTTATTTTTACAGGTTCTAGGAAGGGCAGAATGTACCAGAGAATGCTCAGGGCAGGTGAAATTATTTAAAATTCCTTTGGATTGGAAGTTTTTATTTTTCAAAGGGAAAAGAAAAAAATAATTTGAGTTTTCTGATGTATTTTTGTAAAGGCTTTCAATAGGCAAGCTGGCCTGTTCCTCTTTTTCCTTTTCATTCCTTTCCATAACTATTCTTTCTTTCTGTAACTATTAACTGAGTTTAGGTAATGAGGCTGTGTACCAATCAAGTGGCTGTGCAGCAGGAGAATCATTAACACACAGGGCCTGCCTGTGTGATGATGTTGTACACCATGGTCCTGCTTGCAAACCCAGCTGTACAAGGGATTTCCAGAGAAAGAGCACTCGTCAGCCAAGGTGCAGGTCCATAAAAGTCAGTGGGATATAGAGCAACCCATTGCCATGAAAGCTTGCTTATCCTCTAACTGTTTATATGAGCAGTCCCATGTGTTTCCATGGAATTGCTCTTGGAAGTCAAATTAAGTGTATGAAGGCACGTCCCCAAGCTGTGTTTAACTTTTCTTCATTGTCATGACCAAATTATGAAAATTAGTCCAACACAGTCATATACCTAAGCAAGGGGATATATTCTGATGTCTAAGATGAAATAAGGTCAATTTTCTTCCTTTCACTTCTGAATATCTTCTCCTAATCTGCCTGAAAGAAATCAGCTGCATTCCTGGGCACTGATAGTGAGAAGAACAGCCAGCTCTGGTATTGTTAGTGGGGGACTGTGGCTGTGCCTGCAGTGGGCTAAAGCAGAAGGGGGCCTGTACATGTAAGGTATTAACTCTAAATATCCATGTAAATTGGCTTTCTGGAATAAAGGTAGCATAATATTTCTGGACTGACACTGACTTTTAGAAAATAAGTCTCAAAGGACAGAAACCACTTTGGTGTTTTCTTCCCCACTGCTGTAGTCTTACCTGCAGTAAGCTGCTTAAAGCCACAGAGCCCTGGGGGGTGAGTGGTGAATGCCCCAGCAGTTCTCAAGGAGAAAGGAGGGTCTTGCATTTCCTTGCTTTGTAATACATGCAGGCAACAGCAGATATATTGTCTTGACCCTGAGATTTACCAGGGTCTGTCATCTGCTAAAGACTACAAATACTAATGCAGTGTGCCTTTTATTGTGATGAAGAGCTCCTAAATCTCCACTGGCTGCTGGTTTGGATACATGAGGAATGAAGCAGCAGTAACAAGTCTCATAGAGTATCTTAACTGGGAGTGGGGGTCCTGCACACTCAGGGCTCAGAGAAGCTGTCTGGCCTCCCACTGATCACCTAGAAATTCATCTGTGTCCTAGTGGGGCACAAGACATTTGCATCGGTGCTAGCCATGCCAGGATTTTCAGACTAAAATTGAACATCCATTAAAATGCATTTAGAGCCTTCACTAAGAGAAACAGAGGAGTTAAGTATTTTCAGTAATAATTGCAAAGTACCTTGCAGACTGTACTATCTGCTCCAGGGAAGAGTTTCTCTCCTCCCTGGCAGGATTACCAATGCACCCTCTGCTGCAGCAGTGAGTGGAGCAAACAGATTTCAGAGGGTGGGTGTGGAGCTCCATGTCATGTTAGGTGTCTCAAAAATAGGCTCAAATGTTTTATTCTCTTTCTGCTCCCATTTGATGCTATTTATGTTAAGGCAAATCTGGATGTATAATATTGTTGTAAATAATTGAAAAGCCACAATCCCTTAAAGTGTTTTCTGCATTGCACTCACAGCCATTTGGAATTTCAATATGAGAATTGTCAAAACGGCTGCAGTGTCCTTATTTTAGATGTGGTAGGAAGAGAGAACACCAAGCACAGTCCAGCTAGAGAGGGAGATAGAAATGCTGTCAGATTAAAATAATGCTGTCTGAGATCTGCATTGTCAGAATTACCTTAGGTACCTCCCTAAGGTAACTTAGGAAAGGAGGATTAGACAGAGAGAAGAAGTAACTTTATATCATTAATTCATATGTGTGTTTTGTGGCTCAGAATAAGAACTACTTCCAAGGTACCTGGTGCAGTCCAAGGGCTGCTGTGTCATATAGCACTCCCATCATTCCCAAGCCTCTGCAACACCTCAGGTGCAGGGCAGCACTGCCCCAGTCCAGAGCCTGCTCATTCTTCTAATTGCTGTTTGCACCGTGGTTTCACCTAGGAGCCATGTGTCACAGACTCACAGTACCAAATGCTGGTAAAACTAAAATAGAGAGTTCTATTTCCAGGCTCGCTGTTTTTATATACACCAAGAGACAGTCAGGAGGAGGTGGAGAGGCAGAAGTGGGCAATGCCCAGCTGGACTAGCACTGTAATTTCTGCCACAGTTTGAGTGTAGTGGGAAGCTCTTGCTCCCGGGTATCTGCTTGTGAAGGCTGTGAGAAGAAGATTGTGTGAAGACTCAGTGAGCTGGTTTACCCTGAGAAGACTGACAGTGATTTCCAGCTCAGCTTGCTTACAATATATGAGAAAGTTAAGGTCACCTTGCAGAAGCAGCAAGCAGGGCACTGATGAACCCCTTTTCTCAGGCTTTGTTTCTCCAGACATCCCAAGACTGAGGCCAAGAGGTGGATGCTCTTCCTCTCCTGGGATCTCTGCCTCCTTCCTATCCGTCCTCCTCACTCTGCCTTTTCTACCCCGTGTGCTGTGTAGCCCTCCCTCACTAAGCACAGTGTACATGGATCACTTGTGGTGGTCCAGGCACAAGATCTTGTTGCAGAATTAAAGATTTGTCTAGTGGTTTTGTCTGTATGGTGGGGCTGGTGCACAAGGATCCTGCACTCCCCTTTTGGATCAGAGCACAACTAAGAGCCATGGAGTGGTCTTCAGCCCCAAGATGTACTGAGGCCACTGCAGATTTTTAGAAGATCGTCCTCTGACAAAAAGTCCTTTCTTGTGCCAAATGTTTCCTGCATTTTCTACCAAATTTGATCTTGTTTTCTCAAAGAGAATCTCTAGCTTCTTTAAATTCAGTTTGTGCTTACAAGAGAGGTGTGAAACATATTAAGCAGATGAGAGAAGCAAAGCCAGTGTAGGGATAGACTGTTCGAGGGACTAAAGTTCTAACTATAAATTATTTAAAGCACTCAATTTGAATTTACAATGTCCCTTTAAATCATCCTCTGTATTCCATAATTGGACGTAAGGCTTCACTTCCAGAGATATTCAGCCTGCTGCCCCGTACTCTTTCTTTCCTTTTCTTGCTGGCTAAGTACCTGACAGCTTTCACTTCCTCTCTGATCATGCTGTGTTTTCCATTCCCGTTAGGTGAACACTTGAAATGTGAGTGGGCAATATTCTCCTGTAAGGAAAGACCCTCGCAATGCTTCTACAAGCATTATATGGTTAGCCCCTTCCAGACAAAGGTACATAAGGAAAGGCATGTGCTTTATTCACTGTGTTGTGTACGACTCTCCTGCTAGCATCCTGGCTTGATTCAATACCGAGTGGAGGACTGATGCTGTGCTTCTCATTTTTCACTTGAAAGGGGAATGTGGATACAGAGAGAGCCATGTTCCTTATCCCTTTATTAAATTGGCCTGGCTCAGAAAGAGAGGCTATTTTTCCTTATCGAATATGGGTGTTAGGATCCAAGGCTCTGCTTGCTGCCTTGGAGAGGCTTTCAGTCTGCTACTGAAAGTGCTAAATCCTACACTTCTGCTAGCTGGTTGGAGGAAGCACCATCCCCCAGCCATGTGGGTTTCAAAACTGATTTAATATATTTTTAAGTGCTTTAACACTTTCCCTTATATGTGATGGGCAATCTCTAAGCCTGGATGCTGGACAAATTACCAATAAAAGCCACTGCTTCTGTTGAAAACAAAACCTCATGTGGCTTCTTTTGCAGCCATTGCATTTGTAAATCACTCAGGGCACATGACCTCTTAACTGTATCTTGTTTCCAACTCGCAAAATGATGTAAAGCGATTGGGCTCCACGCACTCACCACCACTCTCCCCCCTTCTCTGCTCTCTGTGATTTTCCTTCGCCCAGGTTGCTCTGACAGAGTAAGGCCAGCTCGCACCAGCCTTTTCCAGCGGAGGGGCAGCAGGTGCACAGCGGCTTCATGCGCTCCTTGCTCCCGCCGAGGGCAGGGTCAGGCGTGTATTCCTGTCTCCATCATGGAGAGGGACTTGGGCAGTGGCAAAAAGCAAACCCTTTGCATTCCCTGGGATATCAGCGAAGTCATGGATGGAGTGGAAGAGGAGCAGTTTTGCCCGTGAGTAATAACACTTCATTTGGTAGCCGCTTTGCGTGTTGGCAGAGGATTGATCCGCAGTGCTGAGAAGTGCCGCCGCATTTTGTGGGGACAGACTGACATCCGTGTGTCCCCTGGTGTGCCAGGGGGTGCACACAGCAGCTGCCCCCAGCCCCCCAGAGGGTGACATGGGCAGAGGTCAGCACGGAGTAGGCACATCTTGTGCGTGTGCAGTGTCACGGGAGGCTGGGAGGTTTTTGGGAGCAAATGGAAGAGGAGAAAAATTGAATCTAGATCTATTTCTGAAAGACAACTCCAGACTAGCTCATATTCTAATGCATTTAATTTTATAAATTACAGTAGAAAAGTCTGTTTCTTTCCTAAGATAACAAAAGTCCCATCCAGAATAAGAGAGCCAAGAGTACTTGTTTCTGCATAGGTACTATGTCTTTTGCTGTTCAAGACCTGGATATGCAGCTGTAAAAACTGGAGCAAAGAGGATGGATTTTGGAGGGGTGAGAGAAGGGTTGGCATAAAAAAAATATGTTGACAGGATTTTAGGCTGGCATAGTGACAGTGTCAAATTTTGCTTCAGTTTTAATGTTTGATAAGATGAATTACCCTGGCTGAATTTCAATACTAATTGAGGGTGTCTCTTTTGGTCACCGTACACACACCAGAGTTCAGCACAATATTTAGAACTGCTTAACAATGCACAAAGATATTCAGATATCCTTCACAATCAATAATATGGGCATTTAAAAAATCAGAATTTTGACTGGAAAGGATGTTTTTCTGATACAGAAAGTGTCAGGTGAAAACCTGTATCTCACAACATTCACAGACCTCTGTGAATTTCCTTCTGTCTGACCAGCCTTCCCTCATTCCTGGTGGGAGCTGTGGTATGGAACAAAGCAATGTTGGATCCACCTACTCCTTGATCACCTGATCTTTGTAGATTAAAAAGGATTTCAAGGGGAGGAAGTTCTGGGTTTGGGAAGGGACGAGGGAGTGGGGAGGACTGCGTGCTTTTGGAAGGCTGTGTATTGGTTGATGTGCAGCTGTACAGTTGGCCACTGTCTTGGTCTTTCAGCCGTGACTGTATTAACTGCACAACAATGTTTCTGTATCTTTCTTTCTTTCAAGGGAATGGGAAAAATTAAATCCTTTTTTCTCATCCAAGTTATTCCTCTGAGTCAAGATCAAGTACTCGGGTTTGGCAGATGCACTTGGACATGTGCCCCTGCCTATTTGCTTGTAAGGCATCCTGTGCTTTCCTGGTTTGGGGAACATGAAGTGTATCTTTTCCCCCCATGAGTAACTAAGACCATCCCAAGAGCTGTGAACTATACCAGCATTTTCTTAGGGGCTTACTATCAGCAGGTAGCCCAGACACTGCAAAGGCACTGGTCACAACCTCCTTTCCTATCACACAGTCCTGCAGGGCAGAAAGAGAACATGTGTGTATTCATGAGAATAAATGCCAGCTTAGGTCTGGGATAAATTACCCCATTAATCAGCACCTCTGGCAAGGCTTGGGAGCTGCCCCATGCTCCCACTAGTGCCAAGTGCCACTTATTCTTCCCTGTGGGCACAGGTGAGAGCTGCCACAGCAGCTGCCACACCTCTGGACTGAGCATAGTGCTTTGCTGGTGCACACAAAGATAAAGCTGCATTTCAGAAAAAAATTACTACCAAACAGATTGTTCTTTCATTTACCTTAGGAATCAATGGAAAAAGGAATAAGATAGCACAAACCACATCAGCTTCTAGCAAGAATAATTACGCTTTTCCTGCCATTATAAGGAGCAAAATAAAAACCTATAAAGGGCACCATATAAAGGAAGACAACAAATGAGGGGAGTGTGGATACAAATGTTTATAACAGTGAACAGTGTCTATTTCTAATCATAATAGTATCTCTTTATTATTGTTATCAGTTTAGTCTCAGCTAAAATAAATCTTGAAGTATCATTTATACTTGCACATGTGCCACGCTTCCACCCTCTCTCCATAAAACAGTATGCAGTGTCCATTCAAATGGCTACTAATGGTTGAAAATAGTTGGCCCTAATGAGATACATAAGAAACCATTGATGCCAATGTCATTTTCTTTTGCCATCATGTGGATATCCTGTCTGAGGAGGTCAGCTCCAGTGTGTGAAACAGGCACAGGAGGTGAAGGTATAGAGGATTCAGTAAGCTTTGTGAACTCTTTCATTGCTCTCCTTATAAACATTCATATCACATACTGAAATGCCATCAAGTGGAGTTGCTTTTGACTCCTGTTCTGCAGTGCCTACACCTTCCAGGATAAAGCACATTAAGATGCTGAAGTGACTTCAACCTTCCACTTCATTCAGTTTCAGTTCTGTTTGTTTTTAAGCTGAAGATAATTTTTTTTATATTAATCAGTCTAACACTCATTGAGATCACTGTTAGTAGGATGAACTTTGGCAGTGACATGGCTTGTTCTGTCAGTTCTAGGGTGAGTATTATTCATTTTATATGTGAATAGAAGCACAGCAGCTGGCTGACCTTCACAGTAGGAGGTATATGATTTGTTACCTGTCTGTGAAACCTTTGATTCACTGAGACTCCTGCTCCACTTGCAGTGAAGCTTCCAGCAGATGTTTTTGATAGATTCCATGGTGGTGGAGAAGCAGTTCAGTGAGCAGTGGAACCAATCTTATGCTTTGATTCCCTGAAGATTTATGTCTCGAGGTTCAGCCATCATGCAGACCCTGGTTCAGCCTGGGTGGCTGTAATTTCTCTACCTCACTTACTTTTTCCATGAATTGTGTTCAAACCAAACTCCCTTGATTCTCCTGCTACTCTTATCAGATCTCCTCTAAATTGGCCAGCAGCTTCACAAGCTATTAGGAATGATAGGTAGACATATAGATAGCCATGCCAGGTAAGCATAGTAAAACACAGTAGGTATGTACAGATATCTCTAAAACAGATAACTTTCAGTTTCAGCATTTTACATTGGAGGGGAAGAGTATGATGTGTCCAGGTCAAGCTCTAAGAAGTGCTAGGTATCTTCAATTCCTATTAAATTCCACATAAACTCACATTGCTCTTCACCTTTCCTGTTCTGACCAGGGTTTTGGATCTGGCTGCAACTTTCTCCAGAACTGAGGCAGGTATTCTAATAGCTATTATAAATTAAGCTGGGGGAAATAAAAAACAACAGAACTGTAGTGACCCCAGCTGTATTTTAAACTAGGTACAGACTTGCATCTGGCAATAAGAATCTTCTGGAGCTCTTTGACCTTTTCCTATCTCACTTTGGGGCAGGTGCTATAAAATGCCTAAAGCAATATTCTGTCATAAATATGATGGACTTGGGATCACAGCTGTAGGATGAGAACCATTTTCTTCGAGGAGGTAGAATGTGCATTCCTCAATCCCTCCAGTAACAGTCCCTCACCTATTGCAGTAATAAGCTACTTCACAGTTGGTTTGATGCAGAGTTCCTTCTTAATTGTGTTTGGGAGCCAGGGCTGATGGGCAACAGGAGATCAGGCAAGAGGGTGGGAGGCTGGAGTCTTGTGGTGCCATGGCTTGTGCTTGCCCAAGGGCCTGTGGGCTTGTTTCTGTGGTGGCAGAAGGGGTGCCAGGGGCTCAGGCAAGGGCTCAAGGAGGAAAGAGAGAAATTTTGGCTCGGCCAAAAGGGAAAAAGGCCAACAGGCAGCCAGGAGCATTTTATGTTTTGATGTGCAGTATGTTGCTCTGCAACTTCTGCTCATCTAAATCTGAAGGTCACCTTAGATTCAAGTGTGCTTTAGATTTGGGTCAATACAGGAATTGTCTCATCTTTCCGTAGAGCCTTGGTGGTTGCATTAACCAGCTGGGGTTTTGCCTGAGAGGCTGCGTTTTGCTGCAAGCCCCAGCGTGTGCCGCAGAGATATTGAGCCTGCTTTGGAAGCTGCAGGAATGAGGGCTACTCAGAAACTTGTGGCATTTGGGTTCACAGCGTGGCACAGCTAGTGTGCTGATGCCCATTTCAGTCCCATACAGTAACATTTTCAAAGAGGGAGAGAGTTCTTGTGAGTATGAGTGAGTCAGGCACAGTGCAGTGGGAAGATGGCACAAACAGGACCTGGCATCCTTTCCTATGGTCAGGTAGGTTGCTACAGTGTTTGGGACTAAAATGAAACAGAGAAGGAGGAGCAGCTCTAAGGCTGCAAACTTTTGTTGTTTAAAACCAGTTTTATAGCATAGACAGCTCTACACAAGCCCTGGTATTCATGACATTATTTTTTACTAAATTTGATATTATTAGCTTTTCAAAAAATAAATTCCTAAGATTCTCCTGGTAACCTCTATCACAAATGTCTATGAGCAAGAGATTATTTTACTCTTTTAGCAGGAGAAAAATTCTAATTAATTTTGCCTGTCACTTAGTTCACTGTTAATTCAGAATCCACTGAGAAGCTTTTGATTAACTAAAAATTGTCCTTTTATTAAACAAATTAGAGCCATTCAAGAAGCACATGAGACATTTGTAAAGCCACTATTAGAAGTAACTTACTGATGACTTTACAATAAGAAGTCAGTTTTCCAGGAAGAGGAGACCATTTTAGTTTCAGTGGGACTGGGCATATTCAGAGGTGTAGCATCACATCACAATGCACAGTGAAGATAAGCAGCTGTACTGCTCAGAATATTCCTAATTATTTATTTCCTGTATGAAAAACCTGCTCTTCGTATGTTAACACTCAAAAATATTAAAATATGTGCTAAGAGTAAATAAGCTGAACTGCATTTAGTCACTGTACCAGCACTCTCAATAAGAGTTGCCCTTAACTCAGTTAAGCAGAAATTATTTTCAAAGTGATATAAACTAAGTGGTGCAGTAGAGGCAGCAAGCTGTTAGGTTACAAATTATTATGTATGAGGGATCTGCAGTAATTGTCAATGGTTTTTAATATCTAGCAAAAGTGAAGTCATTCAAGCTAGAGTGGTGCTAGGGCAGAGAGCACACACAGACGCTTTTGTAGGAGCTGGCATGAAATGATGTTACCTCAAAATTTGTAGTCCAAGCATTGCATCACTTTGACACCTTTTAAAGTCTCTATGAGGGCATTTGCAGGTGACTGTAATTAAGTTTACCCTCACTGCCTTAAAAATGGATTGGGATTACCTCTGCTGACTGCTGTGCATAGGCAGGTTATGGGGTGTGAGCGCGACTCTGGAAGTGGCCAAGGAAGAGCTGAAATCCATTCTGCCAGTTGTCTTAGGGATGTGCTGAGATGCAAGGGATCCAGGACTCCCTTGCAAAGGGAATTGCAGGTGTGACTGTGCAGGGAATGCTCTCTGGATGAAGAAATGGCATAAAGAAATGCTTCTACTCTTGGACTTGGTGTGAAGGAGCTGGGGCCTGCCAGCTGTGGTTCAAGCTGGCAGCTTGTAACACCTGTCAGGGTGCAAACCCCCAACATCACCCAAATCAGGCTCTAAATGTCTCTCTTCTGCATCTCACTGCAGTGGAAGGTGCCACCATGTCCAGCTCCAGAGCTAATCTGACAGTGCAGCTTTAACTCATGTGTTACATTTTCTGTGAGTAATGCAAAGGGCCCAGAAAACTTGTCTGAATCTCCTACTGTCTCCTTTGCACACTTCCCACTTTTCCTGTCTCATTTGGCATTTCTGTGCTTTCTCATAATGAGCATTCACAGAACAACAATAAAGAGGAAATCTGGTGGAGAATAAAGGTAAATTTATTAAGTCTAGCAAGCGGGGAGAAAGATGATGTGTGTGCTGCATCTATAATTTTGCCAGTAATGCTGTGACAGAAATAGCAGTTTAGGGTTTGCATTCAATTTATGCATCTGCATTTCTTCTCTGTTGCTTTGCAATCTGACTAACAGCCACTGCAGAGACCATCAGTGACAATGATTACATTATGACCTTTCAAAGCTTACTTTCAGAGTAAAGATTTTTATCCCATATTACCAATAATTGCTGACTGAGTTTAATATAATCCTCCCAGTGCACTGAAACTGCAGGGTTTGTGATTTCCATGATTTAATAGATCAAGTGTCACGGCCGTGGGGAGACAAACTGTTGTAACAGGATCTCTGCCATTTGGTGATTTCAAATTTCCTACTAAGAGGCTCTGCACTTGCTGCATGACTCTGCTGCCCCAGTCTTGCAAACCACATCATCCTGCTGTAGAGTACAGCAATGTAAGTGGTGTAGCCAGCACTAAACATCAACAGTGAGACTCCTGTTTAGTTTTGTCTACAACCAATCCATGGGAGCAGAGAGAAAAAGGTGAATCATTGATCCCATGCTGCAGCCCTCCTTGGCATGCTTGTCCCTGGCAGCTGTTTACTGCATGAGGCCCAACAGATGTTTCTTGTGACACCTGTAAAAGCCAGGGTACAGTGACCTGTCTGTGTAAAAATGCTTTTGTGCATATCTTGGTCATTCATGGGCCTGACTTCAGTCATGTGTAGTGTGTTAGTTTGGACTTGTGACATATGTGTATGCCAGACAAAATCTGTTGGGCACAAACTAAAAGCACAATCAGGTCACCAGCTCAGGGTAAAACAAGAAATCCCAGCAGAGTGTTTGGGAACAGGCACTGTCTAGAGGGACTGAATTGAGATGTAGGCTGTGTCTTATATGTTTCCTTCTTTTTAATATATGGACCAGTAGCACTAATATAGTCCTAATTAACAATTTGCTTATAAACAAAGAAAGATACCCCAGCAATAGCTGGACCATTTTCCCTGGAGAAATCCTGCCAACCTGAAAACGCCTTGTAAGGCAGGCCCTGCACAGTGCCTGGGACATTTTGTGGCTACTGAACCAGAGCAATGGGCACTTGGGCTCCTTCAGCAGTGTTTCCTCCAGGGCTGCAGCTTAAAGAACCTTTCTTCCAACACACATACACGTGTGCAGGCACATACCTGTGTGCACACATACCCCATCACCATTCCCACTGCTCCAGTCAGTTCTTCTTTAGGGACAGAGCAAAACTGGGGGGGATGCTGGAGTGGTCATTCCTGGTGCATATGCCAGGGGCAGGCTCCCCTTGCTTTTGCCATGTATTGAACTTGAACAGGGTACAAAAGCCTTCTACAACTAGGGGCAGCCAAACCACCAAGAGACAGGGATGAGCCACTTTGTGTGAATTGCAAAACAGACTTTCAGTGGAGACTGAGAATGATCCAAATAATTTTGAAATTTAGGTCAAATTTGGAAAACTTGGTTTTGTTAATTTAGGTTTAGCATCCCCTGATTGCAGACCTAGATGGGTTGACTGGGAATGACTGAGCTGCAAAGACAGTGCAGGGTGGCTTTTAGTGCTCAGTGCAACAAAAGCTGCTCTGAACCCTCATTCTGCTGTTTATTTTTTGAATGTACATGCTTACCTTATGGCAATTTGTTTCCCCCACAAAGCAAATAGCGTATCAAACCTGTGCCAGATCTACCACGTTCTAGAAGCCTTGTGGAGCTGTGCTTTTTCACCTACTTAGATCTTGGTATTGGCTGATGGGACAGCTGGTGCATTGCCAAACATGCTAGTGGTTTACAGAGTGAGAACATGTTCACTGGGTTCTGGATGAGACTCCTGAGCTGAATCATGGGTTCACTAATAGTAACAACTCCTCTTCACTGTAATTCCTGCTCTTGTCGTTAGGGCAGTGGCTCTGTAGCAGCAACCTGAAAGAGAAAGCCTTTACAGCCCATTCCTTATTGGTTTGCCAAACTAACCAGTTTCTACAAATGATATTAATATCCCTACAGTGTAGTTTCCTCACTAAATAGAGAACCAAGTATTTTTTCCGACCTTCACTTTATAGAATCCTGTATAAAGAAGCTGAGAAGGCGCATCTCTTAAATTTTCTAATGAAGAAACTTCTATCATTTTATGAAACATTGAAATTGAGATCTGACTCTTAGATATAACAATTTTAATGTTTTTATTAAGCAGTTCTGTCATCCATCCTTTCCAAGTATTGTCTAAAAGAGCATTAACTACATGCACGGGAGTTATGAAACTAGTCAGCTAACATTCAAAGCAAACATTTTAGCAGCACGCCCCCACAGTTTTCAGAGGCTGAACTTTTGTTTCAGCTGTGATGTTACACAATCCTATTTTCATGGCAAACTTAGAGATACACACTTGTCAAAATTCATGGTTTATTTAGCAAAACTGTCGAGGCACATATGTGCCATATGCATTCTCCCATTCTTTACAGATACGCTTTTTAAAACAGCAATTTCCAGCTGCAATTAAGTATGTTGCTCGGACTTCAATAGATGTGTGTGGCATTGAAAGGGAATCTGGCCTCGATTCCTATCACTAAAAAGAGCACTGGTCAAAACCCCACGTATCTTTCTACTGTTCCATCTCCTGGTTACTACAGCCTTTTAAACATCCTGTTTTATTTGATTTTTATCAGTATTTATCCTGCATTCAGAAGGCGTTCTTTCCTTGAAGAAAACTGTACTTGCACACACCTTAATATAAAATATTTTGATCACTGTCTACCCATGAATCTCAAAGATCTGTGGCTGTTATCTGTCATGGCATCTCCATTGTACTACCCAGGATAAGCACACAGGCAGTCTGAGAAGAAAGCAAAGGCGGTGCTCCTTCCAGCACAGAGGTGTGGCAGGCAGGCAGCCTGGGGTGGGATTTTGTGAGCTCTCTCCCTCCCATGCAGACAGAGGTGTCACCCCCGTGCTGCGTCTGGAGTGTTAGAAAACAGCAACAGACAATGGAAATTGAATTCTCAGGCCTTGACTTTCAGCTGAGAAGAATCTGGGAATCTGGTCAAGACACAGAAAACTTCATGGGGTACTGATTTGTGTTTGTGTGTGTGTGTGAAATTATATATACAGTTTGCAAATGTTTTCAGTGTGGAGAAAATTCCCCCTTCTGCCTTTGTCTTCCTCCTGTGTCCTTTTCCTTATTTCCAACCATCACCACTAGCTGCTGGCTCTGTCTGCTCCCAGTCTCTGCACCCAACTAGGATCCATGGCACTCCATCGCCGGTGCCCTGCTCCCAGTCCACTCACACCTTTGCTCACAGTTGTCTCCCTCACCACCGTGGTGCCACCTTTGTGCCTTGCCTTCTCCTGTTATGCTGTTTCAGTTCCTGACCTAGTATCAGCTACCCCTCCTCTCATCCTGGCACCTCTACCCCTCTTTCTCCCCGGGTCTTCACACTCTTCACTATTAATTATAATTGCAATCATTCCTGGGCTCCAGGCTCAAACTTGCTTCCTTTGCACATGGTGCCCTGAGACAAGATGGTATTTGCCAAAACATGGTAAATACAGGCAAAGTTCCCTGCTTCACATCCCTGTATCCATGACACTGGACACCACTGTGCCACGGAGCCCCTGGAAGGAATCCTTCACACGTGTACTGGGGTTTAGCTGCCTAGAAAGACAGCACTAAGCCCTTGTGACTGGAAAACAGGACCTAACATGAGAAGGCACATTATTGTAAAGGATGATTTGGAGGATTATTATCAGACCTGTCTGTAACGTGGAAACCCAAGCAACAAATCAGAAAAAAAGCCAGGCATAGAACTAAGGAGCTTCAGATCTAATTTTCCTTGTTCTGATCACTAAACTGACATAATCTCAGCTGATTGTGTAAAATATAATTTAGAATGAGTGGTGACCCCTTTCTTCCTTTGCTGGTCACTCCTCTACCCCCAACATGGATACAGTGCATGCTATAAAGCCATGTATTAATGCTGAGCCAGCTGAAAGCACAGCCACAACAGAGCCAAAATTAACTTCACAGCTTGAAGAAAAGCAAAATCCCTTCCCTGTCCTTGTCCCTGGTGTGGGAAGGCAGCTTTGCAGAGTGGCAGAGACATTTGTGTTGGGAGGGGAAGGGGAGAGAGTAGTAACTTGTAGAGGAAGCTGTGCTTTGCTCTGCATGAGGGATCACTGGCCAGAGCTGGAGGAGGGCAGATGGGACCCTACAGAGGGATGCACAGGTCTCTGTCGCAGTAAGGACACGAAGGAAGAGACAGAGACACCTGTTACCAGCAAGGAGAAAAGAGAAGGAAGGGGCGAGCAAGACCTGCCTTGTTTATTATATATACATTTAGAAATCACTGTTCATTGGAGGAAATAAGTTCTTCCTCCCTCAATCACAGTGATCAAAGGAAATGTCCATCAAAGTTCTGTGTCCAGGAGAAAGGAATGTAAATGATAAGATACAGTTACAATAACATGGCTATGTTTACATAGAAGAATGTGAGAAACTAGCTACCAAAGAATGATAACATCCAGAACTGCAAAAGTCAGTTTTAGCTCAGCATTTCCCTCCTTAGCTCAGCATTTCCCTTCCCCACTCTAGCTCGTTCACTTGCCTNTCTTTTGTTTTTTCCCTACCAAATAACCCTCCTTAGCTCAGTGTTTCCCTTCTCCACTCTAGCTCGTTCACTTGCCTCTTACTGGTGCCAAACTGCCTTTCTTCACAAGAAGTCCTTCTCTGTACAACAAGCAGCACTCAGTCCTTCAGCTTCCCAATTTTGCCATGTGAGGGACACCTGGGATGGCATGGGGAAAGGAGAGGGACTGACAAGGAAACCCTGGCCAGCTGGACTTGGTTTAATTTCTTTTTTTTAATAAAATGAGTACTAACTAGCTATGGTGATAGTGTGCAAAAAGCTGTGGTTGGATGGAAGCTCCAGAGGCAGCCTTTGAAGCCCTATTAGATCAGTCCATATCACTCAATATAAGCCCCTCACTGCATGCTGTAGCCACATGTCACCTTCAGCACTACCTGACTGCCAGCTCGGAGTACTGAGCTTACACTCCTGGACTAGGAAGTGGGAGAGCAGATGCTTAATTTGCTGGACTGACATACAGGAAAATGGAGAGACCTACCTGAATTAGACAGATTGCAGCTTTTTGCTGCACTACAGGTAATGATCATGGTATGATATATTTTAAAGTAGTCACTTTTCAGGTCAGCAGTTCTCTCTGCAGTATGTTTGAACTTTCCATATACCATTAGTAGCTATAAGCACAGTAACCTTCAAGCAATCTTAGTTTAGCATCCTTTTCAAGGCTTAAAGGCTTTTTCATAGTTTGTTTGTTTTGTTTCTGGGAGAGAGGGGAGAGAAGAAAAGGAACCAAATGTTAGTGAGATCGTATGACAGTGAAAGAAATGTGCAGTTGTGAGGGTTGCCTGTGGCAGAAAGGCTCCCTGAAAGGGCAAGCTGTTACAGGATTTCAGTAATTTGCCTGTTCTGTGAGGTTGTTAAATAACCAAATCCTTCAGCTGAAATTGCACTGTCCCCACTCTTGTCTGTACCATGGTATGAATAAATATAGCTGTTGTGGTAGTAGGTAGTTGAAATTTCTTATTTGACACAGCTGGAGCTTGATGCACTTGCTAGTAACAAATACTCAAGGGTCAGCAGAAGTGAAGCTGGACAGAAGCCAAGTGAAGTTCCTTAGTTTGTCCCAGAATAAATCAAAGGGTCTTCTGAGATAGCTGTCAGAGGTTCAGAATTACACCTGTCCTTCCAGTGAAATGAACACTATTGTTTCACAGATTGTCCCTGGCTTTAAAAAGGAACAGCAGCAGCATGGAGGACACACGGTCAGTGACAATTGTCCCAACATCCCATCATTGCTCTCTAGGGGAACAGGCACATTTATTATTCCATTTCCTCCCGCACCCTCATCCTTCATCATCCTCCCTTGTTTCTAGGAGTGCTGTGTGTCACCTATGGGAGCACAGAGCTCATCTCTCTGGCTAGCTTTCCTGCATTGTCTGACTAGTTTCAGATGTCCAGAAACTTAAAGCTACATTAAAACATAAAAAGGCTTAGGAAATTTGCTTGAATTATTAATACAAAATACTGTCTAATTCCCTTTTTGATTGATTTAATTTATTCCTCCTCTTGCTAAATGTAGAAAAAAGACATTTATTCTACAACCACTATTATTAAAGTAGCTCAGGCTATTCCCTCTGATTGTGACTGCCTGAACATCAGACTTTTTTCCTTGGGAATTAGTAATAAGTTACATGCACTTGGTCTGAGCCTTCTGCCCTACACAAAGGACAAAAAGCTACATGTAGAGAGAATGACCTTATTTCCTGTTGTTTTAAACACATGTGTGAATACAGTCCTTGGAAGCATGCTCCCAATTTGTGAGCAATCTGTTCATCCATTCTTTCAAATACAGTACTTTTCTTCCAATGCCAAAATTTGAAATAACTGAACCATCTCCTCTGTATCTTTTCTTAGTATTTTGTGCATGGAGCCACCTATGCAATTATTCATTAACAAAAACTGCTTTCCAGATAATTCATTGTTCTTTCTCACCTATAAATTAATTGGAATTCCCTTCATTCCTGTCAAATGGAGAGTAACTGGAAATACCTGCATGAATTTTAGCCTGAAATATGTACATGGACAAGTTTTACGAGTCCTTTTTCATGTCAAATTTGTTGTGAGTGAACAACCTTCTTTACTGCAGCAACTGGCAAATTTACAAGAGTGTTGTGCCAGGTTTTTAGTTTCTTTACCAAACGAGTCCTTACATCTTACAGGTCATCAAAACACCAGCAATCAATTAATTAGTCATAAAAAACTTCCCTCCTTGAAGTGCTTACCATGTGCAAACCTGAGACCAGGACAGAGAACTGTGGTACAGGAACCACCACGGAGGAAATCTGAGGGGTGAAGCAGGATTTGTTGCATGAATAAATACATACTAAATAATAACTGAATACATGCTTAAATGAAAGCAGTTATCCCAAACAAGAAATATTTACCTTATTTTTTTTCTTCCTTTTTCAAAGCAGCAATTTATTCATGTTACACACAGGTTTGTAGGTGAAGTAACCAAAATAAAATGATGGAGCCATTGAAAACACATTTGCATTTACGAGACCATGTAAGTAGACGTACCAGGATGCTGAATCAAATACAGATAACTGAGTTGATAGTTACTGACAGTTGCCATGGGAATATTTTGATATATTTATATTTTATTTAACCAGTATATATCCAACAATAAGTTACATCACTCTTAAAATAACAGTTACTTAAAGTAACTCTTGCTATATAAGAAGTAGGTATCATCAGCGACTCCTCTCTGGTAATGCTGAATTTGTAAACATATATGGTGATCAGTTTAATATTGTCATGCCCATGCACACCTGCAAACAGCAAGCTTAAGATTTGTGAATGTTTATTACATTAATTCAGCGGAAATGTTTGTTAGATGGTCATTTTTTTTTTAATATCTACAATAGATAACTTTCTTTTACAGAGTATTTTAGGTGGGTTTTTTCCTCTACAGCTTGAAAATTTCTTTTCCCATAAAGTCTTTTATGAAAGTGTTCAAAATGGGTTTCTTTTGGCTGCTATGGATACAAAAAATGCTTAAGTGCCTCTTAGGACTTTTTTTGGTTCTTCGAGGCAAGAAAGTCAGAGGAAGAAGTTAAAAAACAGAAGTGCCATAAGCAGAAATAGATTTTACAGTCCTTCTACTGGAACACAGTATCATCCCAGTGGAAGTCATTAGACATTTTTTCTCCATATATAATGAAGGACTGCAGTGACTCATTCCTGAGTTGTAAATGAATTTTTAAAACCTTTCAGAGCCATGGTCAGGGACATCATAAAAGCGAACAGCTCAGGGTATTTTTCCAACCTGTAATTTCTTAGCAAGTAGATTATACAGGTCAGCTGCTGAGTACACCCTGTTTATGGTCATTGAACTTCAGGTCAAGTGTATTGCTAGGAAATTTAAGTGCTGATGAATTAAAATCAAAAGCAATTATGACCAATTATACCTGTATAAAGCTAAACATGTCTTTTTGCTTTTGCTGTTTTAAAATATTACCAACCAGAAATCATCAGAGACAAATCTACAAAATTATTTCCACAGATTTCTTGTCAAAGTGCCTTCTATCTCTTTTTTTCTCTCATGTCTACGGGATAGAAAATGACACTATGTCAGTCTTTCTCGCATAATTACATTATTGCCTTGCTAGAAGTGGGAAACCTTGTTCAAAGACTATTGTCAAATGTTGTCCTTTCTAACCTGTTCTCACTTACCCTCTACTTTTCAAAGTAACTGTTTTTATCTAGTGTGATTTTATCTCTGTTTCCACTATTCAGCCTAGTAATGGCTTGATAGCCCGGAGAACAGTGGGCAGATTACTGCACATTGGCCAAAGCATGGCAGCCCTTTCCCCACATCCTGTCATACCTTAATTTTCTTTTTGTGTCTCACAGGGGTGTATTTTGTGTGTCTCACCAGTAGCCTGAATGGTAGGTGTCACTTCTGAGAGTCTGGTCTCACTGGAAGTAGTGCAGAGGAATCGCGGGAAAATTACATTTTTGGGTTTTTCCTTAGCTCTTGGAAAATTACTTCCATGCTGTGTGCCTCAGTTTTGGCATCTGTAGGAATAACATGTTAACTCATCTCAAAGGACTGCTAAAACTTAGTTTATCAATAGCTGTAAAGCACTATGTACTTCTCAGATATAAAATACACATATTTTAGAAGATTAAATGTAATATTTTTGGAATCCTTCAGAGGTTTTAAGACCACTATTCCATTCACTTGGGACATCTACTCTAATCTACATAAAATAGCCTCTATAACACCCCCCAATCTTTTCATGAAAACCATGACAAATTCAAGTACCTTTGCTCAACGCTGTGTTCTGAAAATAGTCAGACTGAAATCCTATCCCTGCCAAAGTGAGTGGCTAGCATTTTGTTTCCAATCTAGATTTAGAGCCTCCAGACAACTAAATCTGTTTATGTCCTTTGGAATCATCTTCCAATGGCTTATGGCCCTCATGGCCGAAAATCTTGGGAGATGGCATTTCCCAAAGGAGTCTACTCATCCTTAAATTTGTTTTGACATGTCTTCTGCCTTGTAATTGAATATTAAGCATATTCAGAAATGCATTTAATAACATCTTGTGGCTGCTGGCCTTTTCAAAACAATAACATAACTATTTTCTAATAATCTGAAAGCTTATTGCCTTTCCAAACAGCTTGATTTATACCCAGGAAAGAGCTCAGGCAATGGAAAAAGAAGAACATTCTCATTTGGAGAACTATTACAGTGTTTTTCAAAGGCTGATACTGAGAAAGTAGAGGCAATGGAAAAATGAAAAAAAAGAGTTTATTAGGGGATATATATCCCTTCTGTACAATATAGTTCTTGAGTAGAAGAAAGCACGTAGCAAGTGTTTCTCTCTTATTAAAAGAAAATGAAGTCTGGATGCATACTTTCACATCCAATAAGATAACACTGGTATTAGGTCAGCAAGCACTATAAGAATATGATCCTTTCCTGTTTCATGCAACTGGATTGCAATTTCAGCCACAGATGTATGGAGACAGGGGAAGGAAAGAAATCTTACAACACTTCAGACACTATCATTGTGATCTCCTCAAATGATCCCTGATTCTGGTGACAGTACATGATGGATGTTGCAATGTTTGGGTTAAATGCCTGGGTTATTATGCTGTGAGAATTCCAGTCAGCCATAGCTGCATTGTTGCTGTGAGCAGAGCTGCAGTGAATTTGTTTCCCTAATAACACACGGAACTAGAACAACCTGTATCTCCGTGCTGGAGAACTGAGGTCACAACAATAATTCGGCACTAAAATCTGCTTTAAACCATAGAAATTTTACCCCATCCAGCATGAGGACTAGATCAGATCTTTAGGGGATGTTGCTTCCTCTTGTCATTCTGTTGCATTTGTGGTGTATGATCCAAATCTTCCCATTTGTTTGGAGTTAGATGGAGGAGTCAACTTCTGCTTCTTAGAGAAACAGAAAGGGAATGAAACCCATAGTGTTTACATTGTTCAGGATGGACACTGGCTGGAGTAAATTCCTTGTTAGTCATGCAGCCTACAAAAGGGACACTAAGAAATGAGGCTAACAGCTAGTGCAAAAGGGTCAAGAAGTCTTGCAGCTTGCCTCCTGTCCAAAAGAATCAAATACAGGATAGACAACTCATCCTCATGAGGAGAAGGAAGCTCGTGGCAATGCTGAAAGGAGGTCACTCACACTGCCAAGAGGGAGTCTCAACAGGAGAGCTCATCCACTCTCTCTTCTCTGCCTGCATCCCTGAGGTGTTCTCAGGCCAAACTCTCAAAGTCATGTTTTATAGCTCAGTACAATTGTTCAAGTTGGTATGGCTTCATGTTTAACGATTTCCATTTAATGGAAGTCAGGAAATGTTAAATGTCTGGTTACAGTGGTGTACCTGTGTCTCTTAAATAGTGAAAGTAGCATGGACAATTTAGTTTGGCAAACACTAAAACATGCTGGATCCACATGGATTTTACTGCTGTACTTTAAATCATTCAACAGAAAATGCATTTCTCCTGTCTAAATGCATGTTTCATCCCCTTTGAATCCAGTAATAGGTCTCAAGAAAGTTTTGCTGATGCTGTGATTTCCGAGGTGAGCATGACTCTACCTCCTGCCCCAATTATCAGCCAGTTTCTTTAATAATTCGAAATCCTTGCTAAAATCCTGACCTGAGAGATTAATAAAATGATCCTTTATAGCCTTTCCAAGTTAGGCCGATTAAACACAGATTTGGCATAGACAACCTGAGAAACTTCAGTGGCCTTATTCATTTAGCTAACAGAGTTACCTCCCCTGCTGACGCACTCCCAATTAACGCCAAGAAAGGCATCTGATCCTGTGGAAGGGGACCGCTTGTTCCGTGCTCTCTATTACCTTGGATTTGGTCCCAATTTAATGATAACATCACCGTGTTTTTCTTGAGGATTGTAATTATTTTATGCAAGTGAGTAGTGTTCTGTCCAGCTCACAAGCCTTCCCAAGAGGACAGCAGGTCCCAAGCCAGCATGGCAGCAGCTGTTTAGGAAGAAAGCATTCATTAGCTCTCTCAAAAGCACCTGAAGAAAGGCTTGTTTGGTGTGGCAGTGGGTGATTAATTTATACCCTGCAGCAGGAAGATACCCAAGCTGAAGTACTTCATAATTATAACTGATGGTCTTACTTGTAGCAGTACATCAGCTTTTCCAGACCTAGGCTCTGCTGCAACCGAGTAGAGCCAGCTTAGCTTAACTCTGCCTGAAAGCAGCTCTGGTTAGACTGATGCAACCATACACAAGATGACGGATTTAAAATTAATTTTTTGTTATGCTAGTGTTTATGAATGCCAGCTGAATCACTGCAAGCTGAATTTAAACCAGTGTACTAGAGTTCATACCCAAAATTAGTGGGGTTTAGCTGAACCAGTTTAAAATTTAGCTGTGGGGGTGGCACTGGCTGAGCAAGTCATGCTGCAAGGCTGCCAGGGAGAAGGGCCATGCTGGGGGAGAGGGATGCTCTGGTCACAACCCGGGTGCCCATTGCCTCTGACATGTCCCCAGGGGTGGAAATGACACGGGTGATGGCTGTACCTAACCCTGGGAGGAGAAGGAGAGCAGTAGGTCTGATCCCAGGAGGAGCTGAAGAAATAGAATCATAGATATATTTAGGTTGGAGAAGACCTCTAACATCATTGAGTCTGACTGGTAATCCAGCACTGCCAAGTTCACCAATGAACCATGTCTCTAAGTGCCTCACCTATACATCTTTTAAATACCTCCAGGGACGGTGACTGTCACTGGAGTCCCACCAATCAGCACCAGCTGGGAACTTGTCCAGCACAGAGTTCAGGTGTTATTCCCCTTGCCCAAAGACCAACATGGGATCAGCAGACAAAATCTGGATCTCTTGGACTATTTCAGACAGTTTTTCCAACCAAACCTTAATGCCTCTGCTCTCAGGACCCAGCCCACATCGGAGAAGAGAGAGAGATTATCTAACCATGAGACATTTTCCCATTACCAGAATATAAGATCATATAAAATCATGCCATGCAGAATGAGGTATGGTTGTTTAAAGAATGATCTTTCAATGCTGAACTGGGGGTTTTGTGTAAGATCTCATAAGGAGATGTTGAGAGGCCCCTATCAAGACCCAAGCAGAGAGGAGGGTCCAGATGAATGCTGTGGGGGACACAGGGTCCCCCATGGCAGGGAAGATTGGAGGTTTCCAACTCCTGGAAAAGGCAGAGGGCTCTGCCACCATCCACAGGCCTGCAAGGAGAGTGAGTGCCCTGCAGCAGGTGGGCACAGAAAGCTGTGCCCAGGGAGCATCCCAGACTCATGGCAGCACCAGGAGGAGGCACTGAGGCATGGCAGAGGGAGATCTCCCCTCCCACAGGGACAGAGGACCCTGTCTCCTAGCCTGGCCTGCTGATGGGGGCTTGGGCAGATCCTTGGACCACTGCTCCATACAGGCATCTCTGCCAAGGCAAGGAGAGGTCCTGTTACTTTTCTCCTGGATCCTGCCACTTTGAAGAAGGGGCTTTAGCTGTCTGCATAGCTGTTGTCAGCAAGAGATTTGGCTTTTACAACCATAGGCCCCATTTCAAGAACTGAGGATGGCTTTGAGGGCACCTGAGAGACACCTACCACTACCTACAAGGAGGAGATGGAGTCAGGTTCTTCAAGCAGTGCAGGGTGGGAGGAGAAGAGGCATCGGGCACATGGGTATAAGCAGAAATTGTCTTCCCATGAGGGGGGCAGTGGAGCAGGTCACCCTGACATCTCCATCCTCAGAGGGTTTCAAGCCCCAGCTGGTCCAAGCCATGAGCAACCTGGTCTGACTCCAGCACTGGCCCTGCTTTGGGCAAGGAGGTGGACTGGAGACCTCCTGAGATACCTCCCAGCCCGAATTACACCTTCTATGATGAGCAATAAGTGTTTACATCATCCCATGATAATCAATAAATGTTTTTAAACCAAGACAACTTTGCATGTACAGCACATTATACTTGGCCCTTAGCCTCAATAAGATCTTGTGGCAGCAAATTATACAGATTAATCAGTTAACCATCATTTCAGTCAGCTTAATTTTCACCCTGACTTTGATTTACAGAAGCAAGACATTTTCATTTTCGCAATCCCATGCACTTGAGGCAAACTTTCTGACATACCCGAGTAAGTAAGTAACATCTTTCTGAGCGTGCTGAGCTCTCATCAGCTGGCTCTTGAAGGGAAATTACTGCCAGCTGAGCACTTTGAGAAACTTGATCCTTTGTTTACCCACCTACAAAAGACTTTTGGACCCTAATTTTTGGCACATCTGAAGTGTCTTTGCCACAGCGGCTTCTACGTGTTCTGAAAAGGTAAATTCCTTACCAAAAAAAAAGGTGCTTTATTATCATAGAATATCCTGAGTTAGAAGCCACCCACAAAATCATCAAGTCCAGCTCTGGCCCTGTGCAGGAGGACAACCCCAGGAGTCACACCACGTGCCTGAGAGCATTGTTCAAACACTTCTTGAACTCTGTCAGGTGTGGTGCCGTGACCACTTCCCTGGGGAGCCTGTTCCAGTGCCCAACCATCATATCTGCGTTACCATTCTCCCAAGATTAAAGAGAGCGGCTGACCCAACAAAAATCTCACAGTAAGTGAAAATCAATACTTCAAGCACAACCACCAGTCTGTTAGTCATAGATTTCATTAGCAGAGGAGCCATGATCCACCAGTCTTATCCAATCAAGTAAGTTTAGGTAAAATGTAAGGGAATATATATTAAATATGATCCTTACTGTGTTAATCTAAAATATCGCATTTTGTGTATGTTCTATTTTTAGTCATATCTGTAAAAGAAAATACATTTTTTTTCTTCCAACTTTTATTTATATGCCTGTTTTCTTCTCTTTTTGCAGTAAATTAGTCACTAATTTAATCATCTCTAAGATCCATATGCTCGCCCACACCATCCTTCGTATGAGTACAATGAAATAAAGATTCTTATTTGCTGCACTGGGGTATAATTAAACTTTCCAAATTTCAATTATTTAATTTTCTTACCGTGAGAGGTCACATGGTCCCTGCAGTACAGGGAGATAATGTTTTCATTTTAAATGTTTCAGAATTTTTTACACTAATCTTTTAATTTAGCTTCCAGTCTTTGATAACAGGGTTTACTTACATCAAATCAGTAATACACTCCACTGAAATGGTTTGTTTTGTTTTGTTTTGTTTTTTTTCCCCTCCTATGGCCATATTGGCAAGTTTCACAGCTGAGCAGTATGACAAATACCATATGTTCACCTTCAGGCCACTATGTTATTTGCTGGTAACTGCAATTCCTGCTGCTGTAGTTGCTCTGTGGAATTAAGAGTGACTATGACACTTTCCTTCTATTACCTTATGTCATCTTATGTATCTAGGCAACTTTCTAGAGTCACTGCTCCATGAAATGAATTGAAATATGTGTAGATTCACATTTCACGTTGGTAAAACACAAGCAACATTTGAATTCTGAACAGAAATGAAAAACATTCCAATTGGAAAGTTGCCTTCAAAAAATTCAATACCTTTCTGCCTTTATTCATTTATTTCAGCCTATACTGCTTATGAATCTAATGAAATGCTAGGCTAGAGCTCCATTTCAGTATGAAATGACTCAAGGGAATAGAGTAAATGTCCAACTTCATGAACAATATATGACAAATCTGTAGGGCAGGTCCTTTGATTATTTTATCTAGTGGCTTATAACTTTGCTTTTGAATAAACAGGATTGTCAGGCTGAGGTAACAGGAGAGTTTGCTATGAATATTCAGGCAACCATGCCTGTCTTAAGTCTTGCACAGTTTAATGGAGCTATTCCTCAGTCTTGCTTTGATTAATTGACTTTTTAAATGAGGTTTTGTTAATTTTTGTTTAAAGTTTCCAAAAAAGAGGGCACAGAAAAACAACTGACCAAATTGCCCTTCCCTGAAGACCAAAATAGCTGTCAATAGGAGCTAAGAGTTCAATAGAAAGGGAGGATTGAGCCCTATATTTCCTAGTCTTTCTTGAGTCCTGTTTCTCACAGGACAACAGAAAAAGGGCTGACTGAGTTAGAGATTTCAAGATTCTTGCTGTTTTTAATCTTTTAACGAGCAGTGCCCTCTACCCAGAATGAACTTTACTCACTTCTAGGCTAGTCCTGAGCCAAAGGGTTTCATTCCTTGCTCCACTCCCTCTAGAGAGACTCCTGCTGGTCCTTCTCCATTCAGAACATCCTCCTCTGATTGTGGAAATGCTCCTTAGTGCTTTGAGCTGGCTCTTCCTCCATGTGCTCACATCCTCCATCAGCTGCAGCCACTCACCTGCGGACACGAAGCGGATTTCCAGTTGGCAGCTGCACTGGAAGTTTACAAAACTTTACCAGGCACATGGTCTCCCAAGTTAGCAAGAGTGCTAATGCTGTAAGGTGAAGAGGGGGCGGGGGGGGGGAATAGAAATCAAATTCCAAGTTAGCAAAGGTGTTATTGCCTTAAGAAAATCATTGGCAGGTTTAGTGTGGGATCATACCAGGACTTTGCAGGAGCGAGGGGAGAGAGCTAAAGATACATAGTTGGATGTAATCTATGTGCCTAAACAGTAATAAATAGTTCAGTCTGAACTCATAAGGAAGATTTGCAAGGTGTTTTTTCACCCAGTAAGAGTTTCCTTAAGGAGTTCTACAACGTGTGACCAAAATTGGCACCGTAGAACAGAACCTGTAAAGGCAAAACCAAAAGTTGTCTAGGTAGCAACAGAGCCATGAAGAGCTTTAGATCTGCTTGCCTCCAGGCAGTGTTATTTTGGGCTGACTAGAGATGCCTTCACACCTGTGAGCCCCCTCCTGGAGTAAGCTTTCAGAGAAGTCAGGACAGCTTGTTCTCCAAAGAGCAAGCAGGTGTTCTCCTTTCATGCAAGTATCCAAGAAAAAAAGCAGTCACTCAGAAGCACTGGTAGCACCAGTTCTTCCTTGTGGCTTTGTTTGCTTCTTCAGGTACTCCAGGTTCCAGTGAGGTGCAGGATAATTGCAGATAAAGAGGTTTCAGTTGAAGTGGGAATTTTGATGAAATTTAGCCTCAATTAAAAGTTGTCCTGAAAACCTCTGGCTTATCTGTTAGATATTATCAGCAAAAAACTTGGTCAGAGTCCATGTTTTGGGTCAGTATATAGAAACATGTATAATATATAGGAATTGAGAAAATTAATAAGGATTTTCTTACAAACAGTGTTTTTCAATGAGGATAATTAAAATGTGGTAATTTTATTGCTCGGTATTGTCAAAATCCAAAGACATTTTGATTTGTGTATTTCATGACTATCTAGTCCTTGGGTCAAGGGCACAGATCAGGGATTTGAATCTAGATTTCTCCCTTCCCTCTCTCCCAGACATGCCTGTGTCCCTTTAAAGTTGTAAAGAAGGAAGATGAAGTCTTCAAATAAAATTATTTTCTTGTGTACATTTTGACTATAGAAAAAATTGGTAGTAGCTGTTTTCCAGCTAATAAAGCTGAAACCTTGTGAGACCAAGGTGTCAAAAGCAGAGACGTTAGAACAAGCTGCTACAATCAAACAGCAGCATATTTAAAAGAAAACTTGGCTGCTGTTCCACCAAGTATTCTGTGGAAACACGAGAACAAAATGGTTGTGTTGTTAACAAAATACACAGTGTTATTTTAAAAGCAGACCTTAGGGTAGCAAATTTCAGTCCTATCTCTAGCAAAGGCTCTGTGGAAACTGTGGAAATTAAAAACAAGTTTGTCTAGTGTCAGTATTGAGTAAGAGGATGAAATAATAATTGAAGGAATTTATTAGAAAGCAATAGGAACATGAAGATAAGTAATAGTCACAATTCAACACTGATGCTGTGAAAGAAAGTGGTGTTTTCAATCTACTGACACTTTATTGTAAATGCTAGCATAGCAATATCTAAAGTAAAATAACCTGAAACTGTTTATTTGGACTTTTAAAAACTACTTTTGTCAAAATTCCTGAAGTGGGGGCTATCAGGGAAATTAAGTAATCATGAGGTGAGGGAATTACAATTAGGGAACAGCAAACCAGAGAGAAACAAGGACTATAGGTAAATACTGAGGTACCGTGCTGGCTAAAGGCCAGCCAAGTGATGACTGCAGATGAATGCTGTCAAATATATTTCAAATGATGGAAAAGCTCACCTGAATTTCAATAGAGTGTGAAAAACACCTAACAAAGGGACCTCACAAAGCTAGGTAAACTGGCAGTGGAATGATAGATGGAGTATGTCACCAAAGGAGTATCATGGATAATATTGCTAGTGTAAAAATGGAAAAAAATAAAAACAAACCCTAACACTGGTATGGGCATTCAAAAATTCACCTAGGTTTTCTTTACCTGCAGTTATGGTCAAAGTGTGACTGGATTTCTAAATGAGAATATAAGCAATAAAAAAATTACTTCTACATTGTATATGTAGCATACTTTATTGCACATGCATAAGGTTTCTTAAGGCATAACGTGTGGGTGCATGGGTGGGAGTGCATAAGTACATCTGTGCACATATATGCACTGACATAAAATATTCACCTATCTACAGAGCTGAATTTTTAGAAGCAATAATATTTAATACAATAGTCCTATGATTCAGATGTGCTGTGCAGTCTTGTAATGTTATATCTCTGAAGTGCTACTGCTTCAGCTATTCTACCTCTACACAGAAGCACACAGAAAAATATATATGCAAATTTCTGATATACATACAAAAATATTTTCCCCTGTTTCCCTGCCTTTTGTAGCATTTTGTCTGTTTATGTACTCCTTACAGAAATGATTAGAAGCAATGAAAGTTTTTCGTAGGAATATGAACGGAATAGACAGAGATACCTTGTTTCACAGAGGAGTTGAAGAAGTGTGTGAAGGGTAGGTGAAATCGGGGTACAGAGAGAGGAAAATCAGGTGGTATGTTTAAGGAGATACTTGATGCACCTAAAATATAAAAAATCTGAAACACACAAAGCTACTCTTACATTTATCATTAGAAGAGTAAATTTGCCACCATACATGGAACTTACTGCCATATGATAACTACTGAGCCCAGGAATTTGGCAAGATTCTCCAGCAATTAGAGAGGTCTATCAATGACAAAAAACATTGAACCGTCAAGTAAAAAAGAAATTAATGGAGACGTATGGAGACAATGAGGCTTAAAATGATATTTCCTGTAGCAGCAGGGCTTTCTACAGGGTTTTTGGACTGATTTGAGGCAACTGAAAACACAGGTAAGCGTTGGATTGATGGGTAACTGTGATTTGGCAAGGTAGCGGTTCAGATCCCAATTTGTTAAATTCCTATAACTTAAAGTGATCCCAGTAACTTTGATGACTGCATTTCCATTGGTCTTTGATAGCAACAGGACATGTTATGCCCCAAAGAGAGATCCTTTAGCCTCCAGTAAACCTCAAAACCTATTGATCCATTAAGAATTACAGTTTTTTGGTGCAATACAATAGAAGCTGAGCTTTATGCAAGATAGTGTCTTGCAGGACAGATAACCATTAGAAATGATGGAGTAAATTCAGGGTGAGTAGGAATCCCAAGTGCTATTGCCTGAAAGCTGAAAATCATTCAATCTGGCCAAAGACAAGTGCATATCCATTTTGGATTCCTGAAATAAGTGTTGAGTTATATGATTTCTTTCAATGCAGTTTTTTACTTTGCTTGTCTGTACTTTAAGCTCAATTTTAATACTCAAATACAATCATAGTGAAGTGAAATGTTAAGTATAGAATATTAGACTGAGGCACAAATCTATGAAAGCCATTTAAGTATCGTATTTGCTGATAATGCTATATCAGGAACAGAATTTTTTCCTAGAAATTTCCCCCCTAGATAAATAATGTCTCTATTGTGTGTCTCTGTGGTCTTTTGTCATACTGTTTTTGAACACAATTGCGACTAAGTTTGCAAATATTAAAATGTTAAAATGGGCATTCACAAGCAGATGCGCTCCACTTATTTGTAACACTTGGGTATGAAATAAATCAAATCTCTTGAAGTGTTTAACATGCTCAGGAACTGCAGCTGCAGAAATGGAAGAAAGATCTCTGTCTAGACAAGCCTTGGTAAATAATATTTTTTTTTTATGATTTTGTGTGTTAAAACTGTGAGCCAAGCTGGCTGAGTTAGGGATGGTTAATTCTGCTGACCATTTCTCATCAAGTGACTTGATGCTCCTCTGCTTGGTCAGTATGGAGACTGACAGTGCCTACTTTCCCCTCTGTGGTCAGTTCTTAGGATCAGGTGAGCCTGGCAGTGATACTTTCACTCTGCTGCTGTGGGCTGGTGGTGAAGGAAATGCTTGGGAGAGGGCTGGTGGCTTTGATGCAATGGCCCACCTTAGTGTGGTGTGGTTGTTGGCTTTTCTTCCCTCTTCCACGGTTAATTTGCTGGGCAGTTTTGTCTGTAGTTGCCTAAGGAGATGAGAGACAGTGATGGTGAAAATCAGTGGTGTAATACAGGAGAAAGAGCTTGCAAGTATCCTCATATAATAAAACACCTGGTGTTTCTGTTTTGGGGTTTGCTTTGGAGGTTTTTTTCAGTTGTGGTAGGAAAGAGACAATCCTCTCAGGGAAAACTAAAATTGGAGCTTAAGTTTAGTCACTAAAGTCAAACAGCTACACTTCACAAATCCACAAGAAAACAGCCTGCATTTTCTCACTGCTCATGGGACTTCTTTTCCCTTTCCCTTTCCCTTTCCCTTTCCCTTTCCCTTTCCCTTCCCCTTCCCCTTCCCCTT